>CM053622.1:245207365-245223241 GCA_028646595.1 Phalanger gymnotis
AAGTGAAACCTCTTTTCACCTCTTAATTTATGATCCCTGATAGGTCAAACTCAGTAAGAGGACGTCTAAGAAAAGGGGTGCTTTAAAATTAAGTAATTGATTAGTGAACTTTTAACCTATTTTTAATTATCATGTTGAGTTTTTAGAGAACATTTCCTACCTTAGATAAAATGGTGAAGGCTCAATAACACTCAAATATGTTGCTGATTTTTAAGAAAAGTCATGAGATAATTCTTCTTCTGGAACTATTATAACATACAGCAAAGTATAGTGGAAAGAGCCCTAAATTTGGAATCAAAGACCTTCCTTTAAATCCCGTTCTGCTAGTTACTACCTATATCACCATAAACAAATCACTTAACCTCTCTGATTTTCAGTTTCCTAATTTGTAGGATGAAGATATTGTTGATAATACTTGTACTCTTTTCCACTGTACCATAATGTCCCTTACTTAAAAAAAAAAGTCAAAATAACCACAGAACTTAATGGAATTTATCAAGTGCTTACATGGCTGAAGGCACAGATGGAAACATGTGCAAAGACAAAAGAAAGCAAATATAGATCTACCATCTGATTCTGTTTATAAATCACATTTCAAAGGATGTGAAAGGCTTTGAAAAATATTTTCAAGGCTGATAATATCTTTTATCTTGAGAGAACCTTGTCAATACTCTTTAATTCAGACACACCAGCAGCGTTTGTAAACAGCAACAGTGGCTGTGGCAGGTATGTTGTTGCTGATAGATCATCTATCTGTTCTCATTCTCTCTCTGTCACTGTGTCTGTCTCTCTCTCAAAGGTCTCTTCACTATGGTGAAGTTAAGTTTCAAGATATTGTGGTGGCTAAACATAACAATTACAAAATTAACATTAAAACAATAGAGTCCCAATGTACAAGGGGAGACTTTTAATAAAAAGCTACATTGGATATCTGCTTGGGCTTCAATATTATGTACATTAAAATTTTCCTTTGTTATTTATACTGTGCTTACAAGAAAATGAGACATATTTTGGTATCACAAATGGCCTAAACTTATGAATTATGTAATGCACTTTAGTATCAGCACAAATTCATCAAGAGTAATTCACAACTTATACTGTGAATAAAGCTATGGGAACTACACACTTCCCCCTCCTCCCCCCTCAAATTACTAAACTTTTCCACTACCTCCTAAGAATTTTAATTATTAGAAAAAATACAAGCAATAACACAGCAAATTTTAACAATGCATGAGACGTTGGAGTAATAAAATTACCTATTGCATTTAGCAAATAAATTTCACATTCTATTCCAGGAGCTTTGAATAGAAAACTAACTGGTAATGACTTAAATGACTTAAAACTGAATCAGAGCTTGCACATCTGTCCTTAAGCCTCTAATAAAGGCAACTAATAATAATAGATATTTATATAGCACTTTCTGTGTACAAGCCTAAGCTTTACAATTATCATCTCATTTGATTCTCACAATAACCCTAGAAGTTAGCTGCTACTATTATGCCCATTTTACAGATAAGAAACTGAAGCAAACAGAAGTTAGGTGACTTGCCCAGGGTCACACAGTTTAGGCAGTATCTGAGCCTGGATTTGAACTTCATTCATCCTGACTCTAGGTCCAGTACTCTACCGCACCACCTATATGCCTACCAACTGATAATGCCATTTATAGGAACCACTGCACTCTTCTTCCACACATCCTTCTCTTACTCCTCCCTACAATGCACTGAAATAATTTAAAAGCCCTAAATAATCACTGTAACCTAAAATGTAAAGATTGGGCATTTTGTACATGGAAAATGCAAAAAAATTGAAATTCCAGTTTAAACGCTATAGACATTCTCTTAAGTAAGATAAGTGGCAAGTATGAATGATAATGTAATGGGTTTGAGGTGCATTCATTGAAGTATCTGACAACTTAAGAGCTCTTAAGTCTTAACATAAACTCAGATCTGACTTGGCCTCAAAACAGTAATGGTTTGAAACTAGTAATTTATATTATTATTCAGACTATATTATTTTGTTAAAGTATATGGGAGACATCTTTAGCTAAACTTTCTAATACAGATGAATTGACTTGTATCTTAATGATTTAAAATTTTCTTAACTCAAATGATAATAAAGGAATAATTTGCCTTATTATCAGTTTTGCCAAGAAGGTTGTTTATATGCACGTTAACATAGGATAAGTTTGTTCATTGCCTTCTATGGTTGTTTAGGTTCCAACAACTAGAAAAATAATAGTGATTTCACTGTTGGCATTGTGAATGAGTAATCTGAATTCTTTCTAACTCAGTCATGACAATGTAACCCCTCGGCTAGGGACAGGGATATACACTTTTTTTCTGCTTCTGAAATTTTATGTTTTTCATAAGTTGACAAAGGCTTTTTTTTTTTAAATAAGGAGGTAATTCCTATTTGGAGCTCCACCCCAGCAATAAATTATTCTAGTTAAAGAGACTAATTTGAGAACTAAATTTAAGTGATATCTGGGACCCCTCCCTCCCTCCACTAAGCTGTGCTGGGGTTCATTTCTCCTCCTTGCTGCCTACGATAAGGCACAATGCATTCTAATAAGGTATAATTATCCGAGGCTCCCTTCCCCCATTACTGGGTTGTTTCCCACTTCGAAGAATTAACCAGGGTTGGAAGTAAAATACTGTGTGAAGCCTGATCAGTCTGGGGAAGACTACAAGTCTCCACAGCAATACGCTGGGCCTAAGAGCCGCCAAGCCCCAGGGCTTTCAAGTGTGCTCGCTCAATCTCTCTCCAGGACGAATGCTTGGGAGAGGGGTTTGAGACAGATCGGGAACGTAATGTGACAATCTCAAGTGACAGTCCCCTTCCATATCAGCTCTCTGGGGACAGAGCTCTGAGCGGGGGTGGAGGCTGGCCCTCCCGCCTTCCCCTTGGCAGTGAGGACCTGACGTTATGTCAGGTACATTCAAGCCACGTAACCCTAAGGAGTGGACACACCGCCTCCTCCCGGACCGAGGGAAGGACTGAAAGGTATACAGACCATGACCCCAAGTGCACCGGTCCCAAACAAAAGCAACTTTTTCCTCCCTTTTTTCCTAGGAGGACGAGGTGGGGGGTGGTAGGGGATTGTTGAGCAAGGAGCTCCAGGTGTTTTGGGCAGCTTTCCTGACGTGTGTGTGTGTGTGCGCGCGCGCGCGCCCCGAGCCCTCCCCACTTCCAGCCGCCTTAGTTGGCGCCGAGACTAGGAAGGGAAGTGCCAGCTGGGCTTACACCATAGCACCTTTTGGGGACACACACGCACATATGGACGCAGACATACACAGTTCGCGCTTGCCCGCGCGCAACTCACCTCCGTCGCCGTACGTCTCCACTCCGTACCCGTCCTGCAGCCCGTTACTCCAAGTGCCCTCGTAGCGGGCGGGGGTGCAAAGGCTCTGCCGGACCCCATAGCGCCCCTTGAAGCCGTGCGACCACTCCCCCCGGTACATCCATTTGCCCTTCGTCTCCACGCCCAGCCCGTGGCGCTTGCCCTGTGCCCAGTAGCCCTGGTACGTGTTGCCACTGGGCCAGGTGTAGCCACCTACCACCTCGAAGCCGTGCGACCAGGAGCCCGAGTACTCGCCCTGTCCCTTGGGCCCCGTACAGATTCCATGCCCGTGCGCCTTGCCCTCCTCCCACCCGCCGCAGTAGGTGCCGCCATCGTCGAAGTCGAACCTTCCGCCCGTCATTCAGGGGGCTGCCCGGGCGCGCTCCGCGCTGGGGCACGGACACCGGGGGCACGGGGAGCCGCAGGGTGTACGCAGGGGCCGGGCGAGCGGGCGCGAAGGCGAGCCGACAACAGCGCCCCGGGCAGCTCGCGCCTCTTCAGTCCCCAGTCCGACGCTGTCCCCGTAGTCCCTGGTCTTCCCTCCTTTCCCCGCCGCCACCTCCTCCTCCTGCCTCCGGCACCGCGGGCTTAGCCACAGCCACCGTCTCCGCCACCGCCACTTCTTCCTCCTCCTCCTCTTCCCAAGCCACCTCCTCAGCCAGCACTCAGCCCGAGAGGACAGCCAAGCCTCAAGCACGGACCTTCAGCTGCTCTCCGCCCACGTGAGCCAGGGCGCCGCCCCTCGTCCCCTCCCCGAGTTTCCCAGGCCAGGCCCTTCTGCGCCCCCACCCCTCAGTCCGTTTCTTCTTCCAACCCTAACCCCTCCCGCGGCTGTCGCCTCCCTGGCGCGAGTGGTCGAACTGGTTCTTGCTGCAAGCGTTTGCCTCTGTAGCCTCACTGGGAACCAGAGTGTATCTAGTATAGTCACGAGTGAGAATCGGTGTTTGCGCTCGTAGGTGTGCACGTGTGTCTCTATGTGTAGGGGCGGGAGGTGGAGGAAGCTCCTGTGTGTACTGGTTTGGGCGTTTTCGGCCGATTAATCTCTCAAGGAATATTGATTAAACATCTGCTGTGTGAAGGGTGCTCTGTTAGGCAGTGGTCTCTGAATGAAAACTCTTTTGTGTAAGCCTTTAGTTACGTCGTTGTGGTGTTCTAGTTCGTTTATGACTGCGGTTGTTTCAGTTCGCCATCAGTTGCATAGACGGCAATAAATTCATTATTTTGTTCCTTCAACAAGTATTTATGAAGTGTAACCAGGTAACCGGGACTGCTAGGTGGCTCAGTGGTTAGAGTGGCGGGCCTGGCGTTTTGAAGACTCCCCCTACTGAGTTCAAATCCAGCCTCACACACTTACTAGCTGTGCGACCCTGTTTGCCTCCATATCCTCATCTGTAAAATGAACTGGAGAAGGAAATGGCAAACTACTTCAGTATCTTTGCCAAGAAAACGCCAAATGGGGTCACAGAGTCCCACATGACCGAAAAACAATGACCAGGTAACCAGGGAAAGATTCAAAGTTGTAATGACAGATTACTTGCCGTCAAGGAATTTGCAGTCTGGCATACATAACTGCCATTAGAATAGTAACATATAACTATGCCAGGATTTCAGAGGTCATCAAATCAAACCCTTGGCTGAAATCTCCTTTAGAACTGCTCTTCCTCCTCTCACCCCTACCTTCCACTTGGGGCTGTCCGGCCTGTACTTGATCTGTACCAGGTAGGGAAACTTGATAACTCTTAGGATCTTAGAAAATTATAGATCATTATAGATCGAAAGCCAGAAGAGATCTCAAGGGCCCCTCATTTTTTAGATGATCTATTTAGCCTTGCTGCTCACATTAATAACCTTTGTCCCTCTGATTAAAGAGCGGCCATGAACAACAAATCCTGTTTTAAGGAGAGGTCCCACACCAGCAATCACTTCATTTTTCACCCAGATGCTGCGCTCTTTTGGACTTCTTTGTTGTTCATTCTTTCAGTCCTGTACCTCTCTTGGTGACCTCATGGACCCTTCTGTCTTCCACTATTTCCTGAAGTCTGTCCAAGTTCATGTTCATTGTTTCCATGATACTATCTATCCATCTCATCCTCCGCCACCCCCTTTTCCTTTTGCCTTCTGCCTTCAATCTTTCCCAACTTCAGAGTCTTTTCTAATAAATTTTGTCTTTTCATCATGTGTCAAAGTATTTAAGCTTCAGCTTCTATATTTGACCTTCCAGTAAATAGCCTGAATTGATTTCTTTACGTATTGAATGATTTGATTTCCTTGCTGTCCAAGGGACTCTCAAAAGTCATCTCTAGCACCACAATTCGAAAGCATCAATTCTGTGGCACTCAGGTTTCCTTTGTAGTCCAACTCTCACAGCCATGCATTACTGGAAAAACCATAGCTTTGACTATATGGACCTTTGTTGGCAAGGTGATGTCTCTGCTTTTTAGTATGCTGTCCAGATTTGCCACAGTTTTCCTTCCAAGGAGCAAACTCTTTTAATATTATGGCTGCAGTCACTGTCTGCAGTGATTTTTGAGCCCAAGAATATAAAATCTGAAACTGCTTCCATTTCTTCTCCCTCTATTTGCCAGGAGGGAGCCAGCTTCAGTTGTCCTGATATATATCTTGCTACTGGACCCAGATGGCTCTGGAGGAGAGAGTGAGCATAGTGACTTTGCACAGCCCTCCCTCATTTAAATCCAATTTATTTGCAAGTCATGGTATCATCTTCCTGATGTCATGGTCCTCTTGGAGAAGGAAGGGCAAACACCACCGCCACATTTGCTGGAAAGTAAGAGATCAATTGCTAAGATCTTAGTTTTTTTTTTTTTACTTTAAACTTCAAGCTCTTCTTTTACCCTCATCAAGAGGCTTCTTAATTCCTCTTCAGTTTTATTGAACTTCTTTACTATTTCCCATTATGCCCCCAGGATTTTCATCACTGGGAAAATCTCATAATCCTGAGAGATCTAAACAGCCTTGATGCTTACATTTCATCACTTGCTCCTTCCCTTGTAACTGGAGGGTAGAGCCATGAACTCCAAATCCACCGCTTGAGGTGGGGGCCCAGACCAGCCATTTCTCTTCATCTCCCACTCTTCTTTGCGTACTTTTGGACTTCTTTGGAGTTTTCCATTATCCCTCTCCTCATTACTGTTGCAACAATCCGGCTAGCAGCTGCTGTGGGGGTGTAAAACCAACAACAACCAGCTCACAGAATGCTGCAAGCCCATGTTCTTTTGATCTGCTTTACTAAGGAAAGCAACAAGCTTACTTTAATCCAGTGTACAAATACCATTCACTTAGTTCAGGGGAAAGAACCAGCACCCTGAACTTCAGAGCAAATACAAACAAATTACAAACAGACCAAATACAATTCATAGTTACCAAAGGGCATCAACATCTGAGTTCAGCTGGAGGGCTCTTAATTACAGCTGCCCAGAGTCTCCACATCAGCACACTGCCAAGAGTGAGAGCCCTAAGCAAATAACTCTGTCTTCCCTTTTTATGCAGTTTCCAACGTCATCAAATGTCATCTGAGCGACCAGAATTTAGGCTCCTTCGATTGGCTCTGGTGTTAGCACCTCCCTTTACTGGCCCCACCTGGAGCCCTACCTTAGTTACCAATTCACACATAGGCTTAGCACCTAGTAGGGCTTTGGGCCTGGGGCGTAGCACCTAGTAAGACTCAAAGACACTAATCATTTTAAAAAGTAATAAAGTCCCAACTTAATTGATATTACAATTACCTTTCTCCATACCCTCTCCCTTACTTTTGTTACTATGTAGTCTTCCCCACCAGAATGTAAGCGCCTTAAGGATAAGAGCTTTCTTTTTCTTAGTTGTATGCCCAGTGCTTGTCACAAGTACAGTGTCTGGCACATTTTAGTTGTGTCCAATATTTCATGACCCCATTTTTGTTTTTCTTGGTAAAGATACTGGAGTGGTTTGTTATTTCCTTCTCCAGCTCATTTTACAGGTGAGGAAACTGAAGCAAATATGGTAAAGTGACTTGCCCAGAGACACACTGCTAGGCTGGATTTGAACTCAGGAAGATGAGTCTTCCTGACTTTAGGCACCACCTATGTGCCTGGCACATGGGCACTTAATAAATGTTTATTAAGTGAGATGAGGAAAGAAAAGCTCAGGAAAATCAAGTAACTTGTCCAAAGTAACAAAGGTAATAAGCATCAGAGATGGAATATTTGGCCCTAGGTCTTTAAACTCCAGAATTAGTTCTCTTTCCACTTCATCAACTTGAAGAAGTCCATCCAGATTAGCTGTTAGAAAGTTTTTATGTTAATCTGGCTCTACAACTCTCACATATTTCTCCTAGTTCTATCTTTTACATTTACCTATTTCAAAATATGTATGGCTGAACATATTTATTAGTGCATTAGACAAAAATGAGCACAAAATATTCTGCGGACTTAATTTTTTAGTAATAGTAATAACAGTGCTTTTCATGAGTGTAGACTTTACTTTTCAAAGGCTGTTAACATCTGTTAAACTGTGTACATCTTTACAAACTTTTTTTTAAAGCTCGAATGTTAGTACCAAAAGAACTGCCAGAGTCAAATAACTAAATTTTATATATTACATAACTCCAGAATTTTTATTTGTTACTTTTCCACATGGGTTTATGGTTGGAGAAATAGATGCTTCTAAAGTGGAAGAAAATGCTGGTGTTGACTTAATAAAGAAGACCTGTAATTTTCAAAACTTGGCTTTAGTATTTGGGTCCTATTTGCAAGCAGCCTATTGCTTTATTGAATAGAAAATGGAGAAAATTATGCTTACTTCCTAATAGTAGCTGGCTAACAATTATGTAGAACTGGTTTGAAAAGTTTATTATAAAGAGTCAACATGGCTTTATCAAGAACAAGTCATCCTGGACTAAACTTAAAGTTTAAACTTCATTTCCATTTTTGACAAGGTTAAAGAAACTACCAGGATAAAAGAGGGATTCCTTGTGGATGGTAAGGTCTACCAGATGCCTTTACTTGAGGATAATATTGTAATGAATGCATCAAGCCCCAGAACATTTCAGAGTTTTCTGGAAAAGAACTGTATTCACTCAAAGGAACTTGGCCCAAAGAAAAGACTAAGTGAATGAAGAATGTCTGTTGCCCAGATTTCTACATATGTTTGAAGGAAATGCCTGTAGAGGTTGAACTTCAGAATGCAAGACATTACAGAAGAAGAATGAGATGGGTTTAGAGGTGAACAGCATGAGGAGAGTTGGGTGTGTTGTCTTTGAGAAATTGTGGAGTTCCTGTACAGATCTCAAGGTTCCCATGAAAACAAAAGTTCAACTTTTTAATCTAAATATCCTACCATTGTTGTTATATGCAATGAGACATGGATTACAACTGCCTGCAAAGAAATAAAAGTAAGTTATTACTTTGAACATGATGGACTGGTACATGGTGGATATGAACAGTGTGTAACATATAACCAAAGAGGGACACTAAATAAGAACAGGAATAAAAGATATCATCAAAGAATTATATGATAGAAAGAGAAGATAGGTTGCTTTCACAGCAAAAATGATGATGGACAGAGAACCAGAAGGACCTTTTAATTCCCTGGATGGGACTCTGAGCTCTGAGTAGCCCGGGGCTCTGAACAAATGGCTACTCAGATGTATCTGTGCTCTCTCAATCCAGTGGTATATGTAGGTGGCTGTATTACTTTGATCAGACAGCTAGAGCTCTGTCTGTTGGTCTTTGTGTCAATTTCTCTGCTTGTATTTTCTCCATGTTCAGGGTACTGACCTTTTCCCTGAACTAGTGAATGTAATTAAAGTAAGATTGTTGACCTTTTTAAAAGTTGCTTTCCTTTAAGAAAAGCAGATCAAAGGACCTATGCTGGCAGGCCATCCTGGATGTGCCAGGGTGCTTGCTGTTATACCCCCCAATAATGAGTCCCCTCATCTGAGCTGCCCAAGGCCTTGAGAGACTCTACTCTCAGGCCAGACACCCTAGGGATGCTGCTTACCTATCTGAACTCATTCCTTAATGTTTAACAAACTCCCACTAAGTTTTACCCTCCCCTTTCCAGTGATTCTGAACTCCTATAGGTCATCATCCAAATCCCATTTTTTGTCCTCCATTATCCCCATTACCCTTGACACAACACCTCCACCTCCCAGTTTCACTCAAAGTCCACCCATCCTTTCCACTGTTCTCTCTGAAATAATTCTTCTATAGGCAACAAGCCTACTTTCATCTTAAATCTTTTTCTTTGCCACTCCTATTTTTCTGGCTCACACTGAGACCTGGATGCCTCCAGATGACACGGTTTTCCTGGACACACCTTCTGTACTGGATACACTTTCACTCAAACCCATGTACTTACTAGTCGAGGTGAGAGAGTTGGAATACTCCTTGCAGCTCTGCTTTGCCACTTCTAGGCTCTCCCTTTACCAGCAGCGTAATCTCTCCTTTGTGGTTCATTCCATCCATCTCTACTACCTAATCAAAATTCCTGTGGTTGTTTTTCTAGGATTATCTCCTCTCCCTTCTTTCCTTAATGAGTTCAGTGTCTAACTAATAGTCTTTCTCTCCTCTCCAACCCCAACTTTCATACCAGGGGACTTCAACATATGTATTAACATAAGTTAATAAGTAATAAGTAATAACATAAGTTAATAAGTTAACATATGTATTCAACATAAGTATCAACTCAGATACCTTGGTTTCCTAGTCCTTCCACTTAGTTATATCACATGATTTATTTCTCTACCCCACTTCAGCTGGTATCATCCACAAATGCACCACTTCCATATTGATGAACTTTGCAATACCTTTCTCTGATCATAATCTACTGTCATTCCTCCTCCTTTTCTGCCTTGCAATTCCAAACCCTGTTCTTTATCCTCACAGGGACCTCCAATCTCTTGATCTCTCAGTTTTTTTTTCAGGGCATTACTCCCATACTAATTATACTTTCTTTACTTCCTCATCTTGACCTCTCAGTGAACCAATTCAGCTCTACATTTACTTCTTCTTTCCTCTCTAGTCCCTTCCCTCTTTATCTTATCAAAGATCTTGTTTGGTCTACCAAGTCTCATCTTTGTATTCCCACAATCTGCTCTTTTCACTCCTACTCAGGTATTACTGAATGATCCTGGAGAAAATTATGAAACCATGATGACTGGGCCTACTACAAATTTATGTTACATAACCTTTAACACCTGCATGATCACCTCACTCAGGTAGTTAGGTAGTGCAGTGGATAGGGTGCAGGCTCTCAAGAGGAATAAGGTCAAATCCAACCTCAGTTACTAGCTGTGTGACCATGTGTGATCCTATTTGCCTCAGTTTCCTTATCTGTAAAATGAGCTGGAGAAGGAAATGGCAAACCACTCTAGTATCTTTGCTAAGAAAACCCCAAATGGGGTCACAAAGAATCAGACATGACTGAACAACAAAAATTACCTCACTATCTCACTTGCCATAATGGCATTTCTAAATCTTTTCATTCCTCTTCAAATCTCCCACAGCTACCCCTCCCACTCATTCATATTTGACTGAAAAAAATTGAAGCAATTCAGAGAGTTCCCTCTTTCCCCTTCCTTTAACTCAATATGTCCAAATCTGACTTAGTTATCTTTTCCCCCTAAGCCTTCTCTCCTTCCCAAATTTCCTATTACTATCAAGGACCCCGACATTCTTCCAGGCACTCAGGATGGTAACCAAGATATCATCTTCGGCTCTTTGCTCTCTCTGCCCCTCTCCTATATCCTCAGTTGCCAAGTCCTGTTATTTCTGCCTTTATAATATTTCTCATGATGAGTATGCCGGAGCCAACTCATACAGACTCAAGACAGCTGATTGTTAAATTTTCAGTGTCAGCACTTCTTGGAAATCAGCAAATGCTTCAAATTAGGGCTTGATTTATTGTTTTGTTGATTGTCTAGACTTAAGAAAGTGATGGAAAAATATTAATAATTCAGAAGAAATTAAAGTTTTATCCTGAATACTTCCTCCTCCCCTGGAGGGCTGTTAAACATTTAAATAGCACATTCCTGTTCATATACCTCTGAGCCCTTCTCTCCTCTGATAACTGCAACCACCTTGGTACAAATCCTTATCACCTCATATCTGGACTACTGTAGAAGCCTGCTGGTTGGTCTCTGTTCCTCAAGTCTTTCTCTACTCCAGTCTGTCCTACACTTAGTTATCAAATTAATCTTCTTATAGGTCTGACAGTGGTCCCTTTCTGCACCCATTCAATGAACCCCGGGGACTTCTTATCACCTCTAGAATAAAATATTCTCTCATTTAAGCACTGAAAAACTGCACCTCTCCTATCTTTCCGGTATTCTTACTCCTTGCTTCCTTCCCTGCCCGGCAATCCCGTAACACTGGCCTGTTTGTTGTTCCTAGCACAAGACACTCCTTTTCCAGAATACTGGCATTTTCACTGGCTGTTCCCCCGTGTCTAGAGCTACTAATCTGCTTCCTAACTTCTCTGCCTTTCTTCATGTCCAAACTACAATCTCCAATTTATCCTCATAATAGCTTGTTTGTCTATAGCTATTTTCATATTGTATCTTTCTTTAGGCTATTTGCTCCTTTAGAGCAGGGACTGTGCTCTTTTCTTTGTGTCTCTAGAGTGTAGCACAGTACCTGGTACATATTAGGCACTTAGTAAATGTTTGCTGACTGATGGCAGGCATGGAGAGTTATGATGTACATGACTGAAGTAAACTTCGGAATTGATGCAATCACAGAGCTATTTGAATATTCAAGTACTATTAAAAAAAACATTTTCCAGACTGATGGGAGAGAGAAATTATACATGTGTATGTATATATATATATAAACACATATATGTTTATAAATATAAAAATTTTATTTACCTGTCATATGTGTGTATGTGTATATGTATATGTATATCCTAGATTTAAGCAAAGCATTCAACAAAGTGTCTCATGCTAGTCTTGTGGACAATAAGGAGAAATTTGTGTTAGCACGTTGTACAGTTAATTGAATTCAAAATTCAGAGTTGTCATTAATGCTTCCATGTCAACTTGGAAGGTTTCTACTGGAGTAGATACCAGACAGTTGTGCTTGACCGTTTTGTTAATATTTTTATTACTGATTCAGAATAAGCATGTATTGAATCCAAAAAGATCTCAACAGGCTAGGATATTGGGTCAAATATGGCAGAAGTTTAATAGAAATAAATGCAAATTCCTACATGATTAAAAAATCATTTAGTGAATTGCTTCCATATTAAAGGTGGAGTTCTTTTTAGACAGGATCATCTAAAAACATCATGGGATTTGATGGAAAAATGACCCAGAATGGTAATTCAACCTAGGTTGCATTAAGAAAGGCATAGTGTCTAGGGCCATGCTAATGATAGTTGTGCTATATTCTTCCCTTGTCTGACTCTATTTAGAGTACTGTATTCAGTTCTGTGCTCTACATTTTAGAAAAGATATTGATTAGCTGGAAGGGCATCCAAAATGATGAGAGGGTGGCAGGGTGGGTCACTCCAATTATGCGTTGGCATTAAGCCTTGAAAATTTATTTTGATTGGTTCTATTGTGCCCAACTAGGAACAATATTTGCAATTTCAGAGAGATGATTTTAGGCTTGATGTAAGGAGAAACTTACTTATGTCGTTTCCTAAGTCTGCAATGCCCCCCTCCCTTCTTTAACCAATATCCCATTTCAACCAGTGGAAATTCTACTTATCCTTCAAGGTGTTCAAATTCCTGCCCTTCCATGACACTTTCTTGTTTCCAATCCTCCCATGATAAAAGAGATTATCTACTTATTGTTCCTCTCATATGCATTTATATTTTCTTTGTATTCATTTGTGAGCTTGATCCTTGGTATGTGCTTAATAAATATTTGTTGAATGAATGATGCAATATAGAGCCAAAAATCTGTTATTACTTTGAAGGTCTGTAAACAGTTAATCTGTACTATGAGTAGGATATCGAGAGTGAAAAGATGTTATCCTGGTCCTCACTGCCAAAGAACAGCAGGATCCTAATTCTTAAGATGTAGTAATAAGCACTAGAATATCTGATATGAATCTCTAAGTTATGCAAGAAAAGTGCATAGGAAGAGGTCGATGTGTCACGTTGGGCTTAAGGAGGCAGACTTTCAAGGACACTGCATTGCAGGGTATTCATGTTATTCCTTCAGCTCTGTGGCCTTTGGATGACTGGATGAACATTAATGCTGCCAAGTGTTCCCTCACCAGACATTTGATAATCAGATAAAAATATAAGGGCAGGTGTCAGCGAAGGCAGCAGAGAAGAAGTAGACTAAACCTACCAGAAAAGGAACTGGAAATTGGCCCTGGTTAACGTCAGCTCAGCTAGCTGGCTATTTCTGTTTGATTTGCTGAAATACTGAAAGAAAACCTTAATGGCAAAGAAGCAAACAACCAAGCAGACTTTGTAACTTTCATCAGAACACAACCTACAGGGGTTAAAAAACAACTGTGGATTCACAATTTTGGTAGTAATAATAGTATTCCTGTGGACTAAATCAGTTAATGCATCCCTACTAAGCATCCTGAACAGAGCTAGAGATTGGTTTAGGCCTAGGGAAAATAGAACTTAATAATTTGAAGTGAAGCCATAATTCCATTTCTATTGGTGTGGGATGGACTAGAAACCAGATCTAGATCAGAGACATTCCTATCTATTTTGGTGTTGTGTTTGATCTGAGAAGCAGTACAGCAAGGAGAATGCAGAAGCCAACTTTTCCCTCTTCTTTTGAAACCGGCTTCCTCCCTAAATAGAGCAGTTCTTGCCCCCTTTAATATTTTTTGGTCCTCATTAGTCTTAGAACTATTCTGCCATTTATAGCTTAATATTTATTTGCAACAGAGAAATTAGAAATACACTTTTTAAAAAAATACTCTTTTAAAAAAAAGAGCAATAGCAAAGCATTTATTTCCATTTACAGAACTGACATCTTAAAGAATACTTTGGTTAAATTTTTTTTTTCTTCTTTTGTGCTGTGATCTGTATGACAGCCAAAAAGAATTGCCTGTATTTGGACCTGATCTGTGTATTTTCAATCTAGTTATTTTCTAAAATCATCATATTTTCTTGGTATTTTTTTTTGTTTTATATCACATCTCTTTCCAAATGTATCCTTTCCTCAAATTTCCAATTAAAAATCATTTTGGCTTGTTTATTTTTAAACTTATCTTAATTACATCTTGAAAATCAGCAATGAATTTAATGTGATATAAAGCAGAGAGCAGGTTGCTGTCAGCTAACAGAATTAGATTTTATTACATTATATGTTATTTAGCACATATAAAAACACTTGGTGAGGAAGTAGAGAATGTGAGAGATTTCAAGTTACTGTATTGACCCTTTTAGTCATTGTAAATACCTGCTCTATCCTCGATAATAATATTGATAGGAGGGCAATCAACAAGTATTTATTGAATACCTACTATTTATGAAATTTTTAAAAAAATCTAATTCCCAGCACTGCCATTAAAGGGCTCCATGGTTTGTCTGTTGTATTGGAAAAAAATCTTAGTTTGCCAGAATAACTGTATCCCAACAGTAGTCAGTCATTGTTTCTTTTTACCTTTAGCTATCACAGTTGATTGTTTCAGTGATGAAAATGACTCCTATATATTAGCTACTTTCAATGCCCACGGTTCATACTTTCATTCAGAAAACATTTATAGATTTCTTATTAAGGTATCCCTTTCTTCTACCCTATCAGCTTGTCCCATTCAAGAAGCTGCTGCTCTTATGACATCTAGGTAAGTTCTTGAGAAGGCAAGTTGCTGAGGGTCATTACTCAACTCATCTATTCCAACATCCTATTTCCTGCCCTCCCACCCCCACCCCCCCTACCCTGCCCCAGGTTACTACTCTTCATCTCGTCAGACCCAGGTCAGCTACTGGAGAGGAAAATTTGCAGGAGCCCATATTAGCTGAAATTATATGTAACAAGGGCTGTCCTCAGTATGTAACATGTCATTGTGTAGCTTAAAGAGAGGCAGAATAGTAGCCTCTCCTCCCTCCCCTTCCCCCATTCCATTCCCCAAGGAAGAATTTAATTCCTGCCGGGAGGGGAAGCAGAAAGTTGGGGCTGGAGACCACTGCTTTGCTCTCTGTGTTAAGCAAAATTGTCTCATTAGCATGGCTTTTGTTTCTTTTGAGTGGAAGTACTTTCAGCTGTTAAGTGCTAAGCCCCAGGCCCAGGGCCCTGGCAGGTGTGAAACCTGTGTGGGTGTGGATTGGTGACTTAGGAGGGGCCAGCTCGGGAACCAATGGTCTCTGGTCATTGAGGCGGGGCTTGAGAACGCCGGAAGCTTGGCTGCGAGGAGGGGTGAGCCGGGAGACAACTTCGGTGGCAGCGGAAGGTATGGAAGCCAGAAGCTGCAGAAGCAGAAAGCTGCAGAAGCCAGAAGCTGCGGAGGCAGGAAGCTGCGGAAGCAGGAAGCTGCGGAAGCAGGGCTTACCCGAGTGCAAGCTGGAACGTGAGGCCAGTGAACATGATTTGGCTAAATACTATCTTGTTTTTCTGTGG
>CM053622.1:245223741-245268573 GCA_028646595.1 Phalanger gymnotis
AAAAAAAAATAAATTCAGCCTTCCTACTACACTCTCCTCAAGGAGAAGGTGTACTGGGCTAGAGTCATATCTGCTCCCTCTCATATCATTAGTATGGGGCATGTAATTTTCAGGGTCAAGATAATTTCTGGTCATGTTAGCTCTATATCCAAGACTTGACCCCCATTCTTCTATATACCAGTTTCACAATGAATGTACATAGATTATCAAAGAAAATCCATTTATCCAACTCAATAGCAAAACAGAAATCAGAGCTAGTATACCTTGAGGATATATATATATGAGACAATAGAGTAAAAGAGCTCTCCTATTGGGAGCAAGGTAAACTCAGCAAGAGAGAGAGAGAGAGAGATGCGTGCGTATGTGCGCATGCACACACACACACACACACACACACGTGGCCCTAGATCCCATTCAAAGGGAAATTCCTAAAAGTTTAGTATAGCAAGCTGGGGATAGAGACATGATGGAGACTGCCAGCTCCTTGCATGTCTTCTTCTCAGTCTTATCCTTCAGCGTCTTGAATTGGGGTAGGCCTTGTCCATTTTTCCTCTTGATGCTGCAAGCCTAAAGTACCTGAAGTCTGAAGAGATGCAGCAACTTGAAGAAAGCTTGAAGCTTGAAAGCTTTGAAGAAAACTGAAGCGTTGAAAGAGACTGGAGTTCTCTCATTCTCCACAGTTTCACCCCACTCATGACACAGAAGTGGGACATTGATCATCACCATCAAAGAGAAAGTCCCATACCAGTGTACTTTGGAACTTGGCTTACAGATAATTTCATTAGGAATGTCAGGAGGTTATTCTGCAAGCTCTTTCAATATAATCATATTGGTTCAATTTATCCAGCAACTCTACCCCTAACACACTCTCTTTCCTGATCAATTCTTCATCTACATTCAAACATCTGCTCTCTTTCACCTCTTTCATCTGAAATTCCCACCCCTCCCACCCTCATATTCCTATCCAGCTCAAAGCCATCCCCAGGCTCTCTCCACCTCTCTACTGCTGTGGAGTCCTTACTACTGAATCTTTTGGAAGACATGTTAAATTGTTAACAAGTTTTCCTACATCATCTTCTTTAATGCAACCATGTGTCTTTCACTCCTTTCCTTAATTGGTTTGTTTCTGAAGAAATAGTTTCCTTCTAAAGTCTTTTTTCCAAAGCTGTTCCTTCTCCTAATTGTTATTCCACCATCTGTTAACAATGCCTTCTTATTTGAAATCTTCATAGTCTTCTCACTGAACTTTGGGTTTAAAGGACTTGGGTTTGAATCCCAACTCTGTCCTAATTAATTTTGTAAAGTGGGTTGGACAAATCAGGATCTCAGGATTTATAATTGTAAGGGACTTTAGAGATAATCTAGTTCATCAATTACTCAATTTTACAGGTGGGGAAACTGAGGCCCAGAGACACTAAGTGACAAGGTTGCAAAGGTAGTAAGCAACAGATATTAATCTAGGTACTCCTGACTCTGAGACAAGTGTGTTTTCAGAAAGTGAATAGTAATAAAAACTATGCTGTCACTCTACCTAAATCTTAGTTTGCTCATCTGTAAAATGGGGATAATGCAGGGTTGTTAAACTTGTAAAGCTTAAAGTGGTATATGAATATCAGTTATTCTTATTTCCATTATCCTTGTTTTATCTATTTCATTAATCTGTTCTTCTCTTATTTATCTACCTATTGATATCCAGGATCTAGCACTATAGTTCATCAGTTTTTCAGCATACCTAATTCTTTCTACAACAAGAGTTTGTATTCATTTTACACTTGTGGTCATCTCAAAGTCTGATGGCATCAATGCAAATATTAATATCAACCACCATAATGCACAAAAATAGGTTTTTCACCTTGTACAGAGAAGTAGGAAGTCCATTAAATTTTACCTCAGCCAAAGTGGGGGGGGGGGAAGGAGGAAGCAAACTAACAGATATAATCAGACCACCTCCAACTGAAAGCCACACATAGAGACCCAATATATATGTATATATAATATGTATAGACATTTATAGATATCTCATCTTAAAGAACACACCAAAAAAACCCAAGAAAAATTGCAGCACTACCTACAGTAAAAGGGATTATTTCTACCAGCTTTTCAAACATTTACATTTAATGTTCAAAGGAAGCACATGAGAGAAGAGAGGGGGGAACAAAATAGCATACTTGCAATTTCTAGGATGGTTATGAAGATGGCTTAACGTTTTTTAAATCAAATTGTGTGTAAAATGGAACTAGGTATGTGCTTTCTAACACACACATGCACACAAACCTTGGCTCTCCTAAAACAATGGGAGAGACCAGTGGAAAGAGCACTAACTGGGATTTAGACTTAGAGTACTGCCACTTGAGTCCTCACTCCCACACTAACTGTGTGACCCAAGAGAAGTGATGTTACCTTTCAAGCCTCAGGATGCTAATAATGATTATAATAATAGCTAAATTAGACGTTTCCCTTAACTCTTTTGTCACTCCATTTTATCATTCTATTTCCCTTGAACCTTTTTACTACCAAGTCTGTGGAAAGAAAAGTCCATATTGCTTCCTTTTGTTTAACACCTACTTACTAATTAAATCCCTTAATGTATCTCTATACATAGGATCATAGAGTTGTTAGAGACCATCAACTCCTTTATTTTAGAGGTAAGGAAAATGAAGGGGAAAAGAAGATAGTAAATGACTAAGGCAGGATTGAAATCCAGGTCTTCCTGACTCTAATGCCAGTACCCTATCATCTTGGTCACCTAGTTGCTATACTGTTCCACTTAAACAATTGTCTCAGAGGTCATCAAATGATGTAATTGTTAAATGCAGTGGTATTTTCTGAGTCCTTTTCTGCTTTAACCTCTCAACTACATTTGGATCTGTTGATTACACCTTCCTTCTTGAAATATTCCTCTTCCTTTGCTGTGACACTGAACTCAACTGGTTCTCCTTTTATCTCCTGAACTATCACTTCTCTGTTTTCTTCACTGGCTCCTCTTCCTACTTCTTAATATTCATATTCCTTGGGATTTTGTACTTTAGCATTTAGGATTTCGTACTTGTTTACATTCCTTTTGCCTCTCCTTGTAGTCTTTTCTTTGACAATTGTTATCTAATTTTGTGGCTTTAAGTATAACTTAATATTTAATAACTTAATAATGAGATTGCAGGGCATTAACTATGGTTTGGAGGCAGAATCATTGGCAGTTCCTAATGATTAGCTGACAGGATCAGTCTTCTTTACTATTGACTTATAAAATCATACTCTCTAGGGGTCTCTTGAGTGTCTAACTCCTTATTCTTTTTCTTACACCTTCTTCTGGAGTGCAACAGGGGGAGGGGATTTTTTTTTTCTGATTTTCCTTCCCCCCAAGGGAAGCAATAGTGGTGACATAGTAGCAGTCCATAGCTATGGGAGACATGCTTATACACACGGCCTAAGAAAGGAGTTTAAGGACATTCCTAATGAATCCCAAACTCCCCTGAGTGTGTGCGTGTGTGTGTGTGTGTGTGTGTGTGTGTGTGTGTGTGTGTAGGGGGGAGGGGAGGAGTGGATTTTGAATTCACTAGGCACTATGAACTTGGAGTATAGTCTCCTAGAAGAGAAGAGTGATTTCCTGGCCAGTACTAGTCATGGGAAGGCAGCTAGGTGGTGCAGTGGATAGAATTCTGGACTTGTAGTCAGAAAGACTCATCTTCTTATGAGTTCAAATCTGGCCTTAGACACTTACTTGAGTGATCCTAGGCAAGTTACTTAACCCTGTTCGTCTCAGTTTTCTCATCTGTAAAATGAGCTGGAGAAGGAAATGGCGAACCGCTCCAGTATCTTTGCCAAGAAAACCCCAAATGGGGTCATGAAGAGTTGAACACAACTGAACTAGCCTTGGGAATTACCTTGAGGATAACTCCATGTTCAAGAAGTGGGTCTTTCAGAGAGCAATTTGCTAGTGAAGTATACTACTGAGAGGAAGAAAAGGATGGTCCATATGGTTCTTACATAACATTCTATTTGGAGAGCAAAGACAGTGGGTGAAATAGACAGAACAGGTCTGATGAGAAGAGGTTTGCTTATTCTGTAATCTCCAAAGCATATTTACCTTTTAAGAGACTCCATAGGAAGGGGCTATGAGTCTTAGGGAGACTATAAGTACACTGGGACAGAGGAAATTAGCAGAAGGACAGAGGGCTAATGTGCCACCCCAAATTCAATTCCCTTTGGGTCTGAATAAATGGGTGGGGGAAACTGAGAGGCTTTTTGATTGTTTCATGTTTATGTATTTCCTTAAAGTTGCTGTTAGCATCTTATACATTTTCTCTGGAGTGAAAAGAAAGATGTATACCCAAAGACTACATTGAACATTGAATGCCGTTGTAGGATCTGGAGACCTTGCCATTCACCTTTGGGAAACTCTAGACACAGGCTATACTTAAAATGTGTGGTTTTTATTTTCTGTTTTTTAAATTTCAAGCTTTTTCTGGATCAATCTGGATTAATTGGGGCAACAAGTTAAAAAAGAAGATAAGTGGATCCTATGGGGTCAGTCTCCTAGGACTGTACCTCTTTCTTGCTAGCCAAGAATCCTTATAGTGGGTGGATTGGGGCTCAAAACCTAGGTTACAAATTACATATAATTTCCATGATTAGACTATTAAACTTGATGTAAACTGGAACTGTATCCTTTTCTTTGTATCTTCTATTATGTATAAGTAGCCATTTAATGAATATTTTTTGAATGAATGAAGAGGGGGAAGAAAAAATAGAAAGAAATTGTGAAGCTAGCAATATGGCAACAGTAAGGCAGTGGAAACAATGTTGCAAATTCAGAGTCATAGTCAGTGTTCTCACTCCTTCCCTGCATAATAGTTGATTTTACCTTAAAGGCGAGATTAGTAAGAAGAGGTGTTGCTTTCACTAGTGAGAAGCAGTAGACTGGGAAACACAAGGGGTAATCATTATTCTCTCTTGTTCATTTTTTTTTTCTTTTCTCCTTAATTTTGATCTTATAATAGCTGCTACAAAGAAATCTCCATTCTAGTAAATGGACTAGTATTTTAATATTTACTGCCTGTTGGGCCACCATTAAGTGGATATGTGCTAACCTTTTATTTTTGTTTTAATCTTCTTGAAATGTTATAAAAATGTTTCATTTCATTTAGACATTAGAATGAGATTGGTATCACTATATAAAGCTTCCCCTGGAAGGTGGACCACTAGGTGATAAATTATTTTTGGTCACAGCAATTCAGTGAAAACTGACTACCACGGCCAGTATCAAATGAGATATGGAGAGAGATGGCAACAACTTTTACTCAAGAGGGAAATAATTGTTGCCATAAAGTTGTTTCTCTTCTCTTGTTTTGTGTGAGTACAAGTAAATCCAGTTTGAATCAAGGAAAAAATAATGTTGACTATGAAAAACATACTTTTAAACCCACAAAGGATTTAGAATCTTATGATTCAGGGTGGTGAAGTTTAAATATCACTTTAAAATGGAAATGGGATTGCTTTTCAAGAGTGGTTACCAGTCTTTGTATATGAAAGAAACATAATTGGGGCTGTTTAAGACATTCCATTTTTATTATTTTGCTTTGTGTAAGTACAACTAAGTTTAGTTTGAATCAACTGCAAAATATAAGACAACAGAGAGCATATATTTTATAAGTAGATTTTGGTAAATTATTTGTAACTCATAGCTTGAGCTAAAGAAGTGTCACATTGCAAAACCAGAACAGCTGTTGAAAATCCTATATTTTATGAGATCACAGCTTTTGAAAGGAAGGGTGCAATAGTCTTTAAATATAGAAAATTGTGGTAGAGCACAGATTTGGTCTTTAATTTTACATTTAAAAAATTAGCTATCTGCTAGTATTGTCTTGTGTAGTTGCCTGCCACTTCTTAGCTTATCATATATTAAGTGATCCTACCCGAGGGCCTAACGGTCTCATTTAGAAATGATTCAGACAAAAACACCAGTTGTGTGACTTCGGGTTTCCCTTTTAATATGCTACATGCTTTCTTCTTCTTACTCTTATGGGCAAAGCTCCCAGTAAACAGAGTATATTCAGATTTATAGGGCAATATAAACACATTTTCAGAATAGTACTGGAAATGGGTGGGGTAGGAAGAATGATTGACAGATTAAAGAGAATGCTATGAAGAGTTAGGGAGAAAGCTGGAAAAAAACACAGATGGATAGATGCTGGGCTTTTCTGCAAACCCAGAGACAAGGGATACTATGAACACTTTTCACAATCAGCCAACAAACATTTACTGTACACTATTTCCAAGTTATTGTCACCCACACTGGAATACAGAATCACAGAATCTCAGAATTGGAAGGGATCTCAGAGACCATAGAGTTTAACCCAAACCTAAACAAGAATCACCACTCTATCATCCCCAGAATTCCATTTACCTCCTTCAGTGAGGGCAATCCCGATACTTTTAAAAGCAGCCCATTCTACTTTTGAATAGTGCTAGTTGTTAGGAAGTTAGTTTCCTCAATACTGAAGCCAAATCTCCACTTGAAACTTTTACCCCTTGTATTTGTCCCCATAAACAAAACAAGTCTAATTCTTCTACATGACATTGTTCAAATGCTTGAATGCAGTAACTGAATTCAGCATTCAAATACAGAGAAATATACAAATAACACGCTGTCTCCATCTCCATAACTTTACAGTGGCTGTCCCCCTACCTGGAATGCTCTCTCTCCTTTCTTCTACCTCTTGGATTCCCTGGCTTCCTAAGACTAAGCTAAAGTGCTTTAGCTCATCTTTCCTGGTTCCCTCAGCTGCTGGTACCTTCCCATCCAAGTTATCTTGTCTCTGCATACACTCATATGTGTACATGTTATCTTCCCCAATAGAATGCAAACTCCTTGAAGGCAAAAAGCAGGTCCCATTTCATTTTTTTGTTTTTGTTTTCATATCCCTATTATTGTTTATTCATTCAGTCATGTCCAACTCTTCATGACCCTATGGACCACATACCAATAACGTCCATGGGTTTTCTGGGCAAAGATACTTGAGTAATTTGTCATTTCCTTCTCCAGTGGATTGAGGCAAACAAGAGGTTAAGTGACTTGCCCAGAGTCACAAGCTAGTAAATGTCTTAGGCTGGATTTGAACTTGGGTCTTCATGACTTTAGGCCCAATGCTCTATCCACTGATCCACCAGCTGCCTCTTTTATATCTCTAGTGCCTAGCTTATAGTAGACACTTGAGAAATACTTGCTGATTGTTATAAGACGTGGTCCCTTCTCTTACAGACCTATATGCTAGTTGGGTAGTCAATATATAGAGCTAGTAGTATGGTAGAGAGGAAAGACTGTTGGCTCTAGAGTAATGGGATATGGATCGAAGTCCCACCTCTGATGATATTACCTGTGAGATCTTGGCTAAGTCACACATGTTCCCTAGGCCTCAGTGTCCTTATCTGCAAAATGAGAGTTGGATTAGATGGCTTTTCAAGTCCGTAGCTCTAGATCTGTAATCCTATAACTAAGAATACAAGATAGAATATGATAAATGTCAAATGAATGATACAGATAATGACCATTATAGGAATTCAGAGAAAGATGGGATCCCATAGTGGGAAGTGATGAGGAAATACTTTATAGAAGAGATACGTCTTGGAGGGCGGAGCAGGGAAGTTGCCTGCATTCTCCTCAATTTTCCTTGGAAACAATGTTAAATCAAGCCTCTAAATGGATTCTGGAGCAACAAAACCTACATAAAGGTGGAGTGAAACAATTTTCCAGTTTAAGATAACTTAGAAGGAATTCAGGAAAGGTCAGTCTCACCTGGGAAAATGGGGAGTGCAGCCTAACATAGGTAGTATCTGGGCAAGCCAGTGGGAGGTTCTTAGCCACAGCAAAGATCAGCAACCAAGGCCTCGTGGTCCTGACTCAATAGGCCAGTGGCACAGCAGGCCAGCTGTAGGACCTCCTGTCCCAGAGCAGAAGGCAAACTGCCAGCCCTGAAACCCCTGGCAAAACAGGTGTGACAAGTGGGGGACACTCTAGTGCAGTAGGGAAGCCAGCAGCACCCAAGGCCTCAGCGCAGAACACCAGGGACCAGGCCCCTGGCTCCCAGCACAAGAAGCTTGAGAAAGTGCCTCCTGTACCCCAGGAGCACAGATCAACTCTAACAGTCACAAAATAGGCTAAAAATGGGCAAAAACAGAAAAGACCCCTGACTGTAGAAAGCTACTATGACACACAAACTTAGAAGAGGGCAACAATGTCAAAATACTTACAGGTGAAGGCTCAAAGGGGGATTTGAATTGTTTGCATGGCCAAAAAGCCTTCTTGGAAGAGCTCAGAAAGGATTTTAAAAACCACATAAAAGAGGTAGAAGAAAAATTGGGAAAAGAAATGAGAGTTATGCGAGAGAGAAACAATGACTTGGAAAAGGAAGGATAAAAATTGGCTGAAGAAAACAATTGCTTAAAAAATACAATTGGCCAAATGGAAAAAAAAATCCACTGAAGAAAACAACTCCTTAAAAAGGAGAATTTGGGCAAGTGAAAGCTAATGATTCTATGAGACATCAAGAATCAGACAAACAAAATCAAAAGAATGAAGAAATAGCAGGAAATGTAAAATACTTCATTGGCAAAACAACTGACCTGAAAAATAGATCCAGGAGAGATAGTTTAAGAATCATTGGACTACCTGAAAGCCATGATTAAAAAAAAAAGAGCTTGGACAGCATCTTTCAAGAAATTATCAAAGAAAACTGTTCCGCTATCCTAGAGTCAGAGGGTAAAATAGTAATTGAAAGAATCCACCAAGCACCTCCTGAAAGAGATTCCAAAATGAAAACTCCAAAGAATATTGTAGCCAAATCCCAGAATTATCAGGTCAAGGAGAAATACTGTAAGCAGCCAGAAAGAAAAAAAAATTCAAATATTAAGGAGCCACATCCAGGATTACACAGAACTTAACAGCTTCTACATTAAAGAATCAGAGGGCTTGGAATATGGTATTCCAGAAGGCAAAGGAGCTTGTATTACAACCAAGAATCAACAACCCAGCAAAATTAAGCATAATCTTTCAGGGGGAAAAATGGATATGCAATGAAATAGGGGACTTTCAAACTTTCCTGATGAAAACATGAGAGCTGAACAGAAAATTTGGTCTTCAAATATAAGACTCAAGAGAGGCATAAAAGGTAAAACATGAAAGAAAAAAATGTTATTCAATAAGTTTAAATTGTTTACATCCCTATACAGGAAGATGATACTTATAACTCTCGGGAACTGTATCTCTAGTAGGGCAGTTAGAAGGGGGATACATAAACAGAGGGTATGGCTATAAGTTGACTTTGATATGATGATATTAAAAAAATAAGAAATTTAAAAAAAGGATTGTACTGAGAGAAGAAAGGGGAAGGCAGAATTGGGTAAATTCTATCACGTGAAGAGGCACAAAAGATCTATTACAGTAGAGGGAAAGAAGGAACTGGGTGAGCATTGTTTGAACCTTACTCTCATCAGATTTGGCTCAAAGAGGGAATAACATACACTATCAGTTGGGTGTAGAAATTTATCTTACCCTATAAGGAAAGAGGAGGGAAAAGGGGAAAGAAAAGAGAGGAGGTGAGGTACTGATAGAAGAGAAGGCAGAAGTAGAAGGGGAAAGGGAAAAGAAAAGGGAACGTGGCTGATAGAAGGGAGGACAGATTAAGGGAGGTGGTGGTCATCAGCAAAACACTGGTGAGGAGGGACAGGGTGAAAGGAGAGAGAAAAGTATAAAAAGGGGGAAATAGGATGGAAGGGAAGACATAATAATTATAACTGTGAATGTGAATGGGATGAACTCTCCCATAAAATGGAAGTAGATAGCGGAATGGAATGAAAACCAGAATCCTAGAATATGGTGCTCCAAAGAAATACATTTGAAACAGAAAGATACACACAGAGTGAAAGTAAAAGGCTGGAGCAGAATATATTATGTTTCAGCTGAAATTAAAAAAAAAAAGCAGGAGTAGCAATCCTGATCTCAGACAAAGCAAAAGCAAAAATAGATCTAATAAAAAGAGACAACAAAGGAAACTACATTTTTCTAAAAGGTGCCATAGATAATGAAGTAATATCAATACTAAACATTTATGCACCAAGCGATATAGCATCCAGATTCTTAGAGAAGTTAAATGAGTTATAGGAAGAAATAGAGAGTAAAACTATACTAGTGGGGGACCTCCCCCCCCAACCCCGCCACCTCTCTGAACTACATAAATCTAACCACAAAATAAACAAGAAAGAAGTTAAGCTGATTCAACCATTCTGGAGAGCAATTTAGAACTATGCCCAAAAGGCAACCAAACGGATCCAGCAATACCACTACTAGGTCTATATCCCAAATAGATTATAGAAAAGAGAAAAGGACCTACATAAGTGAAAATATTTATAGCAGCCCTTTTTGTGGCAGCAAAATATTGGAAATTGAGAGCATGCCCATCAATTGGGGAATGGCTGAACAAGCTGTGATATGTGAATATAGTAGAATACTATTGCATAATAAGAAATAACAAAAGGGCAAATTTCTGAAAAGCATAGAAAGACTTGTACAGATTGATGGAGAGTGAAATAAGCAGAATCAGGAAAACATTATAAACAGTATCAGCAACACTGTGTGATAATGAACCATGAATGACTCTGCTCTTCTCAGTAACACAATGATCCAAGATAAGTACAAAAGACTCATGCAAGAAATTGCTATTTACATCCAGATAAAGAACTGATGGACTCTGAATGCAGATTGAAGCATACTTTATTCATTACTTTATTCTTTTTTGTGTTTTTTCTTTTGATCTCTTTCTTTCACAACTGTGACTAATATGGAAATATGTTTTCCATGATAGCACATATATAACCTATGTCAAATTGCCTACCGTTTTAGGAAGAGGAGAGGGGAAGGAGAGAGAAAAATTTCAAACTCAAAATCATGTAAAAATGAATTCTAAAAATTGTCTTGGTATGTCACTGGGGAAAAAATAAAATGCTGTTAAAAATAAAAAGAAAGAAGTTAAAGAGATGAATAGAATTTTAGAAAAGTTAGATATGACAGACTTCTGGAGAAAATTGAATGGGGATAAAAAGGAATATACCTTTGTCTCAGTGGTACATGGCACCTATACAAAAGTTGACCATGTATTAGGATATAAAACTCTCACAATCAAATGCAATAAGATAGAAATGTTAAATGCACCCTTTTCAGATCATGATGCAATAAAATTATGTGTAATAAAGGGCCATGGAAATTGAATAATCTAATCCTAAAGAATGAGTGGATCAAAAACCAAATCATTAAAGACAATAATTTCATCAAAGAGAATGCCAATAGTGAGAAAACATTCAAACATTTATGGAATGCAGTCAAAGCAGTACTTATGGGAAATTTTATATCTCATAGACCAACATCTCATACTATATGCCTATATATAAGGTAAAGTTAAATGTCGTGTCCAGGTTCACACACTTAGTAAGTGTCTGAGGCAAGATTTAAACTCAAGAAGAGTTCCTGACTCTGAGTCTGGCATTCTATCCACTGTACCACCTAGCTTGCCTGTGTAGTTATTTAATCTCTTTGACTTTAATTTCCTTATCTGTAAAATTAGAGGGTTAGACTAGATGGCTTCTAAGGTCTCTTCAAGTTCTACATCTAAGATCCTATGAACAGCTGAAGGCAGGAATTCACACTTCTACAGGGGAAAAATGAGTAGGTGGGTTTGGCCAGGACATAGGACTTGTAGTGGAGTAATGGGAAATAAAGTTGAAGAGGTAAATAGGGGCTAGATCATGCTGAATTAGAGAGTTTGTACTTTATCCTCCAGGCAATCAGAAGCCATTGAAGGTTTTTAAGAACAGAGGAGATTATCTGCCAAAAACAATGTTTTAGGGAAATCGTTCTAACAGCTGTGTACAGGCCCAATTTATTTGGTGTTAGGTAGATAGGGGGTGGCTGCAGGAAACAAGCATAGGGCCATGCAGAGTAGGGTGATGCCAGTGAAAATGGAATGGAAAGAAAGGAAACAAAAACATTATAAATTAAGAATTGACAGAACCCAAGTGGAGTGCATTTCTGCCACCCTAGTGATGACTAGGTCAACCTGAGAGAGGTTTGAGATGTGCTGAGGTGTATTTATGGAGGAGGAGATACTTAGAACAAAGGCTTTGCTTCCAATCTTAAGTGGACCCCAGCCTCCTCAGAGGAAGACAATTAGCCTGGACCAGGAATAGGATGAGATGGCTGGTAGAGAGATACAACCCTGGAAGCATAAGAGAAGCATGATTATGGTTTAAATATTGTTTATTTTCCCCCTCTGTTGTTTCTGCTCTGAGCAGATGGTTTTTATCACATTATTTTCAATGCTATTGAGGTGTTCACTTCCTTTGTCAAAATCTCTTCAAAGCAAATGATAAAATGTTTGTTTTGTTTTCTTTTTTAGGGTTAGTATACTTAATTGACTATTTCTTGAACAGAGTGAGAGGGAACTAACACTCTGTTGACCTCCAGAAGGGATTCTAATTGGGCTACAATGGTTTTTAATTGACTGAAAACTGAAGGAGAGGAGGCAAGGCCCTCGTTTGAGTTTTAGAATCACCCTATGTAATATCAATTAAGTTGTGTGTCTTTGATTGAGTCTTACTAGGTGCTAAGCCACAGGCCCAAACCCCTATCTATTAGGTGCTAAGCCCTATGTGGGCATGAAGCCCTCAGGGTCCTAAGAGGAGTTGATAAGACCAGGGCCAATAGTAAGAGCTTAAGTTCTGTTCACTCAGATGAGGTTTGATGATGGCTAAAGATTGCATAAAAAGAGAGAACAGAGCTATTTGCTTAGGGCTATCACTCTTTGTGGTCTGCTGATGTGGAGACTCTGGGCAGCTGTAGTTAAGAGCCCTTCAGCTTGTAAACCCGGATGTTTGGACTTTGTTGAACTCTGGTAACTATGCATTGAGATTTGAATAGGACAAGGTCTGTCTGTTGATGTTTGTAATTTGTTTGTATTTGCTCTGAAGTTCAGGGTGCTGGCTTTTTCCCCTGAACTAAGTCAATGATATTTGTATGCTGGATTAAAGTAAGATTGTTAACCCCTTAACATTGCTCTTCTTGGTAAAGCAGATCAAAAGAACCTGGGCTTGCAGCGTTCTGTGTGCTGGTTGTGGGTGGGTCTTACACCCCTTCAGCAGCCACTAGCAGATTGTTGCAACACCCTAGTACATTTTTTATATTTAACCACCGCAATGATAACCAGTCATCCAGTCCTGTTCAGCACATAGCATAGGGGTCCTGAGGTGTCCTATGCTCACTCTGGTTGTTTGAAATGACTTTAGGGCAGAAGCGCTGTGTTAGTGTTGTGCTCTCTGTGGCTCTCAGAGTCAACGTTTTATCTCTTGCCTCTTCTCCCTCTCTGGGGCAACAACAAGTCATTGCAAAGGGACATGTGGATTTGTGACCTTGGCTTAATGGGGTCATCTCTTTACAAAATCAAACACCCTTGAATTCTTCATACATTTGTTTTTATCCAGCATGGAATCAACGAGAAGATAAATAGCACATGATAGTTTGTATGCAATGCATAATAAAACAATAGAATATCTAATAAGCTTTCAGCTATCCCAAATCTCAAAAGTTCCCTCAGACAGCTGTTTCAACCCAGGAGTTCTAGGAAATGCACAGTTGTTTAGTTCATCATTGCTGTACCTTAGTGAGTGAGGAATGGATTGCCCACTTGAGCTTGACTCATGCATCTATTAGAGCCAGTCTTTAAATGTTGCTGAGAAACTCTGGACCTGGAATTCACAGAATGGGGATGAGGATGGGTGGATTCAGAATGCGTTGAGTAGGAGTACATAAGGGCTGGTGCTCTCTCCAGTCTTTGCTATCCTTTCTGTCAACTCAGGTAACAAATGACCAAAGATTCGCAGAGATTTTGCAGCCACTGTTAACTCCAAAGATACCAAAGGGATCACACAAGTTAAAAGCAAAAAGCTTTATTCTGTTGGGGGAGAGAAATTAGACACATGTGTCGAGGACTTCTTTAGTAGGACACCTGAGGCAGTGGGGCTAAACCTTGATTTATATGTTTGTGGCTAGCTAAAGAATCAAACAGTGTAGTGAAGCAACAGTAGTGAGGCATGACAGCAACAATGAAGCAAGATTGTCTAGTGACAAAAAGTCCATTCATAGCAGGGCTTCATGTCTGGGCCTGTTGGTGCTTGCTCAAGCTCAGAGACCATCAGTTCTGTGGTTTAGTTGCAGTATTGTTCATCCAGAGGGTGAGTGCAAAGGATTATTGCTATGCCAAGCTCAGGGCACAGCTTGTTTGCTGGGTCTTAGCTCTGGAAAACAGTGTGTCTCCTAAGAGTAAAAACAGAGGAATAAAACTTGAGGGGTGGTCTTGGATCCTGACATATCCCTTGTAGAGATCTTCAATTATCTCTGGCCATAACTAATTCATCACTTATAAAGTCATGTAGTTGAACCCCATAACCAGTCTTGGAAAGAAGAAATTGGGCCATAATGCAATTTCACATTCTTCTCTCTCTTTTTCTATCTTTTTTGCTAATCCCTCTCTACCACTGCCTCCTGTCACTTCTTGTTTCACACTCCTAACCCAAAGCCACTGCTTTTCTGAATGGCAATGGAAAGAGGGCAGCTTTAGAGTGGGGAACATTTCACATATGATAAAAGGTGGGTTTTAATGTTTGGAGTGAATGATAACATTAAAAGAGGACCTCTGTTTGAATCCTGACTATTTACTACCTGTCTAGTCTTGAGTAATTCACCTTCTCTCTCTGTTTCCTCAGCTGTAAAATGAAGGTGTTGACTTGACTTTCCTCACCCACAACTCTCGTCCAGTTTAGTTCCATTTCACTTAGCCTATACCCTCCCCTTGGCCTCCTCTATTTTCACATGCTTTGGCCACCTCAGCTGCTTCACCTTGTCCTCCTATCCTCAATACCTCTGGTTCCAAAACACTCTCAAGGTCTTTCTGAAGAACTTTGGAGTCAATTGTGAGTTATGGGAGACACTGGCAAAGGACCATCCAGCACAGCGTTTCTGCATCAAAGAAGGTGCTGTGCTCTATGGATGAAGTAGAATTGCCTTAGCTCAAAAGAAATGTGAGATGTACAAATTTAGAGATATCTCTACTCCAAATGTCCATATCTATTTGTGACCAACCTGTGGCAGAGACTTTCAAGCTCTTATTCATCTCATCAGCCACAGTTGGACACACTGTACCTTGTTTTCAACACAGTGATCTCATTTTGGTCCTCTTTGAGAATGGATAACAACCAATACTATCTTCAGCATGGCTCCACTCAGCTAAGTACCAACCTGTCTTCTGAGTCTCTTACGCCTTTGATTACCCTAGCCACTTTCTAATTCTGGCCTGACCTAGGACAGTATACCCATATCATGGAGTTCCTGATTCCCCTTTGCTTAGTCCTAGGCTCCTCCTCCCCGCATCCACCCTAGAGTCACTTCAACCACTTCCAAAGAAAGCATTTTCCTTAAGAATGATTTTCTCATGGCATTAAACACACCCTGCAAACTTGTTAAGACTAAAGTAATTTTTGGGGGCAAATTGCTTGTAAAAGCTCTCTGGGCCTTGATCTAGAATAAGTAAAATATACAGTATTACAAAGAACATCAATTACATCAAATTCACTTATCAAAATGTTTTTTAAAATGCTACAGGTTCATGGACCTGAAGTAAGAAGGCCGAATTTATAATCTCAAATATAATCATGTATATGTTTGAATGGTTCGAAATCGCAAGGTATGAGAGATTCTCTAAGTAGAACGCAATAAAACATTTATTTAGGCTCCACCAAAACAGATTCACGAACCAGCCTCCCCATTTCAACACTTTGATCACAAGCTTCCAGGCCCAATAAGTCCGCCTCACAAGAGTAACAGGGAGGCCACAGAAAAACAAGATAGTATTTAGCCAAATCATGTTTACTGGCCTCAAGTCCTTGCTCACACTCGTGGTCTACACACAGGTCAGCTCTACTTTTGGGTCAGCTCTGCTTCTGCAGTTCCTGCTTCAGCTTCAGCTTTCTCTTCAGCTTCGGCTGTAGCTGTCTCTGCCACCATCGCCGCCGTTTCCGCCACACTCTCTAAGCTGTATTCCAGCTAGCTGACTGCTTCCTCTCTCCTTCAGCTCTTAACTCCTGTCACCAACAACCTTTCCAACTGCCTCCCCACTGCTTCTCCAACTGCCTCTAACTGCCTCTACGTTCTGCTCCAACTGTTCCACAGGCTCCTCCCACCACAGGCTTCTATTGGTTCCAGTGCTAGCCACTCCCCCCAGGGTCCCGGGAGGCTCACATCCACATAGGTTCCACGCCCAACAGGGCTCTGGGCCTCGGGCTTAACACTTAGCAAGGCTCAAGGAAATACATTGAATTACTCAAAGAAAACAAAGACCATTTTGCTTGTCAACACAGGACCACAGGTTAAGAACCTATACATCTAGAAGCTGAGAAGAGATTCTAGGAATCAAAGGAAAAGATGGTCAATTCTTTCAAAGCTCTAACAGTACCACTATTTTTCATATCTTGGTCTTCCCACCTAATTCCAAGTAATGTATATGCAACATTATTTTTATGGCCTTTTCTAGCTCTAAATACTCTGGATATATTTACTTGTTCAATAAATATTCATATGAATCAAGGGCTGGGGATACAAAGATGCTAAACAACTCACCCTTGACAAGTATACAGTATAGATGCCAGGAAGACCTAGTTCAAGTCTTGACTCTAACACATACCTTTTGTGTGACGTTTGGCAATTCACTTAACCCCTTGGTAATCTAGGCAATTTCCCAAGATTATAAGTTTCCAATAAGGTGCCATCCTGCATTGGAAGAGTTTTCTCACCTGAGAGCTCCTTATAGCAATGAAATATTGTAACAGGTCTTATTCCTATTTCTATTCCTAGAAAGTGAATATGAATTAGAAAGATACAAGACATAATATGATAAAACCTAGGAAAAGTTGTAAAAATTCTATAAAGATTATGAGGAGGGAGATTACTTTCAGTTTGGGGGATAACTCAAGGCTTCATTAAGGAAGTAGCATATAAGGTAGGCCTGAAGGAAGAGAATTTCAGCTGGCAGAGTGGTAGAGATTCAGTGAGGCTAATGAACCTATAGGGATCCATGAAGCTCCTGTTAAAGCTTCTGGGGATTCCAACCATGTTGACTCATGGTTTTGGCCTTTGAGGATGACAGACTTCTTGGCTGCTTCTAGCCATGTAGTGACCCATTGCTAAAAAGACTATATGTATAATATGACATGAAAGATGGTGAGTAATATTTTGATTATCTTGCTGCCCCATGATAGCAACAGGAGAAACAAAGTGTTGCATCTGTTAGAAGAGGTAGTTTCTAGATGGTCCTCTCTTGCATATAGCTATCTAGATGGCGAGAGGCTCCTATAAGTATGGGGAAGGAAATGGTCCTTTCTCTGTCAGTTTTATATGGTGATGGCTAGTGACTAGTTAAAACTAGGCAAATATGCAAGTGAGCCCCTGCCTCTTTTATTTTTTTATTTTTATCTCATATAGGTGACCTTGTAAATTCAAGAGGTTTGAGGGTCTGCAAGTGATGATAGCAGAGTTTACTAGAGTGGCTTCAGTTGTAGTGGAAGCAGAAATGGCTTTATGGGAGGGAAATCTTCTACATTGGAGACAACTGTCAGCTAAAAGAGGACTGGACCAGTTTGGTCATTTACTGGCAGGTTTTTGCCATGCAAGTATTTGGGCAGTGAAGCATTAAGGTAAAATGTGAAAATTAGCAGTATTGTAAAAATGATTTTGTGTCTAATGAAGTTTAAATATCAGCTTCTCATGGTAACCGCAATTATAAATTATTGAATTCTGTTCTAATTATTCTGTAAATGCATTCTGTGACTTTTAATGCTTAGCATTCCTCTTTATTTTTTGGAATAAATCACTTGACCCATACCAGATTCACATTTGTGCACTGAGTACCTTTTTTTAAAAAAATTCTCCTTACCTTCTCCCTTTTGGGAAGCCCTAGATTTGAACCATAAGAATATCATTCCCTAGAGGTAAGGGACTGAACAAGCTAAAGAATGTGACAGAGGTGAAGATGTCCTAGAGACAGCTTGTAGTGGCTCTCAAGAGCCATTTGTTAAGTTTTCAATGTGAGCATTTACACATCAGAAATTGTCAAATGCTACAAATCAGAGCTATTTATGTTTTGTTGATTGTCTCCAGGGGCGGGGAACTTGTGACCTCAAGTGCAGCCTTTTGACCACACTCCAAGTTTTACGGGACAAATACTTTTATTAAGGGGATTTGTTCTGTGAAGTTTGGATTCAGTCAAAGGCCACATTTGAGGATCTAGAGGGCCACATGTGGCCTTGGGGCCACACGTTCCCCACCCCTGAAACATAAGTGATGGAGAAGATGATGTTAATAATGCAAATTAAACAGTGTGTTGTGTGCACATTCACCCCACCCCCCCAGAGATGCAGTTTTTTTTTAAGAAAATAGGAATTTTGTGTTTTAACAACACTCAAAACAGAAATAGCAATTTTTTGGATTGATATAATACTTTACAGATATAGCTCTTTAAAAGGAGTCTGCTTTCATGAACAGGACATACTATACTAAAAGGTCACCCACTGTTTTTCTCAAACCATTTCCCCAATGTTTGAAAATAGGATCATGTTATTTTCCTTGGTTATTTAGACCCCATTTTCTAGCACCAGAAGGAAAGTTTTCGCATTTAGAAACAAACAGGTTGAATTTGGTTGATATGACAGGATCAAATAAAGTGCATCAATAAATAAACAAACATTGAAAAATAGAGAGCTACACGTTAAATATTTACAAGTGCATCCCTGGACATAGGGTATGTTAATTTCCCTATTTAGAGGGCAGGTTTCCCTGAGATAAACCCATGTCACAAAGTGTAATGTTTGGGTTCAGAATAGGAAATGATGTAGTACCTTGGCCTGTGTGAGTCTAGCTGAGTGATTTCTTTGTGTTTTGAGTTTTTAATCTGGGGTCCATGAATGTAAAAAAAATTATAAAGCTGTATTTCAATATAATTGGTTTCCTCCATATTACTATATAATTTATTTTATACATTTAAAAACGTTATTCTGATAACAGGTCCATTTGCTTCACCAAACTGCTAAAGGAGACCATAACACAAAAATGGCTAAGAACTAAAAAGGAATAGAGATGACCTGTGTGAGTGAATGAAGTTGGGAAAGGGCAGGAGATTGGGAATACTTACCAGTCCATTTTGACTTTAATAGAGAGTGTGTAAAAGGGGAAATAGCATGAAATAAGGGGGGAAAGGTAGGTTGGACCAGATTGAAAGAGTCCTGAAAAGTCAGAATTAGGAATCTGTGTTTTATTTTGTAGCTAATCTCTACTAGCTCATGAAGCTTTTTTGAGCAGTAGAATGGTAGGGTAGATATCCATAATAGGCAAATTACTTAAACAGTTATTAAGAGTTAATTAGAGAAAGGAGAGACTGGCATGAAAGAGGAGAGTTAGGAAGCTGTTACAATAATCTAGGCTACATGTAATTAAGGCATATACTTCATTGGGCTAAGGTGAGTGAGGGAAGGTTTTTAATGTGAGTGGAAAGGAGTAGAAACATGTAAGAGATATTTCCAGATCAGAATGCAAAGGACTGTCTACTGATTGAATGTTGGAGGTGAATGACAATAAGATTCAAAATTACCAAGATTTCTGAGCCTGGATGATTGGGAGCATTTTGTTGCTGTCAGTGGGAAAAGGGAAATTGAGAGGAGGAATATATTTTGTGGAAAGATGATGAGTTTGGTTTTGGACATGTTTAATTTGTAATGTCACTTGGACATTGAAGAGATCCATCACACATTTGCAAATGTTATGGAACTCAGGAGACTGAGGCTGGAAATATTTAGGTATTGTCTGCATAGATGTTAAAGACTCAGTCAGTCAACAAGCATTTATTGAGTGTCTACTATGTGCCAGGCACTGTGCTAAGTGTTAGAGATACAAAGAAAGGCAAAAAACCACTCCCTACTCTCAAAGAGTTAACAGTCTAATGGAGAGGACAACGTGCAAATAGCTATATATAAACAAGTCATATGCAGGACAAATTAGGGATAGTCTTGGAGAGAAGACAATGAGATTAAGGGGCAAAATAGGCTTTAGAGCTAGAAGGGATGTTATATATGGAGTTCAACCCCCTTATTTTACAGATGATGAGAGAGATCCAGAGGCTAAATTATTTACCCAAGGTCACACCAATAGAAAAAAGAGATTTGGAATTCAAATGCAGGTCCTCTGACTCCAAATACAATGCTTTTTTCCCCCTTCCATACCATATTGCTGAAGTCATGAAAGTAGACAAAAATCACCAACATAGAGAACATGGAAAGAAAAGAGGATGAAAAATAGTTTTGTGAAACACCTATAGTTTGGAGATGAGAGGAGGAAAATTAATCAGAAGAAAGCCAATATAATATGATCAGGCAAATAGGAAGAGAACTAGGATAGACCAGTGCCATGGAAGCTAAGAGAGAAAAGAATGTAAAGAATGCACAGAAAACTAGGTTACAGAATAGACAGAGTACTGGTCTTAAAGTCGGGAAGACCTGAGTTCAAACCCACCCTCAGATACTTACTACCTGTGTGTCCCTGGGCAAGTCACTTCACTGTCTGATTTCCTCATCTCCAAATGGGGATAATAATATCACCTGCTTCCCAGAGTTGTTGTGAGGTTAATATAACATCTGCATAATAAAGTGCCATTAAATACTTATTATTACTATATATCAACATTTTCCAACATTTAAGGAGAACAAGAACAAAGAAATAGCCATTGGATTTGACAACTAAGGCCAACAATGTACTTGGAGAGGTTAGTTTCAGCAGGGTGTTGGGGATACATGTTAGAATATAAAGAACTGAGGAGTTTGTAGGTATTGATGATGTAGTGAAAGTTGCAAGTATATACTACTCTTTATAGACTTTTAGTAGTAGAGGTAAGAGTGGAGTGAGGTAGATAGCTTAAGAGGGTAGTGGAATCAAGGAAAGATTTTTTCTGTTTTTTTTTCTGGTTTTTTTTTAGTACAGGAGAGACACAAATGTATTTTTAAACTGGCAGAAAGACAACAGTGGGGAGAGATTGGTTGAAGGTAAGAAAGCAAGAGGGGAATGATACATAGAGCATATTCCCAGTAGAAAAAAAAGATTGATTTAGTATACAAACTCAGGGCTTAGCCTTGACAATGGGGTAGGAGGGCACTGTATTATTGGAAACTGGAGGGAAAGATCAAGGATGGGTAAGTTCATAGAATCAGAGATTTACAGTTGGCAGGACCTCAGAGACTATGTAAGCTCACAGAATCACAGAATTTGAGAGCTGGAAGACTTTTCAGAGAATATCTTGTTCAATCCCCTCACAAAGGGAATCCCTACACAGCAAGTGATCATCTAGGCTTTGCTTAAAGATCTCTTGGGAGAAGACCTCAACTCCTTCACTTCACAGACAATGACACTGAGGCCCAGGGAGGCCATCCTCAATTCCTTAGGCGCCTTCCCAATTAGATCAGGAGTAAAATAAGGATGTTCATTATCACTACTGTTGTTCAATATTTTATTAGAAATGCTAGCTATAGCAGTAAGACAACAAGAAGAAATGGAAAGAATTAGAACAGGCAGTGAGGAACCAAAACTATCACTCTTTGTAGACAATGTGATGGTATACTTAGAGAATCCTAGAGAACCAACTAAAATACTAGTTGAAATAATTATCAACTTTAGCGAAGTTACAGGATATAAAATAAACCCACATAAATCATCAGCCTTTCTGTATGTTACCATTAAAGTCCCACAAGAAGAGATAGAAAGAGAAATTCCATTTAAGATAACTTCAGAAAATATAAAATACTTGTGAGTCTATCTGCCAAGAGAAACCCAGTGATTATATGAACACAATTACAAAACATTTTTCACACAAATACAGATCTAAATAATTAGAGAAATATTAATTGCTCATGGGGAGGCTGAGGTGATATAATAAAAATGACAATTCTATTTAAGTTAATTTACTTATTCAGTATCATACCAAACTACCAAAGAATTATTTTATAGATCTAGAAAAGATAGTAAAAACATTCATCTGGAAGAACAAAAGGTCAAGAATATTAAGAGAATCAATGGAAAAAAAAGATTAAAGAAGGTGGCCTAATATTTCCAGATTTCAAGTTATATTTTAAATCAGTAATCATCAAAACAATCTTCTACTGGCTAAGAAATAGAATGGTGGATCAGTTGAATACATTAGGTACACAATACACAGTAGTAAATGACCATAGCAATCTAGTATTAAAACCAAAAGCTTGTGCTTTTGGAGTAAGAACTCACCATTTGACAAAAATTGCTGGGAAAACTGGAAAGCAGTTTGGCAGAAACTGAGTATAGACTAACATCTCACACTGTAAGCCAAGATAAGATCAAAGTAGATCAATGATTTAGACATAAAAGGTGATATCATAAGGAAATTAAGGGAGTTTTGAAAAATATTGCCTGTTAGCTCTATGGATAAGAGTTTATGACCAAATCAGAGATAAAGAGGATTACAGGAAGTAAATTAGATAATTTTAATTACTTGAAATTAAAAAGCTTTTGCACAAATAAAACTAATACTGCCAAAATTAGAAGGAAAACAAGAAACTGGGGATATTTTCTTATACAAAATTTCTCTGATAAAGGCCTCTTTTAAGTCCTACATATTTCTCAAATATGTAAGGAATTGAGCCAAACATATAAAAATAAGAGCCATTCCCCAGTTGATAAATAGTTAAAGGATAGGAACATGCAATTTTCAGAAGAAGAAATCAAAGTTATCAATAGTCACATGAAAAAATGCTCTGAATCACTACAGATTAGAGAAATGCAAATTAAAACAACTTTGAGATACGAGCTCATACCTATTCATTTGGCTAACACGACAGAGAAGGAAAATGACAAATGCTGGAGGGAATGTGGAACAACTAGGACACTAAAATTCACTGTTGGTGGAATTGTGAACTAGTCCAACCATTCTGGAGAACAATTTGGGACTACATCTAAAGGGCTATAAAATTGTGTATACTTTTTGACCCAGCAATACCATTAGATCTGTATCCTAAAGAGATCAAAGAAAAGACGAAAGAACCTATTTGTACAAAAATATTTATAGCAGCTCTTTTTGTGGTGGCAAAGAATTGGAGATGCCCATTAACTGAGAAATGGTTGAGTAAGTTGTGATATAGGATTGTGATGGAATGCTATTATGCTATAAGAAATAATGAGCTGGATAGTTTCAGAAAAGCCTGGAAAGGCTTATATGAGCTCATTCAAAGTGAAGTGAAAGTGAAGAGAGCAGAACTAGGAGAACATAGTAACAGCACTATTGTAAGGATGATCAATCATGAAAGACTCAGCTACTCTGATCAAGACAATAATCCAAGGTAATTCCAAAGAACCCTTGATGAAAGATGCTATTCGTCTCCAGAGAGAGAATTGAGGAGCTATGAATGCAGAGTGAAGAATTCTTTTCTAAAACTTTCATTATTTTTGTTGTTTTATTAAGTTTGTGTTTTCTTTTGCAACATGGTTAATATGGAAATATGTTTTGCATGACTTCATATGTATAATTCATATAAAATTGTTTGCCTTTTTAAAAGAGGAAGAGGGGTGGGAGGGAGGGAGAGAATTTGGAATTCAAAATTTAAAAAATGTTAAATTTTTAAAAACCTGTAATTGGCAAATTTTTTTACATTGTCATTGGGAAATATTTAATGAAATACATACATTATATTATAACAATAAGACAATTAGTTTAAAAAATGGGTCCTATATGTCTGTTCCACCTCAATTCACAGGAGGTGATGGTAAAAATTGAAAATGTGGACTGCAGTGCTGTCATGGACAGTGGGTCTCAAGTTACCATGGTTTCCCCATCTTTTTATGATTTTGGGTAAAATACATTTAAAGTTTATGGCAGGGCTTGGACTTGGTGGTTTGAGTGATAAAGTCTATCCATAACTGGGACACACTCAGGTGAGCTTGAAATTTTCCAAGGAAGTTGGAAAAGTGGACACTCTCCGTCTGGTATTTCCAAGACCCTCCAGTATTCATTGGAATGTCAGCACTGTTTGGAACTAATTCTAGTCTTTTCAGAACTTTTGCAGGATATTACAGGTGAAAAGCTGGGAATCAATACTTACACACACTTTGTCCATCCATGAAGACTATGCAGAGGCGTCTAAGAGGATAGAGGTAAGAGGTTCCGGTGTACACCACTATAGCCCCAACTGTTCACCATCTGGTCTAGATTCTGAGATACTTAACTTTGGGGACTCCACAGTGCCACAAGACTGGAAGGTTAAGACTGGAACTGAGTAAAAGGACAGGCATTTTCTTATTGCATGAATGAGATGGGTTATGTACTCAGGGTGCAACCCACAGAATCCAGCTCACTGATGCCCAAACATTCAGATAAAAATCTAGAAAGATTCCTCTATCTATGATGGAAGATCTCAGAAATTATCTCAAAGTAATGCTGGTTAATGGCATCATCACAGAATCCAATAACCTCTATGCGTCACCCATATTAATGGTACCTAAGAAAGATGGAAATATATACATTTGTATTGATTACTAACCTTTGATCAAAAGGGTTAAAGTAGACCAACACACTGTGCCACAGGTGCAAGATGCCCTGGATTGTCTTCTGGCAGCCAGTGGTTTTCAGTCTTGTACTTGTATTGAGAATACTACTAGATTCCTATGTCTGAGGAGGACAAAGACTGCTTTCAACTATTCAGTTAGCTGACTATTGGAAAGCATACCCATGCAAGATAATTGAGAGATCTGGCAACTTGCCTGTTTACAAGAGGGTATAGGGGGCCCTGTCTGGACTATTCATTGCAACCACCTATTACCCATAGGAAAGTTAGTTGGACTTAGCGGAGATAACTAACGAACACTCACCTAAGAAAAGCCTAGGAAAAGAGACTGCCAAAGACTTTCTGACCCAGATTATAGGTGCTGAAAGTAATGTGTCTTGTGAAGAAAATTGTGTATTATTATAGGGCAGGAGAGGTGAACTCAGAGGCAATTCCTCTCCTGCCCAAAACTGTTGCAGAGACTCATAGGGTACAGATTCAATCTACAGAACTCAAAAATAATGAAAGCCAACCTGGAATACTTGCCAACCCAGGGGAAGACACATAAGCCTATAATGATTCTGATAGTCAGCCCATACCAACCGATGTAGGAACAGAGAGATCAGTCAGTGACAGGAAAACTAAGCCTATTAGATTAGTCACTAGGCTAAGTAATGATGTTATAGGTAAACCCAAGTATATAGTTACACATATCCCCTAGGCCACATGTAGGAGATTGCCTACATGAAAAGTGCCATGCCTATAATCACTGTTATCCAAGTGAATTACTGCATGTTTGAGTTTGCTTTTTTGAAATTTCTTCTGTTTTAGTCTTTTGCCTATATTTTGTTTTTGCCTATTCTATAGCAGTGTCTACTTGTAGATTGTTTTGTGTATATACTACATCTTATCATTAAGTTGTATTTCATATATGAGCCTATTGATAGTGTTATTGTTATAGCTAGCTTTCTTAGCGGTGCTTATTACTTTTGGCTGATTTCTGAGTATTACGGATAAATGGAAATATGCATGTGGCCTATATGTAGTTAGGCATGTTATTACTATAGTATCTCTGCAGGTGATACTTTGTATAGTGCCATGTCTACTGCATATATTGTTAGTGTACATTTGTTCTATCTTGTTTTCCATGGTACTGAAAGTTGGTTGCCTTAGATGCCAGGAAAACCATTGTTGTTGTTTTAAAGTGCTGATGCTTATGTATGCTATATACTAACAGGTTTTGGACTTGCCCCATTTGATCTCTGCAAGGGACTGCAAAGAGTTTTGGTCCAGGGGAGGAATGTAACATCCATGTAAAAGTCCATTGGTATGAGACTGTCTCATCATTGGTGAAGATGAATGCCCTGCCTTCTGTGAGGGATGGGGCAGTTCACAAGAGCTGAAGAATTTCAGCCTTTCTTTAGTTCTTAGGGACTCTTCAAGCTTCAAGTCATTTTGGGTTGTTCTGGAAGATAACAGAGGCCAACTCCATTTAAGGTTGCTGTAAGAAAAGATGGGGAAGAAGCCAACATGAAAGGAGCTGGCAATCTCCATCATGTCCCTATTACTAGCCAGCTACAGTAGAGACCTTGGGGTGGGATGCATCCCTTGAGTGAGATGCAGAACTCTCTCTCTCTCTTGGTTGAGCTGAGTTGTCTTCTACCCAGTGAGAAAGCTACTTTACTCTGTATGATCTAGTATATACGTCTTTGTAGCCATAGGAAGATATCATATATCACACATCACATATCCTCTCTGATTTCTATTTTGTTACTGAATTGGATAAATGGGTTTTCTTTACTATTTATTATGTATGTTCATTGTGGAACTGGCATTTGGTGGAGAAGGGGTCAAGAATCTGACTTCAAAATGCTGCTTCCTCTACTGTCAGGAATAAGTTTTCCTTGGAGAAGGGGGACTGGGAAAGAAGAAGCTAGAGACATCTATTCTGTCTCACTTTGAGTCACACAATGTCAGCCCTCACCAGAGGTGCGTTCTTTACACTTATGGCTCACATACTTTTAAAAACTTTGAGTATTTCTTGACTCATTTTCAGATATTTAGCTGCTTTGGCCTATTGAAAAACTAGGGTTAGGAATCATTCGCCTTAAGTAAAAACTTTAACTGAGAGGATAAAGGGAAGGAGACATTTTTGTAGATTTTATGGAGGAAAATTTATTTTGAATTAAGGAGAATCCTGTAGAGGGGAAGAAAAAGAAAAAATAAAGACACACATTATATGAATGTGAGTTTAAAAAAAAGAAGGCAGGAATAGAGATGCTAAAAAAAAGGGATCACTTTGAAATTTGAGGAGGTAATATAATGAGCTAGTTTTCTCTCATGTTACATTTAAAATCACAGTGTTATATCCTGGAAGAGAAAGTTAAAAGGGAATAGAATAATTGAAATAGCAGAGATAGGGGATGGTTAGTAGTGCAAAAAAAGATTGTAGAACCTAACTGAAAATCAGAAAAATTAATGAGCTCATGTGTTAATAAAGAGGTGAAATTTTAGGAAGAGAATGTCATTTTCTGAAAGATACTCAGGAAGAATAAGGGAGGAACTAAGTAACAGTTGAATGATAGCTAAGAGCAGGGAAAATTTTTTTTTTGTAGTACAAGGGAGACTATAGCTAAGAAAAATGGGCATCTTTCACAGACATATGTACTATGTAATTTCTGCAATATTGATATTCACAGAATTTTTGTTCATGTTTCTGATACATAGTATTTGAAATGATGTGTTTAAATACACCTTAGTTATTTAGGTCCTTCTGGAAACTTTGTTTTTAGAAGGGCCCAGGACAACCATGTTCATTCCTTTGTTACTCTCTGGAATTATTTCTCTACCATTCTCATTTCTCCCATCCCGACACATAATGTAAGTTTCTTGAAGGCAGGAACTTCTTTTTGCTTGAATTTATGGTCTCAGTGCTTATTCAGTGCCTAGCACATAGAAAGTGCTTAATAAGTGCTTGTTGATTTGATTTCTTGAATATTTTCCTTCCTTCCAACAAAGACAATATTGGGACAATTGGCTTATATAGCTTCAAAGGTATAAGGAGAATTGTATCACTCAAACATCTATATTTGATAGAAGGTAGGTTATGTTGAAATTAGTGACAAGATACAAATATACATCCCATGACACCGTCTCAAATGAACTTTATTCCCAGGTTTTACAGTCTATTCCATACCACTGCCATTGCCACAGGATCTATTCATTAATAAATGGAACTGTGAGCTTGTGTATCTGGGTATGCCTTGCAAGTGATGCAGTTTGCAACCCCTCCATATCTTTAAGTGTGATCCTTGTCCATTTCCACAGTACTGAAAAATCCATTCTGGCATCTTTGGGATTCTCAGTGCTGTCCACATCAAGACTTCCCATCTTCAAGATTCTGTCACTTTGCATTTTTTCCCATCACCTCCTCCATCTCACTTGTCTTCCCTGTAATCACAGCCTTTTAATTTCCTAACTTCCTGAGTCTAGATATAGATATAAACATATAGATATAGAAACAGACATCTCTATAGATATGTTATAGATATGTTGAAGAAACAAGGAAAAACTACCAATTTAAAAATTGGCTGATTTCTGCGCAATGACAACAAAAGCCCATTATTTATATCACAATTTAAGGTTTGTAAAAATTAATCCTCAAAACAACTCTATGAGTTAGGTGCTATTATTAATCCTATTTTCAGATGAAGAAATAAGCTTAAAGAAAGTAAGTGAAATTGGCTGGAGTCACATACCTGGCAAGTATTTGAAACAGGATTCAAACCCAGGACTTCCTGACATCAAGTCAGGATTCTATCCACTATACCATATTTCCTTTCTTCATTTATAATGTCTTCTGGATTCCCATTAGTGTGAATAATGAATCCCACAAAGTGGTCATATTGTACAAAATCATATTGCATTTTGCCATTTTGCTGATATCAATAACCATATTTTACACAACTATAATTTCAAATAGTTCAATTTAGAATACATGTGACAACTTCATGGAATTCAGGTTTTTTTGCACTAATTAGGATCTAGCTATAGAATGGTATGATGTCTACAATCTATTTGAAGTAAGTTCAGCTTTTATCTGCTGAATTTGGGACTATCAAGAACACCAGTCATTCAAACCAAAAACAAAGTTTGCCCTCACTTTAAGAATGTAGATAATTTTGTGAATCATTTTCAATTTACCTGTTAATGGAGTAAGCTATGGACTGTATTTATAATGATACATGCCACCCACTTCCTGACAGAAAGGTGAGAGACTCCAGCTACAAAGATAAGACATACATTTTGGGGTCTGACTAACGTGGAAATTGTTTTGCTTGACTACACATATCATATATAAGAGTTCTGTTTTTCTTTATCTTCTTCTCAGTGTGGGAGGATGTAGGAGGGATCGAATCTATATCTATATCTATACACATACCTGCATATATACATATATACACATATATATGTATATATCTACACACACACATATATTTGCTAATTGAAGAAATAAAATGTAAGAATGCACAGAATTGGAAAGGAGTAAACTCTCTGGACAAACTAAAACATGGTAAAAATATCTAACTTGCCAGCATGTACTGTGAAGACAGCTTCTGGGGAGTGAGATGGACTGAATTTTTTTGTATTGGTATATAAAGCCATAAATAACCCTATTTCTTTACATGTTCCCAGGCTCACTTAGCTTCATTCCCAAATCAAGTCCCTCCAAGGGACTCCTTTAGAGAATGCTCAGACACACTGCCTTAGATTCTCTAAGTTGTTGAAATGAATTCTAAGTTGCCAGGTTGTATTGATTAATGCATCATACCATACTTAGCGTTGCCCTTTGTGAATTTTCCAAAGCTCTTTGAAGATAGAAATGCATTATACACATGTAAATATTATGATAATGCTTTTAAAAATTTAATTCAATAATATTCCAAGCCTGATATCTATTTAAGAAGTCCCAGGTGACTAGTAGTATTTCTCAACTCCTATCTCATTTTTTGCTTTCTTTTGTTTCTAAGTTTAATTGTTCATTGCCACTACAAATCCTTTATAGAAATAGTACATAAATTGAGACTGGCAATGAAAGAAATAAATGACAGGCATTCAATAAGTATGTAACAATGGTAATATTTTCATGAGGTGGGAACTAAACTCATGAATTAAAAAAATAAAATCTGATTACCTTAGACTACACTGGAGCATGAATTAATGAGATTTTCTAAATCCTCACATCTAGTGCCTTTAAAGTTGCTGTTGGCATCCCACTATGGGAATTGCTGCCCGTAATGTTCTGGGAATGGTGATTATAGCTAGCATCTTTCATCCAGCTATACTGAACAGCTGGCAGGGAGGTTAGTCTGGGAAGCTTTCTGCTGTTCCTCTACCACCCACTTAGCAAGGAACCTCAGCTCCCTAGCTGCTGAAGCTTCCAGCTGGTTTGGAATCGTAACTGTGATCCCTTGGGCAAAATTCCCACAGCCTTGAACCATATAGGCATTGTGGCAGCTAGGTTGGATTCTGAGAGTGCTCAACAACCTATTATGAGAATAATCCTCAGGAAGTGAATTGCTATCTGCATAGGGACTAACTCAGCCTTCTTCCTACCATATCCTAAGTATATATTGTAGACTATAGCTAGAAAAAGAAAAAGGCTTTCTTAGGCGGCTTTTATGTGCCAAGCACTTGTAATACAAATAGAAATGAAAAAGAAAGATAGTCCTTGCCCTCAAAGAGCTTAAATTCTAATGAGGGATGAAAACACACACAATGGAACTGGTTGGTGTGGGGCTTCCTCAAATGGAGCTTCTGATTGAATTTACCAATTAGAGGAGGAGATTGTAGAGGTGGAGGCATTGACAACATGAAGAAGGCCACTGGAGCTAAGGTCCAAGAGCAGAGGAACTCTTGGACTGAACCAGGTTTGGGGGGAGTACTATGGCACTGAGAGCATGGTTGAAGCTGAGCATGTAAAAATTGAGTATGTGTGATTGCATTCTAAATCCATGAGTAGAGAGTTTTTCAATAACCAGAGGGGAACCTAAGATTCTCTTCATTATTATTTGTTAATGGACAGGTGACTCTCTTATAATCTTACATATTTAAAGAAAATAAGTGACATTTGTATAGTACTTATAAAATCTGGGAAACACTTTTCACTTATTTTATTTATCCCCATTTTAGAGATGAGTAACCAGAGGCTCAGGGAGGTTAAATTATTTGATCATAGTAAAATAGCAAGCAGGTATTAGAGACTGTATTTAAATACAAGTCTTCTTGATTCCAAATCTTATCCATTATGTGAAGCTACTTTAAGACTATTTTTGTGTTAATTTATATATCTCAGTTTCAATAAAGACTGATCTTAAGGCCTTCAAGGTTGAAGATGACATTTGTTTATTTTTTCAATATGGTATCTGAAGATAAATTTGTAAATATCCTTTCTGTTTGTGAGATTCTCCTCATCCTCAAGGGCAAGAAATGATATCTGCTTAAAATGGACATGAATTGATTGATGCATGTTGATGATCTTGATTTGATTGCTTCATGTTGCTACATTTGTGGCTATTACTTCCAAGCAGTCAACAATAGCATTGCATCGTTTAAAATAATTTTTAAAATATAATTTGTTTTTAAGTCAACTTTATTTCAAATTCTATCCTTTCTCTCTCCCCTATCAAGCTATCCCTTGCAGAAAAAGAATAAAAAAGAAAGAAAAAAAGTACTTGAGGAAGACACATCAAGAAAGTCTGATAGTTTATACAATTTTCTACAGCCATAGTCCTCCATATCTACAAAGAAGGCAGGGAGATGCATTTTCTCATCTCTTCTCCAGGGCCGAGCTTGTTCATTATAATTACATAACATTCAATTCATTGGGTTTTTTGTTTGTTTAGTCTGCCAATTCAACCCATAAATCAACAAATATTCATTCATTCAGCACTTAGTGTGTATCAGGCACTAAACTCAACACTGGGGATAAAAAATAAGGGAAAAGACTGTCCTTGCTCTCCAACTTGGAACTATGCCCAAAGGTCTATAAAACTGTACATACCCTTTGGTCTAGCAATACCACTACTAGGTCTGTATCCCAAAGAGATCATAAAAAGGAGAAAGGACCCACATATATAAAAATATTGATAGCAACTCTTTTTGTGGTGACAAAGAATCGGAAACTGAGGGCATGCCCATTGACTGGGGAGATGGCTGAACAAGTTGTGATATATCGATGTAATACTATTATGCTGTAAGAAATGATGAGCAGGTGGATTTCAGAAAAACCTGGAAGTACTTACATGAACTGATGCCGAATGAAGTGAGCAGAACCAGGAGAACATTGTACACAGTAATAGCAACATTTTTCAATAGCCGAATTTGATAGATTTAGGTCTTCTCAGCAATACAATAATCTAAGACAATTCCAAAAGACTCATGATGGAAAATGATACTCACATCCAGAGAAAGAACCATGGAGTCTGAATACAGATTGAAGCATACTATTTTCTCTTTTTTATTATTGTTGTTTTTTCTTTCTTGTGGTTTTTCCCTTTTTGTTCTTATTCTCCTTTCACAACATGACTAATGTGGGAATATATTTAATATGATTGAACATGTATATCCTATATCAGATTGCATGCCATCTTGGGAAGGGGGTTGAAAGAGAGGAGGGAAAATTTAGAACTCAAAATCTTATAAAAATGAATGTTCAAAACTAAAAATAAATAAATAAACAAACAAATCAATAGATAGATAAATAGATAAATAAATAAGAGACTATCCTTGCTCTCAAGGAGCTTACATTTTATTGTGGGAGACAACATGTGAACAAATAAATAGATGCATATTCAATGGGGGCACTGGCCATTGAATCCTATCCTTATGAATATGTGCAGCATGTTCTTTTGATATACTCTCCACGTGGACTTCAGTACAATCAAGGAAGAAAACTTACTAAATACACTAGTTGGATGACTTGCTCTCATTTTCTTCCTTGGCTATGATCCAGGGAAGGTATGCTCTCAGAGGTTTCCAAAGTGGGCAATACCTCCCCCTGGAGGGTGCTGGAACAATCCAGGAGGGTGATAGCCTCAGGTGCAATTGGGGGAGTGTTGAATAAAAATAAGGGGGTGGTGGATGCATAAAGAAAGAAGAAAGTTTTGAAAAAAACTATTCATAGATGTTTCATCTGTTGTGTAATATAGTTAAAGTCATAGTGATTACATTATTTTCCAAATAAACACACAAAATGCAAGTTATAACCCATCAGTGGTCAAGTGTGCCAACAGGTCTTAACAAGCAAGTGTTGGCAGGCAAGTGTGTTTCGCATTGTTGGGAAGTCCAGCATGCATCGGCAGGAATATGTGTGTGTAATGACTTATTTACAGTGTGATACCATATGATTACATAATGTAATATCTTGTCACCAAAATTTCAATTATTAAATTTAAAATGTGTCATTTAAAAATTATATTTTGTCGAAATGATGCAAATTAAAAAAACATTAAAGGGTTAAAGATTTTCAAGGGGGCACTGAGTATTTTTTTTAAAGGGGCAGTAGGTCAAAAAAATTTGAGAACTTTTGCTTGCTTGAGGTCTCTCTCTTCACTTGGGCCCACTTGTGATAATAAATACAGGCATCTGTTGCTTTTCTCTTGGCACTACATCTTTCTTGCTCTGAGGTGAAGTAATTTTGGGATCAGGCTGTGACCTTGTAAACTTTAAAAAGTTGAGAGAGTATGGCAAATATCTAGGAGATGGAGTCTTGCCAGATTTTGTAGACAGCCAGTTCCAGTGAGAAATAACCCAAAAGTGTGACCTTTTTGACCCAACATGGAAGTAGATTGAAGGCAGTCAAGAGGGAGCAACAGCTATCCCAAAGTGAACCTTTGGGTGTAGAAACTTTTAAATTTGAGTCCATTACCCTAGGGATGAGGATGGTAGTGAAGCAACTGTACTTCTAGGTGTTTGAGAGGAATATTTATACTTCTGTTCTTGCTCTATTTTCTCAAGAAATATCTCTTTGTAAAAACTAATTGGTGTTGATTGGTTAAATGATACTGGAACTAATTGATGGCAGTTGATATTGGGAAGGGTGCATCAGTATAAGAGCCTGAGTTGCTAGCATTAGAGAAAGATGCCTCCAGCCTCTCAGAGGCACTCACAAAATTCTGATGGGGTGATATATTCTTACTTGGAGACCCACCTCATCTGTGAGAGTAGGAGTTGGAATAAAGATCCCCAGGGTTTTTAGGGGTTCCATATTTAAGACACATTCAGACTAGATGGAAGGTTCTAGCACCTAGGAAAATTATACTATGCTGAATAAGATGGTCTCTGAGCTGCATCTTGAAAAAATTGAGGGGTTCTAAGAGGCTGAGGTAAGGCAGGAGAGCATTCTAGACACAGAGAATAGCTAGTGTAAAGTCATGGAGACAGCAGATGGAATATTATGTGTGTGGGGGGAAGTAAGCAGTTAAGTATAGCTGGATTGTAGAGTGTAGGAAGAGAACTAAAGTCTTAGAAGACTGGAAAGGTAGGAAGGGGCCAGGTTGTGAACAGCTTTAAATGCCAAAGGACTTTATAGTTGATTCTGTAATAGAAAGCCACTGTAGTTTATTGAGAAGGAAGATAACATGATTTGTGCTTTAAGAAAATCACTTTGGGAGCTGTGTAGAGGATGGATTTTTTTTTGACTTGCTTACTTCATTCAGTATCAGTTCATATAAGTCTTCTTATGCTTCTCTAAATTCTTCACATATTTATCATTGCTTATGGTGCAGTAATATTCTATTAAATCCATGTTTAGCCATTCCCCAATTGATGGACATTTATTTTGTTTCCATTCTTTGCTGACAAAAAGCTACATCGAGTTATCTCATGTGCAACAGTATGGACACAAAGTAATTTCTTTTGCCTACTATGGTTGTCCCTCTACAACTTCTAGGTTAGGAATTGATAGAACAGCATAGAGAGTAGTGAACATGCATGACACTGAGTTGGAGACTGTGCAATTTGGTATTTCTACAGACTCATATTCCTTTTTTCTTTCTTCACCAGGATTATAACTGTGTTTGTGCCTCCATTTCATTGCTGAGTTCATATATATAAAATATAGACCTATCAGATTTTAATGGTTTAAGGGCACATAGCAGAATATATTTGAAAGCTTCTCAGTATTCCTTATGTTAGATTTCCTCCTGATATTTATTTAACTGAGTTTATCCTTGGAGCAAGTGGTGAAAGATGAACAGGCAGTGCTCTGCCACAAGGGGAGAAGAACGTCACATGGACCCCAGAATAGCAACAGAAGTAAATATGGTCATGTTTCTCCTCTGCTGAGACACGGATGACAGACACAGATCACATTCACAGAACCTAACAGTCCCATTGGCTATCAGGTGCCTGGGGACTTGGAGGAAACCTGGACCTGGGGACTTGCAAGAAAATTGGACAAATGTTGCTGTGTTTTGGAGAGATTTGATTCCAAAACATACTGCTTTGACATAAAGCAGACAGGAGGAAGACATACAATCACAAGGCCAGAGGGGGCTCTGCTCTCTTATGGTAGCAGGGGACCAGGTTCTAAATCAGCTTCTAAGACAGCTGGCTCAGGGCTCCTGAGAGCTGAGCCGAGAACTTCCTAGCACGTCTGCCTGGGAACTCACTCTTATCTGCAGCTGACACAGCCATCAAGGCACATGCGTAATGATAAAAGTGCAAAAGAGGGCTCTCTCCATCTCTGGTTATTTAAAGAGGTCCCATCAGATTTCAGCCACTTCATTCTGCTGAATCAGCACATCTTACTCAGGGAGCTCTTGAAGGAAAGGACTTATCTCTCCCTATGCTCAAAACCCCTTCAAGAAATATTGATTCTACTGGACTAGATCCACCTGGAACCAGTCATTCCAACAAGTCTTACCATACTTCTTCTTTCATTCTTTTCTCATTGTCCCAAATTCTTAGCACATATGCTTACATGACTGTTCAGTTGCTATGGTTATATAATCTATAAATCTCTCTGTCTGTGCCTTGTGTCCATTCCCCTGGTAGACAGATAGTTCCTTGATGGCAGGGACTGGATCATCTACTTTCTTCTGAGTGTTATGTAGCTGTTTGTGAACCCCTAGTAATACTGCCTCCCTGTTTTCAGTAGAAATTGTAGATATCCTATATACCAATTTGTAGGTGATTTCTCTAGGTCTAATAGAAGCCAAAGTGAGTTCCTTCCTCCCTCAATCAGTTCGTAATAAATTTAATCATTATGTCAAAGATCCCTAGAGTCCCCATGTGCCATAAACCCCATCCTATTTCTTTTTTCTTTTTTTAAGCTCTTCCTCACTTCTCTAAGTTTGTATCTTGTCTTACTGAGCTGAACTGAACTCTTTCTCTCTGTGGTTTTCTTGCTTCTCTTGCCTAGTCTTAATGCCACTCAAAGAGTTGCTCTGGAAGGGGGTTTGTTATTTCAGACACATACCATCACCCACGTCACTCATTTCTCCCATGCAATCTTTAACAAGGCACAGAGTCAACTTCATGCTTTCATTTGTATCAGTTACATGCACAGGATTTAAATTCATCCTCTCTGTGGGTCCCAAGTCTGCTTCCAGATGATGTCTGTTAAAAAAAATAAAGCTGATGTCTTCTTATACTTTTGTCTTCCTGAATAAAAATCCAGTCATTTGTTCCATTGTCATCCCTATGTTTTTCTTCTTTAGAATCTTTTTAAGAACAACATGATAAAGGAAATATCTTTTCATGCCACTAACTCTGCTGTTTGTTCCCTATGCCTCCTCAGTGACGTTGGGTGGTTAAGAAAAAGTCACATCAGTGTTTCAAAGTCAGTGCCAAGGGAACATAGACAGTGATTCAGTGCCCAGTATCTGCTGCTGCTGTTGCCCAGAACCTTATCTTGTCCTATTTATACATTCACAAACCAAATTCCTTTTTAGAGCTGTACTTGAAACATTAACATTTTCTTTCCTTAAATTTCATGCTGGGCAAGTGGGCAACAGAGGATACAAATGCAAATTAACTTCCACAAATTATTACTTAGAGAATCAGTAATCTGATCACAAAGACAAGGAAATCTGAAAAGCAAACACTATGGCAATATTAAATATGTTCTAATCTTAATTACAAAGATAGATAAAATTCTCAATCTGAAAGTTCAGAAGATTTCCAAAGCAGAATCAAACCAGCTGTCTTGAACTCCTAACTGAATAATATGCCAGTGAGAGATGGCTATAACAAAATTGTAACAGTTACACACTGATGGCCTTTGAATCAGGAAGACTTGGGTTCCAGTCTCGCATCTGACACATATTGGCTTCATGGCCGTTGCCAAGTTACTTAACCTCAGTGTCTGTCAACTCTCTAAGACTATAATTACAGAGCAGTTTATAATCTGCCTCGGTGCAGGAAATGTCCTCATGAAATCATAGGTCTGGGATTCCCCTCCCCCCCGTTTGTAATAGTGTTTCTAAAGCCCTTTCAACCCATAGCAACATATTTTAAAATTAGTAAGTATGAATTTAATTATAGAGAACAAAATTACTGAATACTGCAATACTCTGCCTCTGGAGCCTTCTTACTCCACACCTGTGGTTCCTTCCTCCGATTGGTCAGTTATTCCTAAAACCTCCATTTTAAGCCATGTCCATTCCTTCATTCCTCTCCAGGTTTCATTACTAACTCTCCAGTTTTCTTTCTCAACCATGCCTTATTCATGGGTACCTACATTTCCTCCCACCTTTTTCATCTTCCTTTTAGGTATTGTCTTCCTCTGTTAGAATGTAAATTCTTAAGGACTGTCCTTTCTACTTGTATTATTACTCCTAGCACAGGACCCTCTAGGTCCTCAAGTGCAGCCCTTTGACTGAATGCAAACTTTACAGAACAAATCCCCTTAATAAAAAGATTTGTTCTGTAAAACTTGGACTCAGTCAAAAGGCGGCACCCAAGGATGTAGAACATGTGGCTTCAAGGCCACAGTTTTATAGAACAAATCCTTTTATTACAGATATTTGTTCTGTGAAGTTTGGATTCAGTCAAAGGGCCACACTTGAGGAGCTAGAGGGCCTTGAGGCCACAGATTCTCCACCCCTGTTCTAGCACTTAGCACAATGTATGGCATACAAAAGTGCTTAATAAATGCTTAGTGACTTACTGACTGTAATGAACAAATGAAATATCTCTTCCATATTATGCTTCTTTCAGATTTTCTTTAATGACAGTTAAGAATTTGCCACATACCAGAAACGTCCTCACTTGCATAAATTCAATTTAGTTCAATGCACATTTATTACAAACTTTCTAAAGGCCCTCCACTCAACCACCATTTGTTGTGGTATTCATGCATTTCTTAACCATTTAACATGTATAAAACTGTGTGACCATTTTAAGGATTAAGTTCCTGTCTTTTTTTTTTTTAGGTGTCATTGATAAAGTTTTTGAGCTTCATGCCCTTGACCCCATTGCCCACCTAAACCCTGTGGTTTTTATTGTGCAATTTTGCATATAGCTGTGCTTTTGGGAATGCATATACCCCATTATAGCAGAACTGATTGTTCTAAGAAGGCATTGGCACCATGGCCACAGATAGCTTGGGGGCCTGCTTCAGCTACTTTGGTCAGCTTATTAATGAAAGACCTAGCTGAGCAGTGTTGGGGTATCATTATAGGGGTGTGGGGTGACTATATTGAAAGAAGAGAAACAAAAGTGTTTAAAGTCAATGGTGATGAGACTAGTCACAATTGTGGAGGCTTTAGGCACATTGCATTGTGTACAAAGAGGGATTCAAACCAGGTTAGGGTCTGTGGTTTGGGAAGGGTGTGACTGCTATTTGGGATATCCTGCAGATTTCCTTGATACGGACATATCATGTCCATCTGTATTTGTTGTCTCCTTCATTAGATTGTGTGTTTCTTGAAGGCAGGGGCTATCTTTTGCCTTTTTAAAAAAATCTCTAGAATTTAGGGGTACATAGTAGGCCCTTAATAAATGTCTATTAGCTGACTGACTATGTGCTCTTCCATTATGCTGTCTGGGGAAGGCAGCCAGGTAGCTGTGTGTTTTCTTTTCCTTCCAAGGCAACTTCGTTTGGTGTGGCTGTTTGATCCCATTCTGTTGACTGAGGCATCATCCTTCCAATATAAGAGAGTCTGCGAAGAGAAGTCTAGACTGCATCTTTCATAAAACAATTTTTAAAAAAATTTCTGCAGCATCAATCTTTGGGTGTGTCTGAAAGTTTTTATAATGGATGGGTTATAATCTACAGAGCAGCTAGGTGGCACAGTGCTGGGCCTAGAGTCAGGAAGATTCATTTTCCTGAGTTCAAATCTGGCTTTAGACATTTTCTAGCTATGTGACCCTGGGCAAGTCACTTAACCCTGTTTGTCTCAGTTTCCTCATCTGTAAAATGAGCTGGAGAAGGAAATGGCAAACCATTCCAGTACTGTTGCTAAGAGTCAGACACGACTGTGAAAATGACTGAACAACAACAAGCTACAGTGATAGAGGGAGTACTCATGCTGTTAGGAGTTAGGGATACAATGGTAAAAATAGTATCATCCATTTCCTCAATTCAATAGCGGGCATTCTTCATAGAACATGGTAAGGGCATAGGAGGGATTTAGACAAAGTGCTGTTATAATCAGGAGGAAGAGATTATTTTCAATTTGAGGGTACCAGGGAATGAATAAATGAAGACTCACTTATTAAGGTCAGGTACTGACTGTGCTAAGCACTAGGGATATAAATTATAAAAACAGAAGCAATCCTTCCTCACATTCTAATCTTAACAGGGAGAGATAACACATAAAGAGAAGTAGTGGTTATGAAGGAAAGCTTTGGTTTGGAGAGTCACAGGAACATTTCTAAAATATTATTTGATTTTATTTTGGTGCCCACAGAAAGAAGGGGAAAGTTGGAATGAGACAGGGATGATATGGGCAGAGCAAATGGAAAAATGGTTTGGGTGAATGGTCGGATAAGATGTGAAACATGGTCTTCATGGTCTGTGGCCAACTAGAGATAAGGGGCTATGTAAGTTTTCACTCATTTAGTTACCAGACAAGATGGGTCAGCCCCAGGGTGTGAATTTCAAAACTGAACAAACGGGTTAATGTCTGTAGAGAATGAGGGCACAGATTCTGGAAGTCGAGTCCAGAGGATGCTGGGCCTGGTGAGATGTAACAGGACGGTGATGACAGGTTAGATGGCAATGTGGCCTGGGATGGCTTCATGGAAGAATTAGCACCTAACCTTGGTCTTGAAAAAAGAAAAGAATTCCATTAGGCAGAGATATGGGCAATAGCCTACATGGAATACATGGGGGTGGGGAGAGGGAAGAAGATCAGGGAGAATTTTGTTACCCAGTTTTATTGAGTTTTGATTGATAGAGTTTTTGAAGATTTATTGAATGAAATTGGCACAGAAAGGTAGATTGGAGACAAATTGTGGAAGGTATTAAGTGAGATGGTGGAGCCCTCTCATGGAATGTGGATCTCAGCCTTTCTGTGAAATGAATGGGATAAATGGAGGTGGGGACTCAGGGCTTCTGATTGACAGCTAAGCTTAAAAAAATCACCTGAACCATGTCCTCACCAAAAAAAGGAAAAAGTGTCTTTAAGAGTTTGGCATTAGGGGCAGCTAAGTGGTGCAATGAGTAGAGCACTGGCCCTGGAGTCAGGAGAACCTGAGTTCAGATCCTGCCTCGGACAGACAGACAGACATGTACTAGCTGTGTGACCTTGGGCAAGTCACTTAACCCCAATTTCCTTGCCAAAAACCGAAACAAACAAACGAAAAACAGAGGTTGGCATTGGCTAAATTGTACTTGGGGGAGTAAATTTTATGTGAAATTGTGAGCCTGGACTCCACCAATGAGAATAAAAGGCCAGTGGTGGTGGGGTGGGGACTTGTTTACATTAGAATACAAGGCTGGGTTTTGCCCTTTTGGGCCCCGCCTCTCCCTACAGAGACCGCCCTTTCCTCCACAGGATCTTAATAAAGAAGTTTTTCTGTTCCTGAATTTGAGAGTCCTCTGATTTTTTTTTAATTAATTGCTGGCAGGTGGTCTCATCCTACATAGTATTAAAAGTCGAGATATGGAATTCATACGTAAAAACATGCAACCTAAGTTTTAATGAACACAATGACCCTTCTTCTCTGATGGATAAGCTAGTTTTAATATTGGGGGCTTCTTTTTAATAATAATCTCTATGGCTCATTACTCCCACCCAGATATCTCCTAGAATCATCAGAATATGGCTCATATTTTTTTGTGGTCCTCATTTTCCTTGAGCATCAGGCTTCTAAAACAAGAACCATACACCAGGTTTATTAATGGAATGTAAAAGAACAAAAAAAGGGAATTATGTCTAAATCTCTTTAGCAAAACACTAGTTATAGCTGCCCATCTGTTGAACTCAATTTCTCTACCGTGCTCTCAAGAGTTCAGTAATAACCCTCACCAAATCAAGAAGTGAAGTTGCTTCTGTGTCAATGTAGTCATAAACATTGGTAAAAGGAAGACTTTGTCCAGTGCTTGCTGACTTCTTTCAGATATCAGTTCTCTTCCTTGCTCAGTCACACTACTGCAGCAGTCTTCCTTAGTTACTGTTTGCCATCATGTCCCATAGCTCTTAGGGGGAATTTAATTCAGCACATACAGATCATTGTCAGTCCTATAACTTCTGGTTTAGCTCTGCAAATCTTAGGCACTGATTGATAACTTCTGGTTTTGCTGCTGTCAACTCTGAACTCCTCAGGGCCACTCTGCCTAGAAGATCCATTTTCATCTATAGTGCAGTTTTTCTACATGAAAACCTTCATCGTCTGGGTAGTTGCTCTCTCCGATCTCCCTCCGAGTGTCCTATTCTCCTCATGTCCCTGTTCTGGCTTCCAGACTCCAAAACAATATCTCTAATGCTAACTTATCCTGCAACTTTCCTCAGCACTGAGATGTCCTTGCCCTGGAACCATTCATGTGTCCTCCACCCGGAAAATTCCACAATGAAGTCAACTCCCTTTCTTTCAATTGTGAGTTTCTCCTGGGACCTCTGTTTTGTGGAGGGGACCATGCAGGCCTTCATTTACCTTCTAGCCTTGTTTCTGGTATCTGTATTTTAAAATCATGCTGGTTTTTGCATGACCATACACATGTAACCTATATCAAATTGCCTGCCGGGAGAGGAGAGGAAGAGGGAGAGAGTTTGGAACTCAAAATTTTGAAAAACAAATGTTAAAAATCTTTTTCATGGAATTTGGGAAAAAATAAAATATTAAATAAGCAATTAAAAAATCATACCAGGTACCAAAGATCCCTGCCACCCCTCCTCTGTTTTCAGCTGTTTTTTGTACACTGTCTTCTCCAAACAGAATGTAAATTCTTTGAGGGCAGAGATTTTCTTTCTTTTTGTCTTTAACAAAGTGCTAAGCACATTATAAACACTTAATAAATGCACATGTCCTTTATTTCCTTCCTTCTCATGTGTATACGCCCTTGGGTCCTCTTCTGGCCTGCACCATTGGAAGACGAGTGCTTGACTTAACACCTTTAAGAAATACCCGTATACTTTTTCTATAAATTTTCTTGGTGCATACCCAATACATATGAAATAAGTAAGTGTTCATGAAACATAATATGTAGATTTCAAATAAACAGAAATGTGGAACTGGAGTTCAGAGAAGTAATCAGGGTTGTATGTGTAGACTTTGGAGTCATCTGAACAGAGATAGTAATTGAAACAATAAGGGGGGCATGGAAATGTGGGAAGAATGGGCTGAGGACATAAAGTTGGAGGAAGGCCACACTTATGAGATACACAGGAGAAAAATGAATAGGTGAAGCTGACTGAGGAGTCTTCAGTCAAGCAAGAAGAGAATCAAGCAGTATAACTGAAGCCAAATATCAAGAGAGAATATCAAGAAGGAGGGGGTGGACAATAGTTGTCAAATGCATTTTTAAAAAGCACTCTTTTTGGTTGGAGTGAAACATTAATGGGTTATATTAGTTATGACATTCATTATTTCTTTCAGATGTCTTTATGGTCTTTAGAAAAGTAGTTCACTTTTTTGTCCTTAACTCCTCTTATCTCAATATCCCACATACTATTTGAATGACATCAACAACATCTTTATTTCTTTTAAAGAAGGCATACCACAAAATCAAGAAATGTGTGAGATATTGAAGTGACTAATTTATATGTTTAAAATTCTTATGAAATGTTTTTATTATGCATGTAGGAATGATCTTTTGGGCAGCTATGTGGCATAGCATACAGAGTTCTGGACCTGCTGTCAGGAAGACATCTTTGTGAGGTTAAATTTAGCTTCTGACACTTACTAGCTGTGTGACTCTTGGCAAGTCACTCGACCCTGTTTGTCTCAGTTTCTTCATCTGTAAAATAAGTTGGAGAAGGAAATGGCAAACCACTCCAGTCTCTTTACCAAGAAAACCCTAAATGTGGTTATGAAACATAGGATACGACTGAAAAATGACTAACAACAAGAGGGATAATCTGTGATTTCCTTCATTTTGGGCACCTTGATTTCTTTACCAATTGGAGACTTATTTTCATAGGATCAGAGATTTAGAGGTCAAAAGTACTGGAGAGGTGATTTAGTCTGACTTCCTTGTTTTTTAAAAAAAGTTTCTTTTTTATTATGAACTTACACATAGTCACACACGGACATTTGCATACACAAAGAAGAGAAAAAGAAGATAATATAAAACTATGAACTTCTCTTACAATTTTTAAAAAGTATGTAGTAAATATAGCATGATAATAAAACTATCCTGCTTGTTTGTAACCTTTTGAACTTCTCTTTTCTGTATATTTTTAAATGTTTCATTGATGCTTTCTTCTTCTTCTTCTTCTTCTTCTTCTTCTTCTTCTTCTTCTTCTTCTTCTTCTTCTTTTTCTCCTTTTCCTCCTCCTCCTTCTTCTTCTACTACTGCTGCTGCTGCTGCTGCTACTACTACTACTACTACCCATGAACTTTACCTTTCCCCTTGTGTGGTACAAAAGGTCAAATAATGAGAGAGGCATCTTTAGGCAAAAGCAAAGTGAATTTATTTTACAAACCTTGCAAGATTTGGGCATCACCTCCAATTGGACGAACTAGTGGAGGGAGGCAAAGTACAAAGAAAATGCACCAGTAGATATACCCTTAATGCAAAGATTCCCGCCCACTCCTGTCCCTTCTTGCCATTGGCTGGGAGGCGGGCTTACAATATAGGCATGAAAATCTAGACAAATAACCAGGAAATCAGACAGAGCCAATCCATACATATTTTCCTTATTTGACTACTGATGTGGCAATGGTATGGCTAAGGTAAAGAGAAGGAATGAGGAAGGAAAGGGGGACCTTTCTGAAGCAGAAAACAAACAGCTCACAAGTAGTCCATTATCTCCCTATTTGGTAAAATTCTTGTGCTAGCACTGAGAGAGTGGGGAGGGAGGGGCACCTACAGCTTCGGGCCCTGACTTTCCAGAAGTTAGGTAAGTCACTACAAGGTTAAATTCCAAGACTCTTCTACTCCTTCAATCATTCCTCATTCCAGAAATATGAGAAGAGAGTAGCCCCTATATTCTTAAACCTTTGAAATCTTTACAAATTATATCCCTCTCACTCACCCTGATATAGAAATCCTCCCTTAGAACATATAAGCAAAATAATTCTGGACAAAGGCTGTGAATGAAAAAGAATGTCTCATTCTTGCATCTCTGGTGCTTCACTTCTCTACTAAGAGGTGGCAAACGTGCTTCATCATAAGTCTCTCAATATCTTAATTGGTTATTGCATGGATTATACATCTTAAGTCTTTCAGAATTGTTTCTCCTTACATTATTGTCATCATTATATAAATTGTTATCATGGCTCTTCTCACTTTACTTTGCGGAATCCATATTCATATTGCCACCACTTTGGCCCTCCTCTTCCCACTGGAAGTTGGACTCCTTCCTTTAGGGTCCTGGGCATTGATAGGTGAGCTTTCATGTTATCTTTCCTGGGACTAGGCCACCATGATACTTTCCGGATAGTTCTAAACTTATATGTGTTGTATATCCAGTGCTTAGCACCTAGGACACAGGGTTTAATAAATGCTTGTGTCGTAAG
>CM053622.1:245268673-245306762 GCA_028646595.1 Phalanger gymnotis
ATGTGATCCTGGGGATGGAGAACTTTCCCAGACCCAGCCTGGGTGAGGTCAAAGCCTTCAGGGCTCCAAAAACTGGATGTAACTGGGGAGAGCTTGGCATTTGATTTTTGGGGCACATGCATGGAAGGAGTGTTGAGTCTCTGGGCAAGCTGCAAACTGCCCCCCAGCTTTGAAACCCAGATGTCGGTACCGGTAACTATGAATTGTATTGGGTCTGTCTGTTTGTGATTTGGTTAAGGGTTCTTGAGACGGTGTTGATGTTGAGACTCCGGGCAGCTGTAGCTGAGGAGCCCTCCAGCTTGTAAACCCAGATGCTGAGACTTTGTTGAACTCTGGTAAATACGTATTGGGATTTGAATCAGACAAGGTCTGTCTGTTGATGTTTGTAATTTGCTTGTATTTTGCTCCGAAGTTCAGGGTGTTGGTTTTTTTCCTCTGAACTAAGTGAAGGATATTTGTGTGCTGAATTAAAGTAAGCTTGCCAACCCCTTAACCTTGCTCTTCTTATTAAGGCATATCAAAAGAACCTGGGCTTTCTGGCTGTCCGGCAGCTTTCTGGGTGCTGGCTGTGGGTGGATCTGGACCCCCCACAGAAGCTGCTAACCAGATTGTGGAAACAATGCTTTTTCATTCATCCATTTCTTATGGTACAATAATATTCTATTATATTCATATGCCATATTTTGTAGATTCTCTAATTGATTAACATTTACTTTGTTTCGAGTTCTTTGTTACAACAAAAACAGATATTAAAATATTTGGGTATTTCTATATCTGTTTATCTATCCTATCTATTGGCATTGACTGCTTTGCAAATCTATTTGTTTGCAGATGTCACTGAAACCCAGAGATTAAATGACCTTACGAAGTTCACAAAGGTAAGATTTGAACCTAGCACTTCTGACTGATCCATTATTCATTTCACTGTACAATGTTGACTTAGTAGATAAGTTCTGTAGTGCAGTTCATATTAAATAGCAAGTTTACCAACAAGGAACTTGTATAATGCAGTGAGTCTAGCATTCTGTTGGGTAAGAGGGTAACATCCTACCAATATAGCTCCGACATGCTAAAGGGGGATGATCAAATTCTGGGATGACCGAATAACTTTAAGGCTACTTAGTAGGCTCACACCAAATATTAGACTAGAAAATGCAGGATTGTAATAGGAATTAAGGTGGGACTTTTTTGCTGTTCTCGTAAGTGCCTTAAGGATTCTGGCCTTTGTTTGAATGGGGCAGATAAAGTGGAATTTTGCCTCGGAGTGTTTCTCTGCATTAAGACACTCAGAGAGTCATTGAATTGTATATGATGTGATACTAAGGATGGGGAACTTTCACACACCCAGCCAGGGTGAGGTCAGAGCCCTCAGGACTCTGACCAGGATATAACTGAGGGGAGCCTAGTGTTTGACTTTTGGGGCACACTCATGGAAGGAGTGTTGAGACTCTGGGTAAGCTGCAACTGCCCCCAAGCTTCACAACTCAGATGTTGGTTCTTCTCTGGTTACTATGTATTGTGATTTCAATCAGACAAGGTCTGTCTGTTGTTTGTAATTTCTGTTTGTATTTGTCTTGAAGTTCAGGGGGCTGATCTTTCCCCCCTGAACTGTGAATGATATTTGTATGTTTGATTAAACTGAGATTGTTAACCCCTTAAAGTTCCTTTCCCTAGAGAAATAGATCAAAGCGCCTGAGTTGGTAGCTTTCTGTGTGCTGGTTGTTGATGGATCTTGCACCCCTACAGTAGCTGCTAGCAGCTTGTTGCTACAAGGACCAAAAAGCTGCAAGAGCCCTAGTGGTCATCTACTTTGACTGTCACTTTTCCATAGGAGGAAATTGAATATCAAATTATTACGTAATTCTGGAAAATGAAGATAGGAGCTAGATCTGGTTGTGGCCATCAACAAGAGAAGACTTTGGTGCTGGCATTATACATAGGTTGAATGTACCCATGGGGCATAAGATAAGAAGTGCTTTCAATTGTGAGATTCTCCTGGGACCTCTGTTTTGTGGAGGGGACCATGCAGGCCTTCATTTACCTTCTAGCCTTGTTTCTGGTATCTGTACTTCAAAATCATGCTGGTTTTTGCATGACCATACACATGTAACCTATATCAAATTGCCTGCCTTCTCAATGATGAGGGAGGAGAGGAAGAGGGAGAGAGTCTATGTCAAAATCCATGTCAAAATACGATTTTAGCCAGTCTGAACTTTGTTACTCTTTTGGGTAAGGGATTATTTTCAGAAAGCTCCAGTTGAAATGCAAGTGTTTTGACTAGCAAAGGTAAAGTACTGTTTATCTTTGATAGTTTAGCATGAATTAACATATGCCCATTAGCTGGGTAGCTACTTAGTGGAGAGCCCTGTTTTGTAATAAAACACTGAGGAAAAGGGAAAACATTTTTGAGCAATAGTCGATGTTTTTCTAAAGGTGAAATCTGATAACATGAAGAAGGGCATCCTTGAAAAGGAAAAGGAGAAATGAATAAAAAAGAGGGTGTGTATAGTCCCATATTGCCTGCATAGCCTCAGGGTGTGTGTGCCACTGCCTGTAAGTAGGGAGGAGGGTGCTACTGCTTTGAAGCCAGTTAGAGTCTGCACTGATTGTGTGGTATATGAGTACTTACTCTTTTGGTTTTTAGCACCAGCTGGCAACACTACCTCCTCCTCCTCCTCTCCCACCTGCTGGGATCCTGAGTCACTGGCAACTCAAGCTGCCTTGTCCCCCAAGCAGTGATGGGCTCTAGAAGGCCCAGGGTGAAACAATTCTAAGAATTGTTCCACCAGCAAACTGAATTAGAAGGTATTTCAGGGCTTGGGTGGGAGGTGGGGAGATATAATCTTCTCAGTCATAGTTTTACATCCTCATCCTGCTTTTTTCTTTCTCCAGGCTTCTGCAGTCTGGTTCCTAAAGTGACAAATTTACTGAATTTGCTCTCTGTAAGGTCACCAAATGATTTCCTATTCATTACATTATTTTCACTTTTTTCATTCTTCATATTTTTTGATCTTTTTGTAGGATCTGACACTGCTCAATACCTGTCCTTTTCTTTTCTTTCTTTTTGATATGTTCTCCTTTGCTGGCTGCAGGGACATTGATTGAACTTGTTTTTCTTTCATCCTCTCTGACTACTTCATGTTAGTTTGTTCATTATCCTCCAATTTACCAAATGTGGCTGTCCCCTGAGACTCTATACTTGGTCCACTCCTCCTTCTATAATCTTTCCCTATGGCAATGGCTTCAATTAAAATCTCTGTAAAGATGATTCCTAAATCTATATCACTCCCCCAAGTTCCAGTCAGACATTTCCAAATGCCTGCTGGATATTTCCACCTGGATATCTCATTGGCACCCCAAACTCTACCTACATAAAACGGAACTCATCATCTTCCTACCAAAACTTCTCAATTTTCCTATTTATGTACTATACTCCTACTGATCCAGGCTCAAAACCTTGGAGTCACCTCTTATTACAGCTCTTATTATTTCTTACCCCTCGGTCCCCAGGCTCCCTCTCCTCCCAATTCTGGCTTTGGCCAAGGCTATTTATTTTACCTTGGCAATAATGCTCACATATGCTTCTTCCTCTCTACTCACACCTACGCTTATCACCATTTGCTAGGACTATTGTAATCATCCTCTAACTTGTCTTCCAGTTTGCAGTCTCTCTCTTTTCCAAACCATCCTTTACACAGCTGCCAATATTTTTCCTCATGCATAAATAAGATTAGTCTCCTGATTCAAAAAATATTCAATGTCTAGAATTTTTTTTTGGGGGGGGAGTTTTGAGATCCATGTTTTTAATTGGTGTAAGGAATTTTCACTGTGGAAATTTCTTATACCAGTGCAGAGCTCAAAGAGATCTGTAACTCTAACTACCCGGGGACACTGAGAGGTTAAATGACTTGTCCAAAGTCATATAATTAGTGTGTATCAGAGCAATGGTTCTCAATATTTTTTTTTTGTTCGGCAAACCCTTTAAAGGCAGCTGGTGGCACAGTCAATAGAGCTCTGGGCCTGGAATCAAGATTACCAGTTCAAATCTAGCTTCAGGAGCTAACTAGCTGTGAGACCTTGGCCAACTCAACCTCAGTTTACCTCAATCTCCTCAACTTTAAAATGGGGATAATAATAGCACCTATCTTGCAGGGTTGTTGTGAGAAACAAATGAAAATATTTACATAAAAAAAGTGCTTCTTATCTCAGTGCCCAACATATAGTAGGTGTTGTATAAATGCATAGTCTCTGAAATCTAGTTCTAGTCTGTCTTTCCAGATTTACTTTATTGTACTCTTCACAAACTCTTTGTTCTATTCAAACTTTACTACTAGGTTTTCTTTGGTCTTCTGCCTTCTATTGCCACTGTGAATTCACGTAAACTCTCACTTATGTCTGGATTATACTCCATTCACATAGCTGCTTGTTGAAATCCTTATTCTAGGTCCAATTCATTTACCAACTTTTTTGTAAGTGGGAACAAAGCCTGAACATTTCCACTAAATCAATCTTTCAAATATAGGGTTTATACCAAGTGCAAAAAATCCTGGATCAATTTAGATATCTTTGAAAGCCAATGAACTACCTGGAGTGTTGCACAGGAAGTCCATTCAGATTGATATAATTCTTACCATACTACCTAAACAAATATCCCTTTGTAAAAGCTAATTAAATAATCATTGACAGATATCAATTGATAGTCATGGGAGGAAGCCTACCACTGTGGGCTCTTGGGCTATGGTATTAGAAAGATACATCCTTAGCTTAGCAAAGTGCTTGGTACATAGTAAGTGCTTAATAAATACTTGTTGACTTGACTTGACACAATAATCCCTCAGAGATTCCAAAGACCCTTAGAAGAGTTAGAATAGTTGTGATATGGAGACCTGACTTTTGTGAATGGGAGTTGGAAAGGTCATCTAGAGGATGTGATAGACTATTATTCTTTTTTAGATCATCATATGTGTCACCATGTCATAAATGTGTATATCCCAAGGATCTATCTTGATCTTCCTTTTTTTTCTGGAGGCTTCTAGGTGGTACAGTGGAATAATACATAGGGCCTGGAGTCAGGAAGACCTGGGTTCAAATCCAGCCTCAGACACTAGCTGCATAAAAGATTTTGGGCAAGTCATTTAACCTCTGTTTGCCTCAGTTTCCTCATTATAAAATGTGAACACTATTATCATCAATCTCACAGAGTTGTGGTGAGGATCAAATGAGATAATGTTAGTGAAGTGCAGTACCTGCCATATAGTAGGTACTTAATAAATGCTCTTTTCCTTTCCGCTTTCTGTCTATACTCTTGTCTATTGGACATTTCACATTGGTTATCCATAGGCGCCTCAAACTCAATATGTCCAAAGTAAAGCTCTAAAATTTCACTCCTGTTCTGAACTTCCCCTTTTCTCTTGAGGATACCACCATTTTCTCAGTCATCTAGGTTCAAAACCTCAGTGCTCTTTTTGATTCCTTACTCTCACCTCACATATCTAATTAATTGCCATTTTTTTGTATCATTTTTACCTCTACAAAATCTTTTGCATATGCTCCCTTCTGTGCATATGTACAGCTAGCCAGAATATTTTAATATCCTCATAATCAGTATCTCTGAATAAGTCTCTTCCAGTTCCAATTCATATACCACAAAGCTGTCAAAATGATTTTCTCAGTGTTCACATATGACCATGTCACTGCTCTCATTGCCCCACTCCCAGCCTCTTTCATAAACTCCTGTGCTCCTTCATACCTTTAGGATCAAATAGAAACCCTTCCAATTGGCATTTGAATCTCTTCAAATGTTTTCCACCTTATTACGTATTATTTCCTTCCTTGAACTCTATGATAGTACTACTTCTTGTTATTCCCCACACAAGACACTCCATCTCCTATACATTTTTCTTTGTGTTGGCCATTCCTCTTGTATGGAATCTTCTTCCTCCTTATCTATGCCTCTTGGAATCCCTGGATTTGTTCAAGATACTCTTCAAGCACCATCTTCTTTACGTGACCTTTTCTGGCTTCCCCAGTTACTAATGCTTTCTCCCCTTATATCTGCTTGCTTTCTATATCTCTGTATATGTTATATCCCATGTTCAAGTGTAAACTGCTTGAAGACAGGGGCTCTTTTGCTTTTTCCCTTGTTTATCTGGCACTTAGAGCACAGTACTTGGCACACAGTAGGTATTTAATAAGTTCTTGTTGATTTATTGGTCGATAGATTTTTGGAGAGCAGATTTTAAAGCAAGCGTTTTGACAGTTTTCTGTGGTATTCTTGAGGACAAAAAGGTGAGACATGGACTAGATGGTAACTCAAGTGGATTCAGAACTGGTGGTATATCCAGATGCCAAAAAGCAGCCATCAGTGATTTTGGAGGGCTGCGGGGACATCTTGGCCCTGCAATGATTAGGATGTTTATCAATGACTTGTAAAAATATAGATGGCTTGCTTATAAAATGTGCTGGTGACATAGAAGTAGAATAGATAGTCAGTAGATTGGGTTACATCCTGGCCATGCAGGCATCATTAAGGAGATTAAAATATTAGAGATGTATGACTGACGATTTGGGCAGAAATTTTCCAGTATCCTCTTCCTTGTCCTCCTTCTTGTCCCCACCAGGGAGCATTCCCTGACCTTGGGGCTGATAAAGGAACTTTGACTCACCTCTCTCACACTTGGATTTGTGGGAAGAAGAAAAGAAGAAGCCTCAGGAACCAGAGAGCCTGAATTTGTGGTGGAGGCTGTTGCCATGAGGACTGGATGCAAGAGCTCCAGAGCCAAGATGGTGTAGATGAATCATGCACAAGGAATGTTAGGGCAGATGCCCGCCTCATTGCTTAGCTCAGCCAGTTAGCTGCTCAGCCACTACTGCTGACTCATTTGTTCAAAGAAATTCATCCCCAACTTCTTGGCTCTGGAGTGTCTGCCTTCGTTTCCTGTGGGGCAGCAACTTCTGCCTTTTTGGCTTCCAAGGCTTCATGTCTTATTCTTTCTCTAAGTCTAAATGTGGGAGGAATGAGCTTGTGAGTCAAAGTAAGCCCTTCCCTCAACCTTAAGGTCAATGCGAAAATGCCGATAGAGGATAAAGGACGAATAAGTCTGTGAATTTCCATCCAAATGTGAAGGCATTCATCTCTAGCATCCTGACTTGCTGTGGTGACACCTTCAGGAGGCATGACCAAGAAAGTGCTCTACTGGTTGTCATTTTCCCCTGCTTTAGACAGTGGAAGATATCCTCCACTTTATTTCATCATTTTCTCCATGAAAGTTTTCTTGAGCTGAATAACTAGCACAAATTGTTTAAATTACAAATAAATTTATCTGTGGCTTCAGTCTCATAATTCTATTTCCTAATGATAAATATGTCTTTTTAAAATTATAATTATGTTAGTCTAGGGTTATTAAACTATTTATGTTTATGGGTAAATTTGCCATCATCACCACCATTGTCATCATATTAAATGACACTTCCATAGTATTTTGACATTTTCTGAGCACTTTATGTAATTATCTTATTTTCTCAACAATCCTGTAAAGCAGGTATTATAAATATTTTAATATTTATTTTATGGATACCCCATGCCTCAGGGTTCCCAAAGAGTCTCTTTGCTCATATGGACTTGGTTTGTTTCTGGAGGTCTGATCAAAGAGGTACAGTTTATCTTTTTGGTTTTTGCCTACTATGGAGATTTACTATAGGGGAAATCCCCCAAATAAAGCTAAGATATTGTTTGTACCTAGGTTTTGTCAAATATGTATTAACAGGGTCCTCAACTAAGACAAAGGCAATAAATGTACAATATGGATATTGGGTATTGAATAGCCTTTAGTTTTTCCCATCGCAGAAAATCTGTGAGCTGGAAAGGACTCATAGGAATCCTTAAAAATATGAAAACGTAAAGCCCACAAATAACCCATTCCATTCCCCTGGAGGGTAAAACCATTGTGTGGGACTGCTACACAAATACTTTCAATTTGTTTTCTATCTGTACCAACTGAGGAAGTCACAGCAAAAGCAGAATTAGCAAGATCTAAATATTTTTCCACTGCACACTACTACCCCCATGGCACAGAAAAGAAAGGATAAGCCTTTTTATAACCCTTTTGGGCTGGAAGAAAAGGCAGCTCTTCCTATAAGAGTTCATCCCCTTTGACTCTCAGTTGTCAATTTTCTTGGTTGCAGGCTCATTTATAAAGCTCAGGAGAATTCTGTGCTTCCTTTCAACGAGTTGATACCCTTTGTTCAAAGGTCTCTGCTTTGTAATCTTGTCAAATTGGTCCAGAAATTCACAAAATTGACCAGGGTCTTCCCTGATAAACCAGGCTTATGTATAAATGAGGAAACTGAGCTTTGATGTCCTTAAACCTTATCTTTACCACATAACTCATATGGTTGTTGGGAGGATTGAATGACAGGAATGAGAATAGAGACAAGAGTTGTGATTTTATTGTTTTAGGAAACTTCCTTTACCAATACAAGTTGACACTTTATCTACAACTTGTGATCTTAGAGAGTTGCCCAGAAAGCTAAGAAGTTAAAGAACCCACTCGGGGTTACATTGTCACTGTGTCAATGGGAGAACTCAAATCTAGATCAACATAGTTATTTTCATCTTATCTCCCCCTTAAGTTGTGAGTTCCTTGGGAACAGGGAATATCTTTTACCTTTCTTTGTATCCTTAGTGCTTAGTTTAGTGCCTGGCACTAATAGATGTTTAATGACTGCCTGACTCTTCCTGGCTTTATGGCTAACTCTTTATCTACTGTGCCATGTTGTATTGTCTCTCTAAAGTATTATCTAAATGTAAGATATTATTAACATTGTTGGTCACATTGGGATTGGAGCAAAATAGATCATTGAAAATCTATCACTAATAAAAATGTTCAAAGTGAGTTTTCTACTGGTGAGTCAGATGCTTTATCTTCAAAGAGGAGGGGTAGTGCATGATTAGGTTTGTCCTGTCACAGGCTTGCTAAGCTAATGGTTGCTCTTTTAAAAGAAAATCAGTATCTCATAGGATCTCTAGCAGTATCTGTTTCTAATTGGTGAAAGTCATCAAATTAGTTAAGATAGGAATTGTTATTATTATCTCCAACTATAAGGTTGTTTAAATTTATAACTTGAAGATCAGAATTTATTTTGTACACTGATTTCAAGGAAACAACTTTGCTTTATTTTTAGGAAAATAGGGACCTCTTGTGGTCATTTACAAAAGTACATTATCTACCTCTGCAAACAGTGGAACAATTTTTAAAGATAATTTTCAGGTCTGATTCTCTTTAGAAAAATGTCTGTGTATCATGGCACAGAAATTATAGCATCTGTTTTTTAGTTATAAGAGAATATAAGCATTTTTATTTTGGCTTAAACTAATTGTCCTGTCAATTTGGTAATCTATTTCTGACAGGCAAACCAAAGGGACTTCTGTGGAAGAAAATGATAGTTGCTTCCTCAGTGGTTTGAGACACACACACACACACACACACACACAAACACACGCATGTGTGTATAAATATATATAAAATACACACATATTTTATATATTTATATATACACATATACATTTACACGTGTGTATATATGTGTGTGTATATATAAAACATTACTAACTTTATTAATAATCTATTCAATTTAATTCATCAATTATCTTTTATTTAATTCACTGTGCTAGTTACAACAGGTGGATACAATGATGAGTAAGATATGGTGCCTGTTAAGATTATTTCTAGTTCTTGTTGAGTTGTTTTAGTTGTGTCTGATTTTTTGTGACCACATTTGAAGTTTTCTTGGCGGAGATGCTGGGGTGGTTTGCCAATATTAAATTTATAATCTAAAAGGGTACATCGTTATAAGATAAGCAAATGAAAAATACTTATGGCAAAGATTTAATTTAATTAGTGTAATAAAAGAGTTATGAACAAAATATTGTGAGGGTTCAGAGAAAGGAGAAATTATACCCATTTGTAGATATCTGTTATAAATTTTATAAATGTTATTCGTGAATTTTCTAACTGTCTTCTTTTACTTAAGTTGGCATACCAGGCACCAAACTCTAATCCAAGACTTAGTTTTGCAGTAAAGATAAGAACACTTCTGGTGAGGTTGTATCTGTATCAGAAGTGTCAAACTCATTGCCTGAAGGTGACAAGTGAACTGCAAAACTCCAGAGTGGGGCCCAAACCAGACTGAAATTAGGGAAATTTTTAACAAAATAAATAATATGCATTAATTTATAATGTGAATTTGTGGTTTTGTAAGTCAGTATGTGACCCATAGGGGTCTATTTCTATTTGAGTTTGACACTGCTGGAATATGCAATGCCAGATTGAGAAGTTGATTCTGTGGTAAAATGAAATCTATTAAAGTAGCTATTTTAGAAAAATGAAGAGTAAAACAAAATCTTGTTTTTAGAGATTTTTAGTTCTCATGTGGTTGAGATACCTTCATCTACTATAATATAGTGGAAAGACCACCAAGTTTCAAGTCAGAACACCAGTGTTTCAATCTTGGCTTTGTTACTACCTGTGTGAACTTGGGTGAGGCACTTTGCCTCTTAGTCTCTCATCTTCATCTGTAAAATGAAGGTGTTGGACTAAATGATCTTTAAGGTGCCTTCTAGCTCTAATTTCTATGGTCTTTCTCAGTGTGTCTTAAGAATTTTATAATTTTGCACTGTAGTGATTGTATTTTTATTCCTATCAGGAGATTAATTGCACCCAGGGTTAGTATAAACACATTCGTGTGGTGGGAAAATTTTATTTCTGAGCCCCTTCCCTTGCCTACTTCCCTAGTTTACAATTCCTTTTTCCTCTGAGGATTTTCTGCACTCCAACTTGCTCCAAAGAGAGGATAGCATAGCTATCTTAGTGTGAATCAATTAAATGTTGCCTCTCTAGAGCTTATTTAATATATTCCTAGAATTTTAGGGTTGGAAGTGACCTCATAAAAAGATGTCTAAACTCATGTCACCTTTTATTATTCAGTAAATATTTGTTGAATGAATGAGTGAACCATTAAACAATTCTAAAATATAAACTGATGGTAAAATAAAAGAGGTTGATAATAGCAAATTAAATGAGATAAAACCATTAGACAACATGCAGAAAACTAGTTTTTCTTTTGAATTAAATTTGTAATTTTATAGCTAAGATGGTACAGTGGCCAGAGTGCTGGACTTGGAGGCAAGAAGATCTGAGTTCAAGTTTTGCCTTTATCCCTTACTAGCTTATGACTCTGAGCCTCAGTTGCCTTTTCTGTAAAATGGGGATAGTGGTATCTACTTCACAGGTTTTGTGAGAATCAAATGAGATAATATGTGTCAGGTGCTTTTCAAACCTTAAAGTGCTATACAAATGCTAGCTAACATTATTTACTGATATAGGGAATTTCTAATGAGGAAACTCCCAGTATAACACAAAAGCACATGTGCCAGGCAACTTGTAGTTTTAAAGAGTTACTTGGGGGGCACTTAGAAGTTATTAAATGACTTTTGCAGAGTCACAATAAATTTCAGAAGCAGGCTTTTAAATCATATTTTCCTCACCTTGCAGCTGACTCATTGTCAATGCAAATGCCAAGGCCATGCTGCTTCTGGTGCCTTTCATTTCATAAGAAAACTATAATAACACTAAAATTCACAGCAATATATTGGTGAAAATTCTAAAAAAAGTTAGATGATAAGGAAATATTTAGAAAGTAGAAATACAAATTTGATAGCAATTTTACAATGGAGTTATCTATATGACTATTTGTGGTCATATCATGGAGAAAAGAAGGTCAGGTGAACTAGAAATATTACATTTGTAAATAAAGTAAATTTGATTTTTGGCTATATACATAACAGATTATGGGTTGGTATATACAAATCAGAGACCAGATTGTCTCTGTATTTCCCTTAAGAAAAATACTAATAAGTATAAAACATTTCTTCATTATTATGTTTATTTATTAGGACTAGAAGAAAAACAATCAGGAAGGTGTTTGTGAAAATGGTGAAACAACAGTTGCAAAACAGAACAAAACAAAAAGCTCAAAATAAAATAAAAACCAAATCGAAGACAACAAGGTAGTATTTTGGGCAAAACGATACTTTACCACTGTTCCAATGACATTGACAATAACCGTTGTATGATAATGAATGCTGTGTATCATGCATAAATGACATATACTTTTTGTTTAAAAATAGATTTTTCACATGTAAAAGAATGCTATAGCGCCTTAGTGGCCCAAGATAAAACTTCAATCTTCCACTTCTTTTCAGCTAGTTGCTTTGCCACTAAACAGAAACCTGACAATTAGCAGTAGCCCTAAGCCAAGAAGAAAACTTTTGCTTGAGCAGTATTTTCTCAACTGATGAGGAAATTTGCACTTAATATTATTGGTTCTGACTTTTGGTCTTCATGCCTGCATTCACATTTGAAAAACTTCAGATTCAATTAAATTCAATAAACTATTCAGTAGCAGAATTGTCATCTCCCAACCTGCGTAGGTAGTACTATGTTTCTCCAGGTTTACAGAAGCCAGTAGCCTTTGCATCTTCCCAGGCAAAAAACTACAATTCCCAGTAGCCTTTTCGGAAGCAAGAACTCAGTTTTTTCTTCCGTGAGAGGAATCAATAAAAAAAGGACAAAGCGCGGAGCAGTGTGGGTGAAAGAGGAGAGATAAACACACTCAGAAATGGCTCTGAAGAAAGATGAGCAAGCAGGGGATATGCTGCCGACTAAAGGGGAGTCTGACTCAGAAGTTAAGCTCGTTCTCTACCACTGGACTCATTCCTTTAGTTCCCAAAAGGTAAATGTTTGGGGAGGCCTTGGCACGGAGTATTGGGTTTCAGCACCGGGACAGCTCCCTTGGGTTGTTCATTTATGCTAGTCAACCTTGGCTGGAAGAGGTGGCCACACCCGCCTCTGACACTCCAGCTTGGGCTTTTATTAGTCACTCAGAGAGGAGCTAAGAAAAACCAACCCAAGGAATGAAGTGGATTTGCCCTATATAGCCATAACCCAGAATGACAAAGGCAGTGCAGATTTGTAGGCCTTGAAAGCCTGGCCTTTTGTAGGAATAGCAAATAAGGTGGAGAATTGGGAGAAAAGGGTCAAAGAAGCCACTTCACTTCTCAATTAAATTATTTATAATCTTGCTCGAATACCGACTTGTAAATGCCACCTTCTCCTACTCTGCTTCTTTTCCTCCTTCTTCCCCTTAACCCCATAAAGCATCATTTACCTTAGTTTCAGGTTCTTGGCAATGTCTTAGGCTTGTTCAGATTGAATCAGACAGGGTTTGTGGTAGGGTTATATTGCATATGGTCCTTGAGGATAGCAACTGGTTTCCATTTTGTTTTTGATTCTGAGAGCCAGGCTCAGGGCTTTGTACATAGAAGGTGCTTCATAAAAGCTTGTTTCATTGAATTATGTATAAAACAGAATTTTAGAATAAGAAGACAAAATACCATGAAAACCAGCCTCGGTAGGTTATAAAAACAAGAAATATAGACTTTTATCAGTATTTTCCTCACAATTCTTGGATATATAGGTAGCAGTTAAAAGAACATGATTTACCAAGGGATTCAGAAGATGCTTAGTAGAATCAAGAGAAATAATTTAATCTAGAATAAACACACTTTTGTAACCATTTTGAACTCTTTCAGGTACGCTTAGTAATCGCTGAAAAGAAACTGAAGTGTGAGGAACATGATGTAAGTCTGCCCCTGAGTGAACACAATGAGCCGTGGTTTATGCGTTTGAACTCTTCTGGAGAAGTGCCTGTCCTCATCCACGGGGAAAACATTCTTTGTGAGGCAACTCAAATCATTGATTATCTTGAACAGACTTTCGTGGATGGTAATGTTAAGGCTATTTGTGATTTCTTTAGTTTTGATTTTAGAAGTGGCCAATTTTCCATTTCCATAAGCATACACCAACACATTCAGCAACAGATACTATAAGCTTTATCTCAATCGATGTAACTCCATTTTATTTTATCCATTTAAATTAAACCCTTAAAAACCTTTGAATGCCAACAATTCAACAAACAAATTAAGCATCTGCTACATGCCAGGTACTTTTCACTGAATGTCTTTCCATTTAAATCCATTTTGACAAAGACTTCAAATAATATAATTTCTTGGAAGGGAATCAAAGTAGGTGAATCTGCTTTGTTTGCTAAGATAATATAGTAATTGAAATAAAACTCATATTTTCACTTCTAAATATAATATATACCAAGAAAAAAAATCAACCTCTTCATTTCCAGTAAAGTGGTGATTATTTTCCTAGCCAACGTGTCTCAAGAAAGTGTGTCATAGGTGACAGGAAAGACTAGAGGGGGAGACCAAAGTTTAAAGCTGTGAGAAAAAGACATGTTCAGCTTTTAAGTCTGGGGACATTGCTTGTTCTGGAAAGCATGGGTTTTATCCTTTTCTTTTCAGAAGACAACAGGAAGCCATCTTTAAGTTAAGACAAGAATGCTTTGAGGAGTCAGGTACCACCATATGTTGTCCTCATAAGTTTGTAAGAGAACTAGATAGAGGACTTTAAGACTGCTTCTCTTTTTTCTTTAAAAAATTCCTCATTTAAAATTTATTATCTCATTTTTATTGGTAGCTTTATTTCTATATCTCACTTATTTTCAAATATATACCTTCCTTCTCTTACCCAGAAGTCTATTCTTTATAATAAAAATTAAAAAGAAAGAGAAGAAAAATTCAGCAAAACTGAACAACACATTTTGTCTAATGGTATGATATATTCTATACCAATATAGTCTTCCCACTTTTGTAATGAAGGGAGAGAGATTATTTTTCTCAACTCTTTTCTGGGTCCAAGCTTGGTCATTGTAATTATGTAGCATTAAATTTCATTTTGTTCCTTCTGTCCTTTCACATGTATACGTATACGTATATGTATATGTATATGCATACGTATATGTATATGTATATGCATATGTATACAAACATGTATATGTATATATTTTCCCTAAGTCTGTTTGCTTCATTATGCATCAGTTCTTCTTTTGCTTCTCTGAATTTTTCGTTCACATGTCAATTTTTATGGTGCAGTAATGTTCTATTACATATAAGTACAATTTGTTTAGTTATTTCTCATTTGTCTTCAGTTTTTTTGCTACCACAGAAACCACTTATATGATTATTTTGGTGTATATGTGACCTTTGGTACATATCTAACAATGGGGTCTGAAGGTCAAAGGGTATGAGTATCTTAGGGACTTTTGAAAAACATGTTTCCAAATTGCTTTCCAGAATGGTTGGATCAAGTCACAGCTCTATCCACAGCATACTAATGTACATATGTTAGCATGGCACCTTCAACATTGATTATTTCTATGTTTTGTTCCCTTTCATAATTTTCTAATTTTGTTTCTCAAACATGTCACTTGGTTCTTCAGTGGCTACCAGATAGGGATAATGTCACTGTAGTTAGAAAGAAGCCAGGGAAGTCACATGAAATTGACAAAAACAACACAGAAAATTTAAATTATTACATCAGATAAACATCTGAAGTTCTTAGAAACAAGATGCCTTTATGGAAGCTGAATGTGTATAAAGTCAGAGAGATAGATAAGAAATGGGCCAGCATCCTACCTTTTCTGTAGGTGCTTCAATATCTTCAGAGGACTCTATTTCCCATTGCTTTAATGGGAAGCTACTTTTAAAATAGCCTTTTTCCAAATGACCTAAAAGAGGGAACATGGTTATGATAGGAACAATATTCTAACCACATCCCATGGTACAAAGTAACACAATTTTTCCTTGTAAGGTATTGAAACCAACCTTGAGACTTGATTGAACTAGAGGACTAAAACCTCAGAATGTTGAAATCATTTCTATGTCACCTGAGTACAAAGCATCTACAAAGAACTCAAGTAGTTTTCTGAGGATTGGATGGTTGAAAACTATGGTCTACTCAGACAAGAGAGTTTCTCTCAATTAAGTAAACCAAAGGTGTCCTTGATGACATGGCTAAGTAAATAGCCTTTTGTTAACTATTGAATGGTTTTCAAATATCAAACTTGAACTACCAGAAGACTGGCTTGAGTCAGGCCCAATCTGAACAGTGGTGAACTACTGTACTAGAGTTTACCAATCATTTATTTATAAATATAAAACTTGGGGATCCAGACCAAAAGTGGATTCTGTTACTCTTACTGGTATAATATAATCTGAAGAGAATTTCTTAATTTTTCTTTGATTGGGAAAAATTCCACTAAATGTTTTCACCTCTAAGGTGCTTGTTGCTGGATAGGGCTAATAATGGTGAGCAACTGGAATTTACTGAGGGAGATGTTAGCTAGACAATAGGACAGTTATGTGGGTTCAAAACTTACTGAAAAAATGGATCCAAAGGGTAGTCATTAATGGGATAATGTAAATTAAATCTCTATTAAAGTATCCCAGGTATCTGCTTTTGGTTCTGGACTGTTTCAATTTTTTTTTAATTACTTGAATGAAGGTATAGTGTATGCTTATCACAATTTCAGATGCTATGGAACTAGGAGATATAGCTAATATTTTGTTTGGTGGAGTAATATTCCAAAAATATTTTAGCAGACTAGGATATTGGACTGAATCTAATAAGATGAAATTTAATAGGGAAAAAAGTAAAATTATTCATGTGGGTTTTAGTAAAATTAAACTTCAAATGTATCAGAGAGGCAATGTATGGCTTGATAGAAATTTGTATTTAAAAAAAAATCTAAGGATTTCAGTAGACCACAAGTTTAATGATTCAACAGAATGACTCAGAAGCCAAGAAAATAAATATGATGTTGGGCAATATAGTTCCATTGTATCCTGGCAAGATCAGACTATACCTCAAGCATTGTGTTCCTCTCTAGATATTATATTTTAGTGAGAACATTGATAAAGTAGAGTGTACAGAGGATGGCAGTATGGATAGTGAAGAGCCTTCAATTAATGCCATATGAGGAATGGCTGAATGACTTGGTGACATTTAGCTTAGGGAAGGGAAAACTAAGCTGAGATATGATGGTTTCAGAGTACTTGAAAGGGCACATGAAATAGGGATCAGACTTTATGCTTGGACACAGAAGTAGGTGTAACAGTGATGTGTGTAGGGCTTTTGATATATATATAATAGAAATTTCTTGTCTTTTCATAGTTTCTAGCTTCTATTGTTGTGTCACCTCTTCCTGTTTTCAGCACATCCTTCCAACATATAATTTTCTACCTTATTTTGCTCATTCTATAATAATAATAATAATTACCATTTATATGGTACCCATTATGTGCCAGTCATTGTGCTAAATACCTTACACATATTATCTCATTTGATCCTCATAACAATCCTGTGAGGTAGATGCTATTATTATTTTCATTTTGTATGTGAGAAAACTTAGGCAGATAGAGTTTAAGAGGCTTGCCCAAGGTCATACAACTAATAAGTGTCTGAGGCTGAATTCAAATTCAGTTCCACCACTCTATTGCCCTGTCTAGCTGCTGGTAGCCAAGTTTGTGGACCTTGTGACAGTTATTTTGTTCAAAGTTAGTTAGTTTACAGTAATGTAATAGATAGTGGAAATCTTCAGACCTCTGAATAAAGATATTGCAATGGTTTGCTTCAATCCTTGCCTCTTTATCCCTCTAAATTTTGAAGCTGGAACCAAATACCTTCCACCTGTAGGTTTAGTTTCATACTAGATTCTGGGACCAATTATGCATGGGAGGGATATAAGGAATCCCATGTCAGCAGTTTATTGGCTAAGTATCATCAGCTGTGTATACAAAAGATTCTATTCTGACCTTATACCTTACTTCTAATAATTGGTTCCTTGTGTTTGAGTTCTTTCATTTAGTCCTTCCCTGATATCCTAATTATTGTGATAATGAGGTTTTGCTCTGTAGCTCTAGTTCTCATAGCCAAGAGTCATTCCTCTCAAGTTCAGTCTTTATAAACACTATTTACTTCAGTACCTTCATTGTGATTGCTCCCCACTTTTGGAGATTCATATGGGTACAATGATACTGGAAAACAGTATCTAGACTAATTTTGGAATCATCAATCATTAATCAAAATTATCTAGAAATATTTTGAAATAGGGGATGAAACTAAAGGCCTTGCTGAAGGTAAGGGATTCAGAAGAGAAAGGCATATTTGAGAAGTAATCAGCTATTTAAGAAAAGGTCTGAGAATAGGATTTATAGTTCTGAATCATGGTTTAAATATAAGAATGACAAATTCATGACCAGAGATAAAGCAGATCTAATAAAGACTGGCAAGAAAATATTTTCATTGAGCCTTGAAAATCTAATCAAAAGAGTTTTAAACTGAAAAGAAAGAGAAAGCTATATGCATCCACCAAGCTAAATACCACAGAGAAGAGCTACAACATAGAAATAACGGTAACATGGAGACACCCAGAAGTCTGCCAGGATAAAATGCAAGAAAGGCACCAACAATTAAAAAAAAATAAAAACCAAAACATAGTCTGAGATATCTATATACAGATTCACAAAGTATGTGTAACAAGCAAGTTGAAATATATATCCTAAATTGAAGAGGAAAATTTGAACTCAAATATATTACTTTGTTATGATCAAATGAGACCTAGAAATGGAATATGGTTCTGAAAGCAAATACCTTATTCAAAAGAAACAGGATAAGTAAAAAAGGGCTTGGCTAGAGTAGCATCATGTAGCAATATATTAAGAAGAGACATTTAAGTGAGGAAATTAAGAAACCAGAGCCATGAAGTGTGGTGGAGAGCATTTGGGTGGAAATCAATGGAAACAGAAATAGAAGCAATATTATAATGGTATTATACTGCAGAGCACATGTACAAAAATAGGAACTATATGCAAAGTTTGTAAAACAAAGACTGGCTTGGCACAGAGGTGTGAGACAGTAAGGATGATACACTTCAATTATGTCAGCAAAGTCTAGAGTTATCCTTTGAAAAGCAGAACAGCTAAAGAAAGCTTGACTTGCTTTAATGATAATTTCATCTTTCAAATGGGGAGGGGACACAATTAAGCAGGAAAAATTTTATTTTATGTTTCCTTCTACAGTAAATATTAGTTATATGGAAATTATGGGAACCTTTGGGAGAAGTGACAAATTGAATTTTGAATTTGAAATATAGGACAGGAAAATAGCGAATATCCTAACATGATGCTTAGGTTTTAGTAAAGGAGATTTTAAAGAATTCAGAGAAAGGATAGATAAGATCTCATGTACTAAGATTTTATAGGGGGAGTTTTTCCAGGATAAATCAGATCTCAAGAATGAAATTCTGAATATGCCAAGAAAAATGAAATCAAAGTTCATTGTCTAATGTGACTGATATGAGTGCACAGAAAAACTAACAACCATTGTAGGAAAAAAGAGAAATGTACAGAATATGGAAACAATGGTATGAAGGATGTCCAAACATGGCACAGTCCTTTAAGAATAGTGTATGGTGACTTCTGATTCTTGTGAAGAGCCCACCAAGCTCCCAGCAGCAGGGATCATGCTTGATACAGAACTCAAATTCTATACTTCCTTCTGGATATTCCCTCAAGTGCCACAGAGATACAAATAGTAGAAATTTTCTCAGGTTGCAACAGGAGTGAGGTACATGATAGCAGCAAGGAGAAGTAGTGCTCTGTACAATAAAAGAGCTTGGCCAGAGAACTGAGGAACAGAGGGAACTTGTGTAGAATGTGTGTGTGCGGGGTGGTGGTGGTAGTGTGGGGTGGGGTGGGTGGGCTCTACTAAGTGGAAAGGAAAGAACTCAACATCTATCTGGGAGCGGTTCTGTCTCCCCAGAAGTCACTTGGGGCAGAAATTTGGGCTGGTGAACTATAAATTCCCCAGCATGGGAGGAAACAGACAGTTTTAAGATTTAGCTCCCACACAGCAATTGCCATCAAAGAGGAAGGAGTCAGAAAGTGAGCAGTAGGATAAAATAAAGAAAAAAACTAAAACCATCAACAATCTCAGGAGAAATTTGAGGAAGAATACTCTACTAAAGACTTTGAACATAAACAGATAAGTCAACAGGGAAGATATTACTAAAAGATGGGAAAATGGTCTCCAGATCAGAGAAAAGAATTCAGACATCAATTAAAAAAAGTATTGTGAAACAAAGGAAAATGATTGGCCTTAGGATGAATTAAGCTAAAATAAGTGAAGAAACATAGGACTGTGAGAAAATGTCAGAGACTAATGGAGGAAAACAAAAACATAATTGTACTATCAGACAAAACAAAAATAAACATTCAAAACATATCAAGGAAACTACTTTGATGAGAGGAACCCTGGACAACAAACAAGTATCAATATTAAACTTATACACTTCAAATGTCTTAGCACTGAAATTCATGAAGAAAAAAATTAGACTAAAGGAAGATATTGATAGTAATACAAAAAAAGGCAGGTGATTTCAATGACCTCTCAGTTTTAAATAAGTGTAGATGAAAATAGAAAGATAAACAAAACAAAAAAAATACCAAAACATAGAGCTGAACAAATTATGGGAGAGACTCAAGCTAAAAGACTTAGGTCTTCTAAATGGGACTGCTAAAGAATGCATATATTTTGCAGAATCACATGGAATTTTTACAAAAAAGGTCAATGTATTAGGGAGCAGAGAAATTGCCAACAAATGTAAAAAGGCAAAATTAATAAATACAGACTTTACATATTACAATACAACAAAACCGGCAATCAGTGGAAGAACCACAAACAAAAGCCACAGATCCAAATGAAGACTTAGCAATGAAATCTAAATAAGTGAGCCAAGAATAAATAATAGAAATAGTAATTATGTAAAAGAAAATGATAATGATGAAACAACATACTCAAATTTCTGGGATAGTTAAAACAGTCCTCTGGGGAAAACTCTTATCCCTCCATACATTAATAAAATAGAAAAGAGAGGGTTAATGAACTGATTATGCATTAAAATATAAGAAATAGACAAACCTAAAATAATCATAAAATAAGAGACATTACATCTTAGAGGAGAAATAATCCAGAAACCAAAGGGACTGTTGAAATGACAAATAAATTAAAATCTGTTTCTTTGAAATGGCCAATGAACTTGGTAAATCTTTTAGCCAATGTATAAAAAACAAGACAGTAGAAAATCAAACCAACAAATTAGCAAATAAACAAGAAAAAATCACAACACAATCAGAAGAAATTAAAAGAATAATTAGAATTTATTATGCAATTATTTACTAACAAAACAGAACATAAAAGAAATAGAGGAACATTTTAAAAAATATCCCAAGCTAACAGAATACCAAATAGAGATCTTAAATAATCTAATCTAAGAAAAGGTAAAATAGAACTAGTTGTAAAGGAACTACTAAAGAGTAAAAAAAAAAACAAAACAAAACCCTGGTCCTGATGTGTTTTCAGGAGAATTTCTGCAAACTTTTAAGAACTGATAGGATCCATATTACACAAATTATTTTTAAAAATTGAGAAAAAACACACCTTACTAGTATCAATTTATTAGACAAATATCGTATAAACCAGGCAAGGATAAAGCACATAAAGAGACTATAGACTATAAACAAATATTATTAATTAATATTGATTCAAAAATTTTAAATAAAATATTGTCAGACTATAATCATTCATCCAAACAATCTTTCATCATGACCAAATTGAATTTATAGCAGGGAAGCAAGATAGTTCAATATTAGGAGAACAAGCAACATAATTGATCATATTAAAAACAAAAACATCCCAACCCACATGATTATTTCAAAAATTTCAGGGAAGATCTTTGACAAAGCGCAATATTTATGCTAAAACCCTACAAAATCCAGGCACAGAGGGACCTTTTGAATATTATAAAAAGTATGTATTCAAAATCAGAAGTAAGCATCATATGCAATGGGCATATACCATTATTTCCTCCAATAAATGTAGGAGTAGAGCGTGGATGCTTGTATTACCCACTGTCACTCTATATAACTTTGGAAATGCCAGCAATAGAAATTAGACGAGAGAGAAATTTAAGGAATAAAGATAAGTAAAGAGATAAATCTATTATTATTTGAGATGATATAGTTTTTTTAACTTAGAAAATTCTTAGAAATCAACAAAGATACTGAGAAAATGGCTTCAGTAAAGTTGCAAGCTACAAGACAAACTCAAAAATCAACAGTATTTCTATATAATAATAAAGTCCAAGAGGGAACAATAGAAAGAGAAATCTCATTCCAAATAAATACAAAGTGCATAAAATATTTGAGGATCATTCTACCAAAGCACACAAAAAAACATGTAGATTCATTTACAAAGTGCTCCTTAAAGAAATAAAGAGCAATTTAAGTAGCTGAAGAACTATTTAATGCTCATGGTTCAGCCAATGCCAATGTAATAAAAGTGAAAATCTGACAGTACTACAAAATCAATTTATACTTTTAATGCTATACTAATAAGATTATCAAAGGGACACTTTATAGAACTTGATTAAGTAATAAAATTCATTTGGAATAACAAAAGATTTAGAATGTCAAGAAAAATGATGTAAAGAGCTATGGTTCAGATCAGCAGCAGTCATCAAGATCATCTGATATTGATAAAAAAATAGAGATAAATCAATGCAACAGACTAGACAAGGGAGAATCAGAAGGAGAATGCAGTAGTTCGATATTTGATAAAGTAGAAAAAAAATTACCTATGAAAGAACTCTCAATTTGATTTAAAAAATTACTGAGAAAACTGAAAGGTTGTCTGGAAGAAATTAGGCTTATACGCATACTTTTTAATACCATATTCCAAAATACATTCTAGATCTAGATTGATGTATTTTGTTTTTATATCATCATAGTTTCTTGCAATCTCAGAGAGTCATTCCATGTAGCAAGTAATATTATTTTTCAAAGACAAAAAAGAAAAAGAAGAGGGAAATAGCTGAAGAATATATTAAAAAAGTCTGAAAATATGCACAATGTAATACAACACATGCGGGCCTTCCCTTCAGCAAAGGTGTGGGTTGGGAGTGTCTTTTCATATCTGTTCTTTTGAGGCATGCTTGTTTACAATTTTGCAACACTGAATTTTTATTTTTTTTTAACTAGTTGTTCTTTCTATTTACATTGCTGAAGTCACTGTATCGTTTTCTTGGTTCTGTTTCAGTGTGCATTATTTCAAAAGATCTTTCCTTACTTCTCTGTATTCATCACATTCACCGTTTCTTACAACACAGTAATATTCCATTACATTTATGTATTGCAATTTATTTAGCCATTCTTCTACTGATGGACATCCATTTGTTTCCAATTCTTTGCCAATGCAAAAAGTGCTGCTACAAACATTTTTGTTGTATAGGGAAACTTTCTTCTTGTCAATGGCCTTGCTGTGGTACAAGTCTAATAAGAGAATATCTGGGTTGAAGAGTATGGTCATTTTGGCCACTTTATTTGCATAATTCCAAATTGCTTTCCAAAATGGTTGTACTGTTTTTCAGCTCCACCAACAATGTACTTGTGTGCCTATTATTCCACAATTCCTTCAACATTGACTATTATCATTTTTTTGTCATTACTAATATGCAGGGTGTGAGAGGAAACCTCAGAATTGTTGTTATTTGCATTTCTCTTATTATTAGTGATTTAGAGCACTCTTTCATGAGCTCATTATTAGTTTTCAGTTCTTTTCAGAATTGTTTGTTCATATCCTTTGACCATCTATCTATTGAGAAATATACGTTTATATATGTATGTATGTATGTGTGTGTGTGTGTGTGTGTGTGTGTGTGTGTGTGTATGTATATATATATATGTAATTTGTTGATTACTTGTATATCTTGGATACCAAGCCTCTATCAGATAAATTTGGTATAATTTCTCCCCTCCCATTTGACAGCTTCGGTTGTTATTTGATATACATTAATTTTGTCTGTACACAATCTTTAAATTTCATATAATTATAGTTACCTACTTTATCTTTTATAATTGCCCTTATCTCTTGCTTGGTTAAGAATACATCTCCTACCCATAGCAGAGAGAGGCATATGATTTGGTTCTATTTTAATTTTTTAATAGTATGATCTTTTCTGTCTTTGAAAAATAATACTATCTGCAATATGGAATGACTCTCTGAGATGGGATTGGTAGGAATTTTGGGAGAAACTATGGTGATATAAGAACAATACATCAATAATACTTTAAAAAAAAGAATATTATAGTGTATGGGACTCAAAACCTGGAAAGGATGAGGCTAGACACATATACATATTAAATGTAGGTGTTGGGCTAGTTAGGAGAAAGACAATTACTTTGCATCTTGGACTTAGCTTTCTTTTCATGCCCTTTCCCTCCATTAATTTGCACAGGAGACTAGAAGAATCTTACTTTTCCCTACTCCCTTAAAAACCCAAAGTCCTTGGCAGTTTGTGGGAAGTTTCTATACTGATGTTGACTACGTGAAATTTAGTAATTTGAAATTAAACAGAGAACAACAAGGAATTTCTAAACCTAAATCAATGAAGCTTTTGATAGAGGCTCTGCCCTTCGTAAACATGAAGTAAGAATTTTTAAAAGAATGAATTTAAGTCCAAAGACACTAATTAGTTAGGACTTTTTTGTTTTCTAAAAAGCTTGACTTTTGGTTCAAGGCCTTACTTTCTGGAGAGGAGCTCCCACATACCTCGCATTCAAGCCAAAGCTCTGAGAATTGACAGACTATCCTTCTGGGAGAAAAATTTCTAAGGATTCTTTTTTATATGGTTTGATGGATGTTAGGACTGTCTTTGCCTTCCTGAAAAGCTGTATCTAAATACTTTTATTTTAAAAATTATTATTAAATTTTATTTTTTAATTTATGGAATAAAGCAAGCATTTCCATAACATAGAACATGAAAAAATATCTGATTACACATGAAACTGCAAATCTACTATGCACAACTTGCTATTCCTTTCAAATATACAACAAATTTATCAGGTAAATTTCTTTTTTCTTCCCCTGCCCACCCTAGAGTGGCTACCATTAGACACGAATAGGTATACATATGTCAAATTATTCTCTACATACTTCTATTTATCAGTTCTTTCTCTGGATGCAGCTAGTGTTTTTCTTCTTATGTTCCTTATAGTTAATTTGAATATTTATAAGAATCAAAATAACTTCTTCATTTAAAATAATTCTTAAAACAATATGTCTGTTACTGTACCTAATGTTCTTTTGGTTCTGCTCATTTCACTCTTCATTATCTTGTGCAAGTTTTCTCATGTTTTTTCTAAAATCATTGAGCTCATCATTTCTTATACCACAGTAGTATTCCATCACAATCATGTGCCAGAGCATGTTCAGTCATTCCCCAATTGATGGACATCCCTGCAATTTCCAGTTCTTTGTCACCACAAAGAGCGCTGCTGTAAATCTTTTCAGAACATATAGTCTCTTTTCGTTTTCCCCTAATTATCTTTGGAAATAGACCAAGTAGTGGTATTGCTGGTTCAAAGGATGTAGGTAGTTTAATAACTCTTTGGGCCTAATTCCAGATTGCTCCCCAAGATGGTTGGATCAGTTTACAATTCCACCAACAATGAATTAGTGTCCCAATTTTTCCACATCCCCTGCAACATTTGTTACTTTTCCCTTCTATCATTTTAGCCAATCTGATAGATGTAATATGATAACTCAAGGTTGTTTTAATTTTCATTCCTCTAATCAGTAATGATTTAGAGCATTTTTTTATATCACCATAAGTTGTTTTGATTTCTTCATCAGAGAACTGCCTGTTCATATACTTTTATCATTTATCAATTGTGGGATGACTCACATTAGATTTGACAAAATTCTTTATATATTTTAGATATGAGATCTTTATCTGATAAACTATCAAATAAAGTTTCTGCTTTCTTTTTCATCTTGGTGTAGCACCAGTGCAATACTCACAGTGGCTAAGAATATGCCGGTGTAGTTCTGAATTGCAAAATATAACAGACTCTCTATCTGGAAGACAGAACCAAAATATTTATTCAAACACCAGAAAGCCGAATCCCGAAACCAGAAAGCCAAATCCATCATAGTAACCAAGAAGTCTATACACAGTATCAGTGAAGAGGGCACTGCAATCCCTAAGCCTTCCCTCTATTAGGACCTTCCCACAACAAGGGCAAAATCACTCCCTGCTCTCTCTTTCCCAGCTCTGACTGCTCTGTCTCACTTCCTCCCAGTTCTGCTCCACCCCTTCCTTCTCCACCTGTTTGGCAAGCTCGTCCCACCATAGGCTCATGTGACTCAGACTTCCATGCAACTCAAGACAGGTCATATGGACCTATTTATGGATGGGAAGATCTTCAAAATGTATTACCATTATACTTGGTTACATTTGTTTTATTTGTACAACTCCTTTTTAATTTGATGCAATAGAAATTATCCATTTGCTCTCTATCTCTTGTTTAGTAAAAAATTGTTTACCTACCCATAAGTCTGATAAGTAATATGTTCCATGTTCTTCTAATTTTCTTGTAAAATCTCTCTTTGTATCTAGGTCATATATCCATTTTGACCTTATCTTGGTAAATGGTATAAGATATTGGCTCATGCCCAGTTTCCACCATACTGCTTTACAGTTTTCCAACAATTTTTTTTTACCAAATAATGAATTATTATCCCAAAATCTTAAACTTGTCAAATATAAGGTTATTATGTTCATTTGCTGCCATAATTTGTTAGTGATCTACCTTTCTATTTCTTAGCCAGTACGGGATAGTTTTGATAATTACTGCCTTATAGTTTAAGATCTGTTACTGCTAAACCTCTGTCTTTCACATTTTTTTCATTATTTCCTTTGATATTCTTGACTGTTTTTCTAAATGAATTTTGTTATTTTTTTCTAATTCAGTAAAAATTTTTTGGTAATTTAATTGGGATGGCACTGAATATATAAATTAGTTTGGGTAAAATTGTCATTTTTATTATATTGGCCCTGCATACCCATGAACAATTACTATTTCTCCAGTTATTTTAAATCTAGTTCTATTTGTATAAAAAGTTTTTTTTTTAAAAAAAAATAATTTTGTTTATATAGTTCCTGAGTTTATTTTGGCAGGTATACTCAAGGTATTTTATACTCTCTAGAGTTATTTTAAGTGGGGTTTTTTTTTTACTATCTCTTCTTGCAGAGTTTTATTTGTGACATATGAATGCTGATGATTTATGTAGATTTACTTTATATCTTGCCTTCTTGCTAAAATTATTAATTATTTCAACTAATTTTTTAGTTGTGGAAGAATATGGCTCAGATTAATGGATAGAGAAAGGCTTATTGCTATTTTTCTTATCATCCTGTTTCGTTAAATACCTGTGATTACCACAGTGTTTAGTACATAGGTGCTTAATGCTTATTGATTGATTGACTATGATTTGATCTAATTGTATCCTCCTATTTATAAATGTAAATCATTGGTAGAGGTTCATAAACTCTGGTTTTGATTGGATGTAGACACATAGGGTGCTTTGATGCTGGGAAAGTTTTGGTTGGAGGACCCATGTGTGAGTTGGAAGGTGCTTCCATTTACTAACATTAGCTATATTGGGGAAGAGAGGATCAAAGAAAAGGTAGGACTGCTGTTCAAGGTACATCCCACAATGGTAACTGGTAATATAGAGAGGGCAGAGTTGTTTGCTTCTATTTTCTATGCCTTTGGACCAAAGAAGAACAAAAATGACTAGTTGGAAATTAATACCTAAGATAAAAAAGGAGATAGGAAGAGAATAAATAGTTTCCCTTGATGAATTCAAGTTAGTTCATCTAGATGACCTACTTCCTTGGGTTCTGAAAGAACTGGCAGATTTGATTGCTGATCTATTGTCAGTGGTCTCCGAAAGATTGTGGAGAATGGGAGAAGTATCCCAATATCAGAAAGAGGCAAGTGTCTAGAATTTCTTAATTTTTAAAAATCAATATATAATTTTTGCATCATTTTTATTTCTGAGTGTTTCTCTCCCCATTTTTGCTTTTTGGTGAGGCATCTCTTTTAACAGAATATAAAAGAAAGAGGAAAAAAAGTTTCATAAAACTAAACAAGTAATTAAATCTCTGTTTTGAGTGTTTTGGGGAAAAAGCAGAGAATGGTATTTAAAACTATAGGTCAGTGAACTTGACTTTATTTCCAAGCAAAATTCTAGACTATAATGTTAAAAAGCATCAGTAATGAATGTATAGAAAAGGAGGCAGTGATCGCATAGACGCAGCATGAAAAATTCTTACCAGATTAAGATTATTTACTGTAGATATAATTTACTTAGATTTTGACAAAGTAGTTAAAATCTGTCTGGGTATTCTTGTGGTAAAGATGAAGAGATGCAATTTAGACTACAGCACAATTAAATGTGTTTGGAATTGGTTGAGTGGCTACTGAAAGAGTAATCAAGATTTGATGTCACTTGGGAAGGAAGTCTCCTGTGATATGACCCAGGGTTCTGTGCTTAGATGTCTGTCTGTCTATATGCCTGTCTCTCTCTCCCTCTCTGTCTCTCCTCTGATTTTTGTCAATGATTTGGATAATAATGTAAATAGAATGCTTATCAAATCTCCAGCTAATTAAAAGTTAGGAGGGCTACCTAACTCAAGTAATGACAGTGTCAGGATGTTAAAAGTTCTCTACAGGCTAGAACTTTGGGCTTAATTTAAAAAGATGAAATTTAATAAAATCTGAAAGGCTGTAATGTATACGGGAAGGAGGTTATATTTGTTCTTTCTAGCCCCAGAGAGTCGGATTAGGTGCATTGGTTAGAAGCTGTAAAGAGATTAATTTAGACTTGTTATGAAAAGTTTCCTAACAAAAGTGAAACAGTTTGTTTCAGGAAGTATTTGAGGAGGGAATAGGGAACCAAGAAAGGCCTCCTGCGGAAGGTGATATTTCAACTGAATCTTGGCAGAAGCCAGAGCTTCTAAGAGAAGGAGATGGGGGAAAGCACATTGGGCATGAGGATAGTCAATGCAAAGGCACAGAGATAGGATGTAGAGCATTATGTGTGAAACAAATAGGGGCTAAGAGGCAATTAGACTAGTATGGCTGGATTGCAGAGTTCATGTGGAAAAAGTTCGGAAGGTGAGAAAATAATTGGCTGTAAACAGTTGTAAGTGCCAAAAGAGTAGTTAAAATTTAATACTAGAGGTAGTAGGGAGCCACTTGAGTTTATTGAGGAGTGGGGGAAGTGATATGATTAGATCTCTACTTTAGGGAAATCACTTTGGCAGGTATATAGTGGTTATATTGGAATGGAGAGAAATTAGAGGCAGGGAGAAAAACCAAGCAGAGATTTCTGTACTTGGCATTTTTTTTTTTTAATCATGGAAACCAGAAAGAAACTTTTGTGCTGAATAAGTGGTCAGGGATGTTGGAAGTACTGGTTGGTTTGTGGAGAGATTGAAGGCTGAGTACTGAAATGTGGCCATAAATTTTTGCAAATGAGTCACCCGGAGGTTGAATGCTTAGACCCTTCACTTGCCCCCTTTTCCCACAGGTAATATCAAGAATGAAGAAATGTGTCTTGCTGCACCTTGTATCAAGCCTTGTTGGAGAGTATTGTGCATTGGAAGTTTCCTTCTTGGTAAAATTATGCTGGCAGCCAGTTTTGGATTGGAGGGAGAGTTAAGTATTTTTCTAGTGTTTTGTGTAGGAGCCTGCATTTTTGCAGATGTAGGAGGAGAAAGGAAGAATAAAAACAACCTATTGCCCCCTGGAAATTTTGCTCATTGATCTGGCATGGGACTTTGCCTTGTTGCTCTTTGGAAATTGTCTGATACTGAATTTTCAACACTTTCTGGACCAGTGTGAGACTTTCAAAATCTTAACTAAATAAATAATATATTGTAAGTGCTCAATACATATTTTTTTCAAGTTTTTTAGGTTATTGACATTAGTTAATAAAGGAGTTGTCAAATCAACAAGCATTTATTTGGCATTTACATGTGCTAGGCACTATGCTTAGCTTTGGGAATATTTTTGTTGTTGTTGTTTAGTCATTTTTCAGTCATGTCCAATTCTTCATCACCCAATTTGAGGTTTTCCTGGCAAAGATGCTGGAGTGGTTTGCCAGAAGCCATTTCCTTCTCCAACTCATTTTGCAGATGAGGAAATGAAGGCAAATAGGGTTAAGTGACTTGCCTAGGGTCACACAGCTAATAAATATCTGAGACTGGATTTGAACTCAGGAAGAGGAGTCTTCCTGACCACCAGGTCCAGCATTCTATTCACTGTGTCACTTAGCTGCCTACTTTGGGAATACACATACCAGTAGAAAGAATAATAGTCCTTGTCCTCAAAGAACTTACATTCTAATTGGGGAAGACAACACATGAAAGGAAATTGAAAAGGGGAGAAGTACCCTGGTAGGGGTGTGGTAGAGAAAGTCTGGACTATCAGAACTGCATCCTGGAGTGGAGTAAAGAACTTTGTCATTCATTAAAAGTGATACAGGAATGGTTAAGCAGGTTAGTTGAAACAGAAATAATTATGGAGCTGGCTAAGGAGATCCAGTGCTTTACTTATTCTCTACTCTTTTGTGAATCCTGTAGGGACTTATTGTTAACTATGAAGTCACATGATTCCTATCTCCTCCTTGGATGATCTCTGGAATTTGTACCCTTTGAAAAAAACATCTCAAAAGAGGCATGGTTGTATGGTTGAAAGAGTACTGGCCTAGAAATTGCAAGTCCTGTCTTTGCTGCTAACTAGCTATGCCACTTTGGAGAACAATTTGACCATTCTGAGGTTCCATTTCTTTATCTGTAAAATGAAGCAGCAAGCTTCAATTATGCCTAATGTCTCACACTCTAAAATGTAATAAATGAACAATGAATGTCTAGTTGAGAAAAATACAAACCTTAACTAGACTTAGCTAGTTACCATGTAAACAATGACAACCGATCTTTGATCCTACTACATTTTGAAGCTCTGGGTTGTGGGGAATCTGATACTTCCTCTGGCAATTGACTGGCTGGCCCTGCAAGGTAGGAGTATTCTCCATGTTTCTCAGAAAGTCAGCTCTCTCTTCTCCTCTCACTTTGCTTTTCTCTATGGGGCGGTACCAATTCACTGTCAAGGAATATGTGGATTTTTAGATTTACCCAATCAGAAGCTAGTTCTTGAAACCTCATGTATTGGGAAACTGTAGCTCCTTGAACTTAGTATACTTCAGAGTTCTAGTCACATGATTTTGGCATAATGGGGTTGGCTTTCCAGAGGAATTGACAAACATGCTTGGATAGTGCATACAGTGGATTCTACTCAGCATAGATTCCATAACCAAAAAATATAGCTAGCATACAATGCATAAAACTATGAAAATCTACCGGATATTAGCCCACAACTTTCCAAAACTCTGGGAGCCCCTAACGAGTACAGAAGCTGCTTTGATATTCTAGGAATTCCATGATATGCACAGTCTGAATTTGCTTTCCTGTGGCTATGCCCTTGCAAGTGGGTGAAGGAGCACTATTGACAAACTCACACATCTAGTTGGAATGTTTTTTTAGTGCCAACAGAGAAACCCCAAGGAACTCTGGATTGTGACTCATCATATGGAAGATAGATTCTGGAGCTGGGTGGATTTAAGACTATATGGAAGCTTCCACAGTGGGTAATTTTCTCAGTCCTGTCTGGCTGATTGCTGACAGTGAGGTCAGACCCTTTCAGCCTGCTATTGCCATTGCTTATCTGGTATAACTCTCTGAAACAGACCCTGACTGGGATTCCCTTTTGTGTCTGGGTTATATCTCTTTAGTTCCTGTTGGCCACCCTTAGTCAAAATGTTTGCTATAAAGAGTAGCAGAATGGTGGAAGGTCAGATGGATTCAAAGGGGCACTCTACAGATGAATCTAGTTCTCATATTTGAATTTTTGGACAGTTCCCGGGAAAGAACAGTTACAAGTAGCAACTTCTATGGGGCAAGATCCATCTTGCTCCCTGAAGATCCAATCTTATGCATAATGAATTTACATGAAAAAATTTTGAAGAAAGCCCCCTCTGTTGGAGGTCTTCTCATCTGTGTTCATCATTCTGTTCATATCAGTGCCCTTGTGTATAATGCCACTTCATATTTTAATTGCCTAGTTAAGAACCTATGATTTACAATTATAAACCCTAATTCCTAATACAAACTTATTACTATTTAAATTCTACTAAGGTCATGCTGATAATTTTTATCATAATGTGTTTCTTTTTTGTCATGCTACCTAACTTTAATTTTTTTCTTTATGCATGAATATCTTAGAAAAGACACCCAGGTTAATACCTGAAAAAGAAAGCATGTATTACCCACGGGTCCAACACTACAGAGAACTCCTTGACTCATTGCCCATGGATGCCTATACACATGGCTGCATCTTACATCCAGAACTAACAGTGGACTCCATGATCCCTGCTTATGCAACAACAAGGATTCGCAGTATGTAAAGAGTTCAGGAACCTTGGGATTTATCTCACATTCCTTTTATAACTCATTTGTCTGATTTCCATCATTTCTTATGGTCATGGGTAGGGCTTTTCAATTTGTTTCATATACACCTCCAAGATTATCATAGAAAATAGATGCTTCAAGTTTACTAATCTGTGCCTTATATTAAGTAAATGTTTGTTTTTTAATTAGTCCAATTCCCCACTTTTATTTTGGAGGTCAAGGCTATATACATCACAAAAAAGGAGTCTTTTGTGGTAAGGTATATTGATGTAGTGAAAAAGGGATTGGACTTAATAATGTGATGACCTGGGTTCTTGTTCTGTTTTTTTCCCCACTGATTAGCTATGGAATTCCCGGCACATTCTGCAACCTCCTCTTGATCTCAAGTGTAGTGACCTATGAGCAATGAATACCTGATTTATTATATTGTATTTCAATAGAGCTTGACCTTACAACAAAGCCCTATATTTATAGTAGGCAATACTAACCTGAAGAAATTAATGGAACCCTTGCTGCCTCTAGGTAGGAAAATGAGAGGCTATTTTTATTTGCCTGTGTAATTTTTGATAATTATTATTTATTGATATTTCTTTCCCCCCAAATACTCTGGAGGAGAATGCTAAGCCTCAGTGGTTCTCCTTTGAATATGTCCATTAATTTCATGAATAATTCTTTAGATTCATTAATCTTCCTAAATTCTTGCTCTAGTCTTCCCTATGCTGTATTGCGCCACCCCCCCCCACCCCGCTCCCAGCATTTGCTGCTTCACCTCATCCTTTGATTCTGTATCTTCAAGATTATAAAGAGATGTTGCTTTACTTGGGCATAATAAGATTATAAAAAAGTTTTGCTCATGTTTTGAGAAGCAGTGGTGACTAGAGGGGTGGCTTCAAAGCCAGGAAGACCTGGGCTCTGCCTCTGATACAAAGTACTGTGAGATTCTGGGCAGTTATTTAATCTCTCAGTACCCCAGGCAACTCTCTAAGATTATAAAACTGTATTGATAGAGGGAGTTTCCTCACCTAGGCATTCACTATACCAATGAAATGACAGGTTTATTCTCTAACCCTCCTGAGAGATGATTCATGTCCAGACAAAATTTAGAGTCTGTGGTGTTGTCTCCCATAAACCTTGGCTGTGCAATTGGCAGAATATTTGTAGATCATTTCCTTGACATCATTTACTATAATGATATTGTCTGCTATACCTTTTTCTGCCTATTCCTTCCTAATTAAATCTGTGTGTTTCCAGAGCCTTGATATTACTTGCCTTACATATATGAGGACCTGCAGCTATGATGATAATTTCTAGAATTACTTTATTGCTACTCTTAAATACTGATTTTATGGCTTACAGCCATTCTAATCATTTTTAAAGTAATTCTCAGAGTTATTTATTCCCTTGTTTCTCACTGGAGTTCGAAGTCGGAAAAGAATTTCTATCTAAGAGTGGAATTGAGGATTGAGGGCCTAGGGAGAAGGGGAAATATTGTGGAACTGTACTGATCTAGTTGTCCCAAGGCTTCCTTTTATTCACTATTCCTGTCAGTAGAGTCTGAGGTAGTCTGAGGGCTGTAAAAAAAGTCAAACCTTTTCTATTCTCTTTTATACCTTTATTTCTGAGTGATTGTATTTGTAAAACATTTAATGGGAAACTGATTCAAAAGCAAACTATCAGTTTCACTAGATTGAACAAATTTAATTTTACTTGATTGAAACCTTTATAGGTGCACCATGCTGTGTTCATGTTGTGTTCTGAGAAAAAGCTTTGTTTTTGTTTGTTTTTTGAAAATTCTCCCAACATCAGGCCAAATTGGTAATACTGAGTCTGAACTGAAGAAACTTGCTCAAGAAAATCCAGACCTTCAGGATGCATACATAGCAAAGCAGAAACGTCTTAAAGTGAGTCACCCAGGGTTATTCCCAGCTGTCATTTAACGTTGCATGGTGCTCAAGTACAATTTCCTCCCTCTTTCTTCAATTCCCTCCTCCTCCCTGCCTTTATCCTTCTCTCTTTTCTTCCTTTCCTTCCTTGGGAGTCTTCCAAGAAGAGTCTTTCACACCCTCTCCCCTGCCCTCAATTTGTCGTTAATCATCAGGAGGCACAGTCATTGGGGAGCAGAGGAATTCACTGTGTTCTCCCAGCAAGGTGCTCTCTCTCAGCAAAAGGCCACATGTGGATTTCCAGCTCTGCAGAAAATACCTCAGCCCAACAAAGGTCAACCCCTAGATCTCATCAGATGGAATGATCATCAGCTCCTCCCAATCCTTTCTGCATAGTCTTATCTCCTACCCTCTTTGTTTTCCTTTTTCCTTTTAAATCCCACTTTATTGGGAAAACATTTTCACCACCATCACAACAATCTCTTATCTTCTGCCTAAGTCCTGTGCCTGACTGTGGTTCCTAGTTTTCCTAACACTTCCCTTCCCCCCCAACCCCCCCCAAAAAAAGAATCACTACTTTTTTTTTTAACGAGGTGAAAATGCTCTTTCCTTTATATATATATATATATTTTTTTTTTTCTGAGTAATTTTTTGGGGGAATTTCTCATTCGCTTTCATCACTTTCTATTTTATAGCTTCCTAATTTTGTGCTTATGTTGTCTTTCCTCTATTAAATTATAAGAACTTTGAGAATAGGGACTGTCAATTTTATTCTTGTATCCCCAAAGTGCCTAGTACAATACCTTACAAGTACTAAACATTCACTAAATGCTTGCTAAATTGAATCAGTGAACCATCATTAATGATACACTCTCCCTGCCCTCCTTAGTCCATCTAGGCCTAAACAGGTTTTTATTCTCATGTAGATTGTCCTTTAGAATGGATATATAATGGTCATTCCTTTGATCCTCTGATGCCTCTTTTCACTGGCTAGTCCCCATCCTTTCCTTGCTGTAGTTACTTGACCCTGCTTGTAATGCTCCTGAGAAAAGAAAGTTGCTTGTGAGGACTTTTTCTAAGCTGAAGTTTTCTCTTAATAGTGTTTTTCAGTTAGAGTTATGATATTCCCTATTGCTGCCTTCTAGAATACCATGTGTAGATCCAATACAAAGATGTAGACTTTGCACTGTGTAAGTCCCTTATAGAAATATAACCTGTTCAGTGTATTTTTCTTTGTTTGCTTAGTCAAAACTACTGGACCATGACAATGTAAAATATTTGAAGAAAATACTTGATGAGCTTGAGAAAGTTTTGGATCAAGTTGAAACTGAATTGCAAAGGAGAAATGAAGAAACTCCAGGTAAGTGCTGATTTAGATGTCTCACCTGGCCCTTCCTGCCAATGCTATCACGCTCAGCTTGATAGATTTCATTTCAAACATTTTCTCCATGTTTTCTGTTCATATTTTAATTGTGATTGTGGGAACTCAAATGAGTTCGGCAAAATCAGCTGCTTAATGGTCACTCAGGTGGTGTTTGAGAGGATGGACCAGTTTTTAGTGAAAGCGATGGCAGCCAATAGCATTCAGATGCCATAGTTCGCTTTCAAATTAGTAGCAATGTTTTCTTTCACTCCTGGGGATTGATCTGGGTCTATGTCTAAATATTGTTTTTCATTTTGCCTGTTCATGCAAAGCTTCTTCCTCAAGAAGTACAGGTGAGAAAACCATATGAATAGCAAGCATGCATATCTTTTTGGGAATGAAGGAAGGTGTCTGGATCTGTGATTTCATCAATGTGGGGGACTCCCAGTATGGAAATCTCTTCTCTCAATGCATATCAGCAACTATTCTGTAATTTTCAGTCTTAAAGGAGTACATACAGCCTGTTTTTGTATGGGTGGCAAGCTGAGAATGTTTTTTACATTTTAGAATTAAGTTTTATTGCATTTAAAAATGTAAAAAAAACCCCCACAATTCTTAGTTTAGGCAGTACAAAAACAGGAAGTGGGCCAGATTTGACCCTCAGGACCTTGTTTGTCTTAGAGTTGAGTGCAGCCTGGTCCATCCATAGTCACAAAGCTACTGTGTGTCAGAGATAAGGTCTTCCTGCTGTTTAAGAGGATCTCCCCCTCTCCACATCTTGAGCTGCCACTCAGATGCATAATATAGAGAATCTAAATTTTGGACTTGTGAACATATGTGGGCTGAGCTTTATGAATAAAACAGTTCCCATGTTTCCATATATGTTAGTCCCACCTTTGCAGTATGCTGGGGTCTCTAAATGATAGTTCTGTCACCTGAAACTTCCCTTGCACTAGGTGACAGAGTGTCCTTGCTTTGAAAAAAAATCGATAGCAATGCCATTGACTGGTTGCAGGCTGAACCTGATCTTGTTACCTCAAGCACACCTGTTGTTTACTGGAATGAGCAGGGAGTGTCTGGGGATCACACTGCTTCTTGGAGGCTCTAAACCACTTGGGGTCCCTTATGAACCATCAAGCAGGTTTTAAGTATCAAGGGGCTTCAGAGACCTGGGCAGCTAACAGCTGTTCCACAAAAATCCCTTTAGCTTAGAATAAATTAGCTTTTGCTTTTATTTTTTCTTGAAGCATCAAATAACTTGGCCATGCGTGTTTCATTAGGAGTAATATAGCACTTTTCAATGTTGATAGCTTTGCAGTCACTCTTAAAGATGAGGGAATAGTGTAGTCAGGCAGCAAATCTCCTCTGGGTTCTCCCTGTATAGTGTTTGCACCTAATTCTCCGTGTCTTTTTCTCTGATTAGAGGAGGGCTGCCAGCCTTGGCTCTGTGGTGAATCTTTCACATTGGCAGATGTATCGCTTGCTGTCACATTGCATCGACTGAAGTTCCTGGGGTTTGCAAGGAGAAACTGGGGAAACGGAAAGCGACCAAACTTGGAAACCTATTACGAGCGTGTCTTGAAGAGAAAAACATTTAACAAGGTTTTAGGACATGTCAACAATATATTAATCTCGGCGGTGCTGCCAACAGCATTCCGGGTGGCCAAGAAAAGGGCCCCAAAAGTTCTTGGCACCACCTTTGTGGTTGGTCTGCTTGCAGGAATGGGATATTTTGCTTTTGTGCTTTTCAGAAAAAGATTTGGCAATGTGTTTTTAGCGCTGAGAGCAAGACAAAATTATTTCTAGGCTTGTGCTGTGTTGGCTATGGCAACTGATGCAGCCTTCCAATTGACACTTGCCGCTCGCCTAGGGCTGGTAAAGAATCATCCCAAGTGAGTAAGAAAGCGTGCTGATTTAATTTCCTTTACTCTCTGGCTAGCTTGTAAGTGGAGGGCAAACTGTAGGATATTTGTGTGTGTGCGTGTGTGTGTCCTTTGGTAAATTTTGAGTACTTATGAATTTATATAAAAGATGTCTTATACAGCTAGACTATTGTTTCTAGATAGCAACTCTCCCTTGTTATATAAATGAAAAGATGTGCTGCTGAATTATGTATGGTGTTTATTATTGTAAGCCGCTAATAGCAGTAACCTGTGCTTGCATGCATTCCTTTATCTGAGCATCCCAAAGTGCTTTCTGAACTTGATCTCGTTGGTCCTTGCAATATCATATGACATCAATGGACATTATCCATACAAGCTAGAAATTCACTTCTAGGCCAGTGGCATCCATTTCCTTAGTTTGGAGGGTCATCAGCTAATGAATGTTAATGGATGCTAATGAACACTTATTTGTACCCTTTTGTGTCACTGGTAGCCTTAAGGTAGAAACAGGATAAGAAGGAAAAAAGAAAAGATGGCGGCTGGGAAGCAGTGACTGG
>CM053622.1:245307262-245326607 GCA_028646595.1 Phalanger gymnotis
AAAAAAAAAAAAAGAAGGAAAAAAGAAGAGGAAGAAATAAGAGGGAAAGAGAAGAAAAAGATACAAATGCCACCGTGTGGAATGTTGGGACAAGCAGTTTATTCTAATTTTAGTCCACCGGGGCCGTTAGTTACTTGTCCCCTGGCTAAATAATACATTTACTGAGATGTCTCACTAGAGCTCTTGGGCCTGTGATAAGAAGGATGGAAGTATTTCTGAAGGTAATGGTTTGGAAAATAGTCTGAAATTTACCTCTACACCATTGCATTTAAATCTGGTTGGTTTTTTAAAAAATACATTTGAATCTTTAGTAACGTCAATTGCTTTTCCAGTTGGAAATTTGGCTAAGGTTATCAAACAGAATATATTCTTGCCTAGAAAAACAGTGGAACATGCCTGTCTAAGGGTTATATTGCCATTAGTGATGAAGCAAAGCAGTCTTACTTTCCAAACTTGAACCTAAGAGAGGCTTAGGGAAGTATCTTAGTTTTTCTTGTGTTGGGTACCATGAATAAATACAAGAAATCTGAAATGAAGTGAGCTTCAATATTCAGAAAGGGGCCATTTGGTGTAATGGAATGAGTTGTGGGCCTGGACTTGGAAGACTTCAGTTTTTATCTTTGCTTTGCCATTAACCTAGGAAAATCTTTTAACCTCTCTGAACCCCAGTTATCTCATCTTTAAAAAGAAGGGATAAGACTAGATGATCTTTATGATCCTTTCTAGATCCAAAATTTCTGTGAAAAACTTGGCCAATGTCAGCCTCAGGCTGGCCATGTAGAAGTGGCCAAAGAATGCACTCATTCCTCTCTTCCTTTTCATTAATAGGAAACAGTCATACCTAGAAAACAATAACTTGTTGTCAATGATAAAAAAAAACAACACAAACCACAACAACACATTTCTCTAATTCCATGGCATGTCCAACGGTTGGGGAGATCTTGATGAACTGGATGCGCTCCATTTACAAAAACTGAATAATGTCTCCAGAGTAAACTTAATCCAATAATATTAACATGCTGGCAGTTTTGATTAGGTTTGTGCTCTGCATTGAAATGTATTATGCTTTGGTATATCTGTATTGATTTACCTCTGGAAAATCTCACTGCATGTATTTATAATGTAACCCATCATTGCAGGTGTTAGTAAGTTGTTTATGGTATTTCTTGGCTATTCAGGTCACTGTCATGTTAAAAGTGGGAACTTCAGAATGGCAAAACAAAATTGTATTTTTGTAAAAGTCAGGAGGAAACTTTTACTGAAAAAAATTCCTTGGCTAGGATACAGAGCAGTAGTTTGGTGCAGAATGGTCTTCCCGTTTTTATTATTAATATAGCAAAGACAAGACCAATAAAGTTTTATGAAAAACTTTCAGTCCTTCACGTGCAAAGATGATGCCATAGACCCCTATCTGGGATGTCACTTTAATAATAAAGTAACTTGTTGATGAATTTAAAATAGCCACAAGATGTCGCTCTTCATCTAGTACTATTCAACTGATACCAGTTCAGGATAGACAGAAGTGAAATACTGATTTCCCCAGTGCCAGTCTGGAGGACATTTCCATGAGATCAGTCAACCAGATGATGACAAGTGCTATTCATTTCTTATACTATAGAAAGGCACTTCCACACTGGAAAGCCCAGAATTGTACTGCACAGCTGTAGTGCCCAATACCTGCTATCTATACAAACTTATTAGAATACCCTTGGTTGCGAGACACTCTCTTCACATGTTCCTATTCATGATCATGAGGCTGGCTTAATTGGCCTACAATATACATTGCTGAGTCACCAATTTTTTTTTTCAATTTCAAAAAAGTCTACAAAGATCAAAAATTGAAGAATATTAAAGGAACTAAGAAGGAACTTCATCTAAAGTTGGTTGCTGAAGTCTCATCACTGTAATCTCATTTTCTTACATGTTTTGGTTCTATTATCTGAAGTTCTTGTGCAACTTTTGGTGATTCTGGGTGCTGTCAATAACTTATGGATTAGATACAGTCTTCAGCCACTTTTATTTCTGTTATCACCTTGATCGAACACAAACCATACACAGCCACAAAAAGAAGTAGAGATGCAAGATAATATTCTCAATGTAACCCCTTTAAGTGTAATTGGCCAATAAACATGAATTTTAAAGCAAAAGTCATTGGAGTAGATTATTTTTCTGATACATATAGAATGATTTATGGTTAGAAACTAGGTGGCACAGTGGATAGAGTGCTGGACTTGGAGTAAGGAAAATTTGAGTTCAAATTTGGCCTCAGACGCTTATTAGTTGTGTGATCCTCAATAAGGCACTTAACCTCTGCCTGCCACAATTTCCTTATCTGGAAAATGGGGCCAATAATATCACCTTCCTCACAGGGTTGTTGTGGGGATAAAATGAGATGATATTTGTTTAAGTATTTTGCAAATCTGAAAGTATTATATAAATGGCATTATTTTTATTTGTAATACGCTGATAGGAAGTACTTTAGATGCTACATTTAATTTGATAATTACAATAACCCTACAAGGCAGTAGTATGAGTACTTTTACCCCCATTTAACAGGGAGGAAGCCAAGGCTTAGAGAGATGACTTATCCAAGGTCACACAGTTAATAAGTAATAAGGCCAGAACTTTAGGTTTACTGTTTTTAATTCCACTATTTTTACGTTACAGCATAATACCTCCATAAAAGGTATATTCATTGATTTGTTGTAAATTAAGGCATATTAAGACAGAAGAAATAAAGCAATTAAACATTTGTAATGGCAAGCAAAGTGGGACTTTTCCCTGTTTTTTCTTTTGGAATGCTTCTCAGCACTAAGGCAATCAAGTGTCTTTGATTTAGTCTTGCCTTTGTTTCAATCAAGAGTCTTTGATTGAATTAAGAGTCTTTGATGACCTGCTTAAGTCACAAGAGAACCTAAGTCACATGAGTTTGAGTCACATGGTTGTGACACCCTCTGACCCTGCAGAAGTGTATACATACTCTGAGTTTAGCATTTTGCTTGGGGCTCACTCATTGGAAGTGCACTCCTGTAATTTGGAAAAATGAGACTCTGGATAGCCATTAAGGAGCCCCTTGGCTTTGAAAACCCAGATGTTGCTACTTCTCTCTCTGGTAACTATGTATGCATTGCTATGGACAGACAGAAGCCCTGTCTGCTGATTTGTGTTATTTGGTCTGTTTATATAATTTCTGCTTGTAATTTCTGTTTGTGTTTTCTCTGAAGTTCAGGGTGCTGACTTTTTCCCCTGAACTAAGTGAATGATATATGTATGGTTAATTAAAGTAAGATTGTTAACCCCTTAAAGTTGCTTTCCTTAGAAAAGCAGATCAAAGAATTTGTGCTAGCTGCCCTCCTGTGTGCTGGTATTATTGGTCTTACACCTCCACAGCAGCTGCTAGTAACATTGTTGTTACAACATTTGATTCAATTAAAACATTTGTTAAGTTTCTATGTGAAAAGTACTGTGCTGGCAATGGGACTGATATACAGGATTTTGAGTTGTTAGCTATATTTTTTAAATATAAAATTAAATGACACAATAAAAGTAATATGGTTTCAGAATAAGCATGAATTATAGGCTACTAATGATCAAATGTTTAAATTAATGTCAAGTAGTTAATCAACGAGCATTTTATTAAGCACCTATTATACCCTAGGAAGTATATAAAGTCTAGGGGATATAAAGACAAATGCAAAATAATCTTGTCCTCAAGGTGCTTATATTCTACCAGGGGAAGCATGTACATATATTAATATAAATGATACAAAGTAAACATGAGTTAACTTTTGGAAAGAAGGTGCTAGGGCCTGAAGAGACCATCTCCTTTAGGAGATGAAACTTGAGACTTGGAGGAAGCCAAGGACTCTAAAAAGTGGAGATGAAGAGGGAAAGTATTCCAGGCATGGGAGCAGTCGGTTCAAAGGATGGAGATGGGAAATGGAATGTCATGTGTGAGGAACAACAAGTAGATTATTTTGACTGGACTGAAGAGTTTGTGGAGAGGAGTTAATATTTAATGATTCTCAAAAGGTAGCATGAATGCCAAATGGAGAAGTTTGAATTTTTTCCTACAGGCAATAGGGAGCCACTAGAGTTGTTTTCAGAAGGAGGTGACAGGGTCAGATCTGTGTTTTATAAAAATCACTTTGGTAACTCAGTGGAGGATGGATTAGAGTATGGAGAAACAAGACAGAAAAACCAATTAAGAGACTATTGCAAAAGCCCAGGTGAGAGGTGAAAAGGGCCTTAACTAGGGGGATAGTTTTGTGAGTCAAATAAAGGGGATGTATGTGAGAGATGACTGGTACTTGTTAAATCTGAGATGCTCATGGGACATCCATTTTGAAATGTCCAATAAGTAGCTGGCGATGAGGGTCTGGAGGTCAGGAAAGAGACCACAGATGTGTGTGTGTGTGTATATATATATATATATATATATATATATATCTGGGAGTTGTTTGTGAAGAGATATAATTGAACTGAAGGGAAAGAATGTAGAAAGAGAAGAGGAGGGGGACCAAGAAAAATGAGGTTTAGTTGAGTAATGAAGTTAGAAACCAGATCATAAAGTGTTTACAGGAGAATAAGAGCCAACAAAGTAGAAATTTGTTTTTGTTGTTTAGTTGTTTCAGTCATGTCTGACTGTTCATGATCCCATTTTGGGGTTTTCTTGGCAATGGTACTGGAGTAGCTTTATCATTTCCTTCTTGAGCTTATTTTAGAGAGGCGAATAGGGTTAAGTGACTTGCCCAGAGTCACACAGCTAGTAAGTGTCTGAGACCGGATTTGAATTCAGGAAGATAAGTCTTTCCGACTCCAGGCCCAGCATTCTATCTATTGTGTCACCTAGCTGCCCCAAATAGAAATATTAATAGTTTTATTAAGGAGTTTGGTTGAGAAAGGGAGAGAAAATGTAGAATGTAAGGTCATGGGAATATGATTTAGTGAAAATTTTTTAAAGATGGTGGATACTTGGGTATGTAGGTAGGAAGCAGAGAAGGAACAAGTAGGTGGGGGAGGGATTAAAAATGTGATAGAGAGAGGGAAAGAAAGAGAAGAGAGTGTGGGTGCATGCGCATGCGCATGTGTGTGAGCACATGTATGTGTGAAACATGGGTGGAGAGGGAGAGGGGGCATGTTATAGCATGGGTGATCTGCTACAGAAAATGGAAAGAAATGGGATGAAAGGTATGTGTAGAATTGTATGCCTTGGTGAGGTGAAGGGCTACCTCCTCATCAAAGACTGGAGTAAAGGCATTGAGGTCAAAGTGATGGAATCCTAATAAAGCTGCCCCCAGCCCCAATATTCTAACTTCCTTACAGGCCCCAGCATGCCCATTGCTCCTACCTAGCCACTCACACTGCCCCCCTCACCCTGACTCAATATCCTAACTTCTTCATATATTCCTCACTACTCACCAGAACAATAGGTATGTCCATGAACTCATGTTTCTCACAGAAAAAGCAGGAGTGTCTATGTGATGGGATCTCAGCCTCTGCCTCTAGCTAGCCTCTGACCCCAGACCCATTCTTCATATTTCCCACAGAAACAGCAGGTGTGTCTATGCACTCAGCCACAACCACATCCGTCTAATGTCAGACAGGACCACAATAGCCAGCCAATCAGAAAGCAGCACCACCAGGATGCCCAAGCAAGATGTGGACCCCAAAACAGCAGAAGGGACTTTCCCAAGTAGGCACCTGTGCAGTAACAACAAAAGCTATCCTTTAGATGAACTTGTGACATGGAGAAGCTTATTATAATATCATTATCATACATACATATCCCCCACCATGCGTTTTTCTGTATGCATTGTGGGTAATCACATGCATAGTTCCACTGTGGATGGGGCCCCTCCCCATTATCTAATTCCTTAACAAACCCCTTCTGCCTTTTTAATATTCATAATTCCTGATATGTAATTGCATCTTTACTCTATAAAAATCTATCTTGCTTTCCCTAAAGTTCCTTGTTCCCCTTGGAACTTAGCTTGCTTCATGAGAGGTGTCAATCTCTACAAATGCCTATATTTGGATTAGAGGTGGTCTGACTGAATTCTTTGAGGCAGTTCTACCACAAAACATCATGAAACCACAACAAGTGTTGTGAGATGAGGAGGAGGTGAGAAGAGGGAGCCTAAAACAAATGACCTTAATTAATAGTGCTATTCTTTTCCCCCAAATCACAGAGTAGCTTCCTGTATCAACACATTAACAAAGAAGTATTTTTTAAAAGTAATTTACATACTTTTATCTCTGGGTTAATGTAGATTCCAAGGTATTTCAAGTCCTCTTTTCTTCTATGTTTTTGATTATTTCTTTTTTACTTCTACTGAATCAAGGACGAAATAATGATGTACAACTATACATGGAGCACCCCATGCTGATTCTGGCACAGACATATCTTCATAAATTGGCTTTTGCCTATGCTGTATGATTTGGCTCTAAATATGCTTTCTTTTTTTTTTTATCTATGGGCGCCAGAGTTGCCTGATCTTTTCTATTTACTGCAACACTTACATAATTTCTAAATTTCCCGTGTTAAACCAGGGAAAGAGGTCCTCTACAGTTATTGAGGAAAATTCATGCTCAGAGGATCTTCTAAAGAATGAGAAAGCAAGCCTTTGGTGGTAATTGATTGAAAATGAAGAGAGGGGAGGAGAGAGCAGCCATAGGCTGCTGCAGAAGGTGGGCAGTGCTCAGGTTCAAAAAAGCATATTGTTTGTAGGAGAGCTAAGAGGTGACCTCAGTTTGATCCAGAGGCTGACAGATGGAAAGATAATTGAGTACAGAGTGTAGACAAAGGAGCTACCAGGACCTGAGGTGCAGAGAAAGCCAATCTTCCTATCTGAAGCCAAAACTGTCTCAGTTTCATGCAAGTATGCAATCTGACTTGACACTTTACCTTAAAACTCCTTTCATAAAGTTAAATCAAAGAGTGCAACTCTGATTGTGTTCTTTTGTCTTTATATTTTTTGTTACAACATTTATATACTGGCATGCTAACACTACTAATACTACATGCTGAAACTACCAACGTAGTTTTCTTCTGCAAAATTCCTCTTAACACAGCAGAAACAAATATTTTAGAAGAGAGGTCATAATAGTGCCAAAGCCTTCCTGGCTATGTAGCCAGGGATGAGCAGCTGAGACTAAGGGATAAAGTAACTTTTGCTTGGGGTCAGAGGGAGAGAAGTTCTTGTGGGAGGTTGGTATTCTGCTTTTTTGAGGATGGGAATGAGAGTTCCAGAAATGTCAAATCCACAGGAACAGACGGGCATAGAAACCAAACAAGAGAAGCAGCCCAAACTAGATGGGGCAGACAATGGGAGTATCAGTAAAGGAGAGCAAGGAATTGGGAAAGATGAAGCAGATAGAAGTCAATGGCAAAATCTAGTTGTTTTCTGATTCACTGGTTAAGTGACTTGCCTAAGGTCACATAGGTACTAAGTATTGGAGTTAGGATTTGAGCTTTGGTTCCCTGAATCTGAAACTAGTGCTTTTCTTCCAGGTAGAAAAAGTTGCTGTATTCTTTCCAGAGCCAAATAAGACAGTTTTATTCTATGGGAAAAAGACAGCACAGAAAGACTTCAGATTAGTTTTTGTTAGTTTCTTAATCACACAAGACATTAGAAATTGCTTACACATAGAACATGAGGATAATTTTTCTTTAAGTGTCTTCACGTTGATGTCCCCTAGAATGAAACAATAATATTCCAGATGAGATCCAAATATTTGTGATCATAAATAGTTCAGGTAAACTAGATGTATATTCTGGTTTTTTAAAGAAAATTATCAATGTGGTGATCATATATTGAATTTCGAAAGCCGTTTTCTTTCTTGTTGAGTGATACACCTTTGGTAGACTTTATGTTAGTTTCATTTGATTTAAACACTTCAGCTATTCACCAAAGTCATAATCCTGTTTTCCAATGCATCATAATCCATCCTCAAGTGACATACAGCACATTTCCAGTGATCATTCATTTAAAAATGCTTGTTTATCTCAGCCCAACTTTCCTTTATTATAATTTCTTTCTCAGAATTATTGTGAATTGTTAAAGCTTTCAGCCTTCATCCTATATTCAGCCATCATCCTATTATTCATCCTATAAAATGTGACATTTTAATACTGAATTTGTAGGCTTATATCTTATATAGAGTTCTACAGTCCAGGATATTGAAACTCACTTTTGTATATGTATCCCTAGCAGTCAGAATAGTCTACTACATAATAAATGATTTTTTTAAATTTCATTCATTCAATGCCTATCAAGGTTGTGAATTACAAGAATTTAAGTCTGGTACCTGAGCGGAGCCTACAGGTATGTAAATAGATATAAATGCTTAAAGAATAAATGAAAAGTAACCTTAGAGAAGAAGCATATAGGAACATAGAGGAAGCATGTAGCAAGCAACTAAAAAAAACATTTCTTTACAAAATTATAACTTTGGACTGCAAGGTGCTGCTCAGACACTGGTTCCCTGCTGCCATGGCTGCTACTTTTACTGCTGTGGCTGTGGCCGAATGTGGTGGCAAGCTTGCAAGATGATGGCTTGGACTATGGCAGGCTGCTTGTTTTGTGAGAGAACATGTCTGGGACCTGTCCCTGGAATTTCCTGAAACATGCCACTTCATTGGAAAAGAGATGATTCAACAGTGTCCCAACTTGGTTATTGACATACTGGCTAACTTCATAGAAATTGAAACTTTAGAAGGAAAAATTTATGTGTGTGACCTGTGTTAACGTTGGCCAGGGCATAATAGCAGAGAGAAAATAGGAGTACATGTTGTTTAGTTATTTCAGTAGTGTCCAACTCTTTGTGACCCCATTTGGGCTTTTCTTGGTAGAGATATTGGAGTAGATTGCCATTTTCTTCTCCAGCTCATTTTACAGATGAGGAACTGAGGCAAACAGGGTTATGTGACTTGCCTAGGGTCACACAGTTAGTGTCTTAGGTAGGATTTGAACTCAGGAAAATGAGTTTTCTTGACTCCAGGACTGGCATTCTATCTACCACACCACCTAGTTGCCCCAGGAATACATGTTGGTTTTAATGAAATTCTGCACATGGAGCCCTATTGTTACAGAAAGTCTTTAAAGGCCCTCAGATCAGATTGCTTCATCTATGATTTGTCTGCTATCATCATGGCTCATGGGAAAGACTTTGGTTCAGGACACTATATTGCATATTGCTACAAGTCTGAAAGAGGGTTCTGGGTATACTTCAGTGATTCCAGAATTAACATGTGTACTCTGGAAGAAATGTTTAAAGCCCAAGCTTGCATCTTATTTTCTACTACTATAGGAGCTTCGATGCTCTAGATCGGAGGTTCCCAAACTTATTTGGCCTACCGCCCCCTTTTCACAAAAAAATTCCTCAGTATCTCCCTGGGAACTTATTTTCTTTAACTCTTTAATGGTTTTTAAAAAAAAATTTGTGTCATTTAAAAAATATGAAATATATTTTTAAAAATGACACATCTTAAATTTAATAATTTATTGTAAATTTGTGGGCTTTTCCTGCATTGAAATTTTGATGATGCAATGTTGTGTCATGTAACTGTATAGTGTAGTATTGTAAACAAGTTATTACATGCACATATTCCTGTCAATGCATGCTGGACTTCCCGACATTGCGTGACAAGCTTGCCTGCCAACACTTGCTCGTTAAGACCCATCAGTGGACTTGATCACCGATTGGTTATAACTCGCATTTTGTGTGTTTATTTGGGAAATAATGTAGTTACTACAACTTTAACTCTGTTATACAACAGATGAAACATGTAGGAAAAGTTTTTCAAAATTTTCTTGCCTTCTCTTCTTTCCTTATGCTTCCACTTCCCCTTTATTTTTAATTCAGCAACTTCCCAATTGCACCTGAGGCCACTACCACACCCCACCCCTTTGTACCAGTTGCTCCCTCACCCCCAGGGGGTGGTATTGCCCATTTTGGGAACCTATATGACACTTGGCAACTGAATCACTGTCTCCTAAGGCAACAAGCCAGCAAAGAAGTTACCTAATACTGGCTACTTATATATGTGCTTACCATACTAACTGGTGAGGTGATCAGGGGGACAAAAACAAGATACAATTTCTTTTTTTTTTTAAATAGTTTTGACTTTTTTCCCCAGTTACACATTCAGACAATTTTTAACATTCATTTTTACAAGATTTTGAGTTCCAAATTTTTCTCCCTCTCTTCTTCTGAAAATGGTAGGCAATTTGATATAGGTTATACATGTGCTATCATGTAAAATATTTTTCTGTATTAGTCACAGTTGTGAAAGAAGAAACAGATCAAAAGAAAAAAAACATGAAAAAGAATAAAGCAAAAAAAAATACGCTTCAATCTGCATTCAGAGTCCATCATTTCTTTATCTGAATGTGCACAGAATTTTCCTTTATGAGTCCCTTTGTAATTTTCTTTGATCATTGTGTTGTTGAGAAGAGCTGAGTCATTCATAGCTGATCATCACACAATGTTACTGATACTGTGTACAATGATTTCCTTGTTCTGCTCATTTCACTTTGCATCATACAAGTCTTTCCAGGTATTTCTGAAATCTGTTCATCATTTCTTATTGCAGAATAGTATTCTATTACATTCATATACCACAGCTTGTTTAGCCATTTCCCAATGGATGGGCAGCTCCTCAGTTTCCAATATTTTGCCACCACAAAAAAGGCTGCTATAAATATTTTTGCCCATGTATGTCCTTTCCATTTTTTAAATGATCTCTTTGGGCTACAGAACTACTAGTGGTGTTGCTGGATCAAAGGACATGTACAGTTTTATAGCCTTTTGGGCATAGTTCCAAATTGCTCTCCAGAATTGTTGGATCACTTCACAACTCCACCAACATTGCATTAGTGTCCCAAATTTCCCACATCTCTAGCATTTATCACTTTTCTTTTTTTGTCACATTAGCTAATTTGATAGGTGTGAAGTGCTGCCTCAGACTCGTTTTAATTTGCATTTCTCTAATCAAAAGTGATTTAGAGTACTTTTTCATAAGTTCATATCCTTTGACCATTTATCAATTGGGGAATGGCTTGTATTCTTATAAATTTGAATGAGTTCTTTATATATTTGAGAAATGAGGCCTTTCTTAGAGACACTTGCTGTAAAGATTGTTTCCTAGCTTTTTACTTTCCTTTTAATCTTGGTTGTACTGTTTATATAAAAGCTTTTTAATACAATCAAAATTATCTATTTTACATTTCATAATTTCTGTATCTCACTTAACTTCTTTAAGAATTTGGATGCTGTCCCACTTAGTGCATATATGTTTAATATTGATATTGCTTCATTGTCTATAGTCCATTTTAGCAAGATGCAGTTTCCTTCCTTATCTCTTTTAATCAGGTCTATTTTTGCTTTTACTTTGTCTGAGATCAGGATTGCTACCCCTGCTTTTTTTTTTTTAACTTTAGCTGAAGCATAATAGATTCTGCTCCAGTCTATTACATTGACTGTGTATGTGTCTCTCTGCTCTGAGTATGTTCCCTGTAAACAACATATTGTAGGATTCTGGTTTTTGATCCACTGTGCTATCTGCTTCTGCTTTATGGGAGAGTTCATCCCATTTACATTCACAGTTATGATTACTAACTGTGTATTTCCCTCCATCCTATTTTTCCTCCTGTTTATCCTCTCTCCTTTCACCCTTTCCCTCTTCACCTGTATTTTGCTTCTGTCTACCACCTTCCCTGGTCTGCCCTCCCTTCTGTCAGTCCTGCCCTCCTCCTTTACTTAGTCTCCTCCCCTCCTTTTTTCCTGTCAGGTAAGATAGATTTTTATATTCATCTGATTGTGTGTATTAGTCCCTCTTTGAGCCAATACTGATGAGAGTAAGGTTCAAGCAATTCCTATCGCCCCACTCTCTCCTCTTCCCCTCCATGGTCTTTCATTCCTTTTCATGTGAAATAATTTACCCCATTCTACCTCTTCCTTCCTTCTGCACTCAGTGTACTCCTCTTTCTCATCCCTTAATTATTTTTTGTGTCAGTCCCTCAAATTCATCTTTTACAAGTGCCCTCTGTCTATGTGTATTCCTTCTAGCTGTACTACTAGTGATACAATTTTTAAGAATTACAAGTAGGGATAGCACCATTGAATACCTTATATTTTCTTTTCCTTTTTTACCTGTTTATGCTTCTCTTAGATCTTGATATTGGAGATCAAATTTTTGGTTTAATTTTGGTCTTCTTCTTATGAAAGCTTGAAATCTTTTTATTTCATTGAGTGACCATTTTTTCCCCTTGATGTATTATGCTTAATTTTGCTGGGTAAGTGATTCTTGTTTGTAGTCCTAGCTCCATTGCCTTCTGGAATATCATGTTCCATGAACTCTGATCTTTTAATGTTGCATCTGCTAAGTCCTGTGGAGTCCTGATTGTAGCTCCCCAATATTTGAATTGTTTCTTTCTGGCCACTTGCAGTATTTTTTCCTTGACCTGATAGTTCTGAAATTTGGCCATAGTGTTCCTTGGAGTTTTCATTTTGGGATCTTTTTCTTGAAGTGATCAGTAAATTCTTTCAATGCCTATTTTGCCCTCAGTTTCCAGGATATTTGGGCAATTTTCCTTGATAATTTTCTGAAAGATGCTGTCTAGGTCCTCCTTTTTATTATAGCTTTCAGGTGGTCCAATGATTCTGATATTTTCTCTCCTGGAGCCAATTGCCAGGTCAGTTGTTTTTCCCATGAGGTATTTTACATTTTCTTCTATTTTTTCTTTCTTTTGAATTTGTTTGATTGATTCTTGGTGTCTCATAGAGTCATTAGCTTCCACTTGCCCAATTTTAACTTTCAAGGAGTTGTTTTCCTCCATTAGCTCTTGTACTTTCTTTTCTATGTGGTCAATCATACTTTTTAAGGAGTTGTTTTCTTTTTCTATGCTATTGACTCTTTTTTTTCATAGTTTTCTTGCATCATTCTCATTTCTTTTCCCAATTTTTCTTCTACCTCTCTCATATGATTTTTAAGTTCCTTTTTTAGCTTTTTCAGTTTTTTTCTTGAGACCACTTGTTTTTGTTTGGGTTTTGCCTATAGGTGCTTTGACATTGTTGTCCTCTTTGGGGTTTGTATCTTGATTTTTCCTGTCACCATAATAATTTTCTATGGTCAGATTTTTTTTTTGTTCACTTTTTTGGCCTTTTCTTTTAAATTTGATCTCTGTTCCCAGGGTAGAAGGGGTGCTGCCTTAGGCCTCCTGTGCAGGGACTTGCAGGCCATGACTGTTTACATGGTGCTACACTGATGTTGCCCTAAGGCCCATGGGGGACCCTCATGTCTGGTACTGCCCTGCACTAAGGGGGTGTGGTAGGAGGTGGTTGGTGCTGCTAGAGGGTGTAGGGATCTGGCAGCTTACCTGGTGCTGAGCCGGGGTCCTAGTGCTGGGCACTGGGGTATGCTGAAGCTGGTGGGGTGTTTCTGTGATTTGGGGCAGGGTATCCTGAAGCACACAGTGGTGGTATGGCCACTGATGGCTGCCTGTTTGCTTAGGTACCCTTAGGATTGGTGTCTGCCTGTTTGCCTAGGGCTACACTGAAGCATATGGAGGTCTGGCCAATAGAGGTTGCCTGTTTTCCAGGGTCTACTCTGAAGCATATGATTGTTCTTAGAGCTAGAGTTTGCTTGGTCTGCTAGCTATGCTGAAACATGTGGGTGGTCCTGGTGTTGGTGTTTGCCTGCTCTGACACATTGGGGCTCAGCATTTACCACTGGTTTACTGAGGTAGAGCTTCCTGCTGGTTCGTTGGGATGCTTCCTCTCCTAGATCAAGCTCCCTTTTTATTCAAGTGAGACAGACCTTTCCTGTTGATCTTCCAATTTTCTTGGGCTCAAAGAATATTTCATCTTGTCTTTTTGCTGGTTCTGCTGCTTTAGGATTTGTTTTGTGGTGCTGTTTTATATTTTTTTGGAGGTGAACACGGGAGAGTTACGGTGATTTACTGCTTATTTCACCATCTTGTCTCCCAGAAGTTCTAAATCCAACGAGATATAATTTCAGCGCACTACGTTATTGAAAGAACTGGCAGCTGTGATTGTTGAGCCACTTTCAGTAATGTTTTGAAGACTGTGCAGAATGGAAAAGATATTGAAAGAACTTGAAAATACACGTGTCCTGATTTTCAAATACAGGTGAAGAGTTGAGTCAGTGAACTGTAGTCCAGGAACCTTGATTTTGTTTACTGGCAAAAGTCTATTGGACCTATCTGATATTTTCTTCAGAGACTAGTTTCCTTTTCTTAAAAGTGTACATGCTACAGGGATCATGGTCTCACAGTGTCTGACCTCTTCATAAGTAGTCATTTCACTGATGACTTTGCAAGACCAGAGGATCCCTGCTGCCCCACTTCCCAATGCATTCACCATGCAGGTTCACTCTGTGAGTTTAGATTGTCTTGGTTGTCAGGCAGCTAAGGGTACCCCCCTCTTTTGGGCATATGGCATCGTAGTATCAGAGCTGGAAGGGAAAATATAGGTCTTTGAGTCCAATCTTCTCATTTAACAGTTGAAGATACTGCTTTTTGTCCTTCATTTTCAAAGAGGACCAATGATATCACAGGATGATGTCTTAACTTGCACCTCTGTTGGATTTAAGTGAGGCAGAGTTGCACAAAGTCGTCAGCCTCGCTGTCTCCCTCCTAGAATCATCAAAGTTCAGTGGCAAGAAGACTGGCGATGGCCTAGGATGCAGTGGATGACCTTTTGATGTCTGACCAAGCTCTAAGCTGCCTTCATGGCTGTTGGAAAAAATTGTTCTCATTTGCCCATTCTGCCAAGAAAAATCTTCCCATGGTTAGGGTAGACATCCCCCTAACCCACAAAGACTGGTTTGAGGCCTGGCATTTACCCTCAACCTGGTTTAGCCTGTCTGCCCAGATGCTTTTACCAGGGCGTGGCCTTTTTGCATGCTACAGCTTCTTGGAGCCACATTTGAGAGTTGGGTGACAGATGTACACCAAAGGTGGATGAGCAGCCTTGAAAAGGGCTTGGCAAGCCCTTAAACCAGAGGTGCTAATCCTCCCAGAATACCCCATACACCCATATACTTACATATACATACACATGGATATATGTATACATGTACATATACATAGTTAGAGTTTTCAAGGTCCCTTTCTCCTCCAGTGAACTTAGAGGGAGCTTGGAGCTATTTGGGACAAATAAGAGTTGGTAGTAGTACTAGTGGGATATGAAAGATGCAGAATTATTACAGGGAAATGTTAAACAACTGTTCATCCAACAAATTATTAATAAGGTAGGTAATTGGGGGTTGTGTGGGAATACTGAGGCCAGATGGATTCCTTGACTCTAAACTCTGTGTTCTTTATACCACATGATTAAATCACCTTTGAAGTCCTTTCTGACTCATTTTGTGATTTAGCTTTCGGATGATGACTATACCTGTGGCAATATGGTAAGGATGGTATGTTTACATATAATTTGTTTTATATACTTAAGTTTTTCTTGAGTTCCAAATATTTTTGTATCACTAATAATCTCATTAAAACTGTTTTCTGATGGTTTTTGCATTGTTTTAAAAATGCCTAGTTATTAATAGATATTAGAATATTACTCTAACTCTTGGTGCATCCTTTTTTTGATGCTTCTTATGACCAGTAGTATAGTGGAAAGGATCTTGGTGCCAGGCTAAGGACTTTGGTTCAAGTATAACCTTTGATATTTACTGCCTGTTTGACCTTGGCCAAGTCACTGAAGACTCCCCCCACCAAAAAAAATGGGGGTCAAAAGCATCACAATTCTTTCTGTCACCCAGATCTCCAACTTTGGTATTATCAACTCTTAACCAATGTTACTAAATCTGTCTCCAACATGGCTCACACATAGACATGATCCTAATTCAGGTTCTTATCACCCCTTGCCTAAGGTTGCAAATAGCTTTCTATTCAATCATCTGCCTCCCGAATCTCACCATTCTACTTCATCCTCCACACTGCCACAAAGGTGATTCTCCTGATGTATAGGTTTGGCAATGTCACCCTCTTACTCAATTAACTTCAGTAGTTCAAAATTGCCTTCAGGATCAAATATATATTCCTCTGGCATTTAAAGTTTTTCACAGGTGAATCCCTTCCCACTTATCCCATCTTCTTACACATCGTTCATCTCCATATACCATATAGTCTTGCTATTCTGGCCTATCTGCTGTTCCTTTGGCATGACATTCATCTCCTATCTCTATGCTTTTGCACTGGTTCTTCTCCTGGTGCCCCCACCCCAACTCTCATACCTGGGATGTACTCCCTTCTCACTTTCATCTCTTGCAATTTCTAATTTCCTTCAATACTCAGATCAAATTTCACCTTTTATGTGAAACCTTTCCTGAGGTCCTCCTGCTACTATGGCCTCCCTCTGACAACTAACTTACATTTACTTAGACATTTTATCTATAATTATATCTGTATACATTGTATCCTTCATTAGAATTAAGCTCTTTGAGAGTAGGGATGGTTTAATTTTTATTTTTGTAGACCTAACTCAGCATAGTGCCTGGTAGATGCTTAATAAATATTTGTTGATTGATTATCTTCTTTGGGCTTCAGTTTTAATGTCTGTAAAAATGAAGAGGTTTGACTAAATTACATCTGAGTTCCTGTCTAGCTCCAGATGTCCTAAATGACAACAAACCGAGTGTCTGCTTTCTGGAGGTCACTTAGTTTATTGTATGTTTGATTCCTCTGGTGAATATACGCAAGAGATCTGTGGAGTCATGTCCTTTCTAGACAAATTTTTAAGACATAAAGAAATATTTATTATTTATTAAGCAACTAACATGTACCTAGAACCATGGTGGGAGCTGTGGCTCCCAGGCTCTCAAGAAGCTTATGGGATGAATGAAACTAATAAACTAATAAATTCAAATAAATTCAATAATAATAAAATATATTGATTATTGCATTTTATTTCAGTGTTTATATCTGAATACTAACCTTGCTGTTAGTGATGGGTATCACAGTGAGGCAGTGTGCTTAGCACCTTAAGAAAATCAGTTTAAAAAAATGAAGGTTAAAAAACAAATAAAATGAGTCTCACAATGCCATCTGGGGAACAATAGCAAATTGTGACATATTTTCATCCTCCAAAATTCTTACACTTCCAAACACACATTGTGAATATGTTAACTTCTCAGGAGAATAGGTTGAACCACATATCCTCCTCCTTTTCCGTCATCAACAAACATTTGATGCTTGTAGTTTATTAATTTTCCGTTTCTTCCCCCCCCCCCCAAGTGACTCACTATCACAGACAGGGGATCTTAACCTGTAATCTGTGAATTTGTTTTTTGAAAAGGATTTTAATACCTCACTTTCCTCATAATCTATATCTTTTATGCATTTAAAACATCATTTTGAGGTATCCAAAAGCTTTACCAGACTGCAAAAGAGGTCCGTGACGCAAAAAGGTTAAGAATCCCTGATGTAGAGCTTCCATATTTTAGAAGGGAATAGGCTTTATAAATTGCACCAGCACTAGAATTTACACCTCAAATGTTCAATTAAAAACTTAAAATTCATGGGTTCCTAATGAGCTCAACACTTTCAAAACATTCTCACTTCCAATATCCTTTTAAATGAATCTAGCTTCAGAAAGTTAGAACTTGCCAATTATTTTGATAAACCCCAAATTAGCCTGACTTTCTTCACAACATTGTTTTCAAATTTATTTGAACACTGCTACATGTTATTTTGTTTCCCTGGGAGTTCACAAACTCTTTTTAGACACACTCATTGCAACACCTTAGCAAGCATCTCCTGAATCTGGTCTGCCTAAATGCTAGAGATCAATTCCAATAAATACCAGCTGCTGAATTTCACCTGTTTGAAGGTTTCTTGTGGTTTTCATCTCAATCTTTAACCCAGTTCAGGTTTATTAAAAAACCAGACTACACTGGCTTGAGAGTTGACCTGGGCTCTTTCCAAATGCATCCCACTCAAATTGCAATTCAGATTAGTCCAAAACTCATCACTAGAAATCTCATTTTCTCTCTTGGGAGAGAGAAATCTGGCTGTACTTCAAACAGTGTTGATTTCAAAAGGCTTGGATTTAATAAGCTGTTTTTGAGTTTTTACAAATATTTCCATTCTTAATTTTAAAATGTGTTTTTATAGTAAAAGTCTTACGTGAGCAATGAAGGGAATCATCTCATTTGCTCCTAGTTGTAGTTTTCTCCCTTCATCTTGCCCAGATCTAGATCTTAATTCATTTACTATCTCTGGTGAAATGTCCATATCTACATTGTACCCTGTGATGAGAATAGTTTCTTTTGTTCTTGTCTGCTAGTCAGCGAGCTACTCCCCTCTTAGAAATGCTTCCTGAAGACTCACTTCTTCCATGAAGTCTTCCAATGACAACCTTCTCAACTCCAAAAGGAAAAACATGAACCCACAAATAAAAATGTCAGTTCACTCGGAACTGTTCCATTCCTCCTCCAAGATCTCCAGCTACAAAATCGACCTCTGTGACCACAACCTCCCCTCCTTCCATAACTCCCATGCCCTCAAACTCCTACTGAACCTGATCTTTGTCCTCATCACGACCTCTAGTTCTTAGAATCATCTTCTTTTCCCAGTCTGTTAATTCTCTCCTATTTTCATTTCTCTTCCTACCTAGCCTGGACCTGGCAATTCAGGCAATTCAATGGTGCCCTGTATAGCAGCCTATTATCCCCTTCTTGACCGTTGGGCGTACCTACCGATACTTAGTCTGGTGTAACCACATGATTTGTTGTCTTTACTTCACCTATGCTATTAAACATTGCTGGAGAAATTAATTTCAAGATTCTGACTGGTTCTGACTTTAAATAAAATCTTATTTCTATTGATATCTTTTGTTTTGATACCACTTTAATTTCCAAATATATAGATGGTGACATCTTATTGTATTTCACATAGCAGTTGGTCCAAACCTCTTCCACTTTCAATCCTTCCAACTACCTTCTTTCCCTACTCACTTTCAGCAGATGATCTTGCTGCCTACTTGTCTGAAATATCAAAGGCAACTCTCTGAAGGCTTTTCTACTTCAAAATTTCTATCTTCTATTTTGATCCTTCCTTCCTCTCTCAGACAATTTCTATGTTAAAAACATAGAGATTAATTGTGCCTTGATCCTATTCTTTTCCAGTTATTCCTGGACTTTGTTTCCTAATTATCTTCTCTGGCTCTTTCATCTTTGAATCTGGTTTTGGATCCACTACTAAATTGAAGCAACTTTATTTTTTTTTTATTTATTTTTAATATGTTTGGTTTTCAGCATTGATTTTCACAGGCGTTTGAATTACAAATTTTCTCCCCATTTCCTCCCCCC
>CM053622.1:245327107-245352845 GCA_028646595.1 Phalanger gymnotis
ATGACTTTGTTAACGTCTTCTGACCGTATGTTTTGGTCTTCTTTGTCACCAAAGAAGGATTCCAGAGTCTGAGACTGAATCTGGGTGTGTTTTCGCTGTCTGGCCATGTTCCCAGCCAACTTACTTAGCCCTTGTGTTTTTCAGCGGGGTATGACTGCTTGTAGACTAAAGAGTTCTGTGTTCCACGCTTGGGCGGATGCGCTGCCTCACCAGCACTCCTCCTTCCTCAAGAACCCCCTACCTGGACTGGGCTTAAATCTTCAGCAGGCTGTTCACTCCTGCTCTGATCAGCCACTTAAATCCTCCCACCAGGTGGGCCTGGGGCCAGAACAGGGTCGGTGGCCGAACCGCAAACTCCGTCCCGTTCCGCAGCTTTTCCCACTAACCTTCTCTGTTGTCTTTGCTCTTTGTGGGTTGAGAGGTCTGGTAGATGCCACAGCTCAGTAATTCAGGATGCTGGGTCACTCTCCTCTTGGCTCGTGGTCTGGTCAGCCCACTATCTGCGCTGGCGTGTGCTGGGCTCTGCTTGGCTCAGCTCCGCTCCCCTCACCTGGGAGCTGGGAGCTCTGTGCAAGATAGACCTTACCCAGAGACCATCCAGGCTGTCCTGGGCTGGAGCCCTGCTTCCCTCTACCACTTTGTGGGTTCTGCAGCTCTAGAATTGGTTCAGAGCCATTTTTTTATAGGTTTTTAGAGGGACTTGGTGGGGAGCTCACGCCAGTCACTGCTTCCCAGCCGTCATCTTGGCTCTGCCCCCCAAATTGAAGCAACTTTAAAAAAGATTGTCCCTAATTACCCCACTGTTGCCTCATTCAATGAACCCCAAATTGAACTTATATGCTCCCCAAAATGAGCCCCTATTCCTGAATCTTCTCTATTAGTTATTTATATCATTAGCTTATCAGTCAGTAACCATGTGTATAAACACAACATCAACGATAATTGTGAATATGCTTATGTGATTCTGTATCACAAAATACGAGAGACTCTCTACGTAGAAGGTAGAAGAAGTAAAACATTTTTTCAGACACCACAGGACCAAATCCCATAACCAATAAGTCCAACCCATCTAAGCAGCAACCAGCTTCCAAAACCAGCAAGCCCACTTTATCTTAATAGCAAGGCATTTAAAACACAGTATCACAGCATGGAGCCTTGCTGTCCCCAAACTATCTGCCACCCTGCTTGGGCCTTCCCACACACAAACTCACAGCACAGCCACATCTGCTCTTTCCCTCAGTTCTAACTGCTCTCTCTCTGCATTTCCTGTGACACACTTTCCTTTTCCTCTCAGCAAGCTCCTCTCACCACATGTGACTTAGGCTTCCTATGATATAAGCAGGTCACATGGCCTATTAATGGGTGAGAAAGATCTTCAAATCTAAATTGTTATTACACCATGATTAAAGTCTTGGCATCCACTTCTACCCTTTTTTCAACCTTCTTTCACATATCTAATGATCCTCTCAGTTCTATTAAGACTAATTGGCTACTGTGTTCCACATGTCTGTCATTTTTTATACCTGCTGTCAGTTGCAGAGTTCTTATTAACTCTTGCTGGACTGCTCTAACAATTTCCTAATTTTTCTTTCTTTCTCTAATATCTCATCCCTTAAATTCATCCTATGCTATAACACAATAGTCTTTAAGTCAGTATGATTAAATTTAAATAGGAAAAACTTTGTTATTTCCTTATTCTCTGAAAAGTGGAGACCAACTTATATAGCATGGAATCCAAGGCTTCCATTGTTTGACCCTCAACCTCCCCTTTTAGCCCAATATCTAACATTTTCCTTATATATTCTGTAGATCCTAGATAAACTGGACTACTCCTAATTTCCTGAATATGCTAAGCACTTTCCTATTTCAGTAACTTTACTGAAGTTGTTTCTTCCTTTTTCAAACTTCTCTCTTGTTTTCCATTTCAGTGTGTTTTCTTGATTTTCTACCAACCATTAGTGAACAGTCTTCTCTATATTCTTCCAATTTCTATTTTTCAAATTTTGGCATTCTTTCTCTCTTTATCTTTATGTGAATTTAACTCAAAAATACTTGTTAAACATTTAATTTACATAAGGCATTGCATTTGATGCTATAGATATGAAGATTAAAAGTGGAACCTGAAGCCTCTACTCTCAAAAAGCTTCCATTCTCTTGATTAATTCCTACTGGTTCTCAAATGTCATTTCTTGTATGTTATCTTTACTGTTTTCCCCATTCAGAAGTGATTTTTGCTTCTGTATTGTTTCCCCTGATAGATTATAATCTCTTTGAGTGAACATCTTTTATCTCAGTCATCTTTGTCCATCCTACAGTGCTTGGTGCAATTTCTTGTACAAATAGACATTCTATAAACATTAATTGAATTAGATTTATTTAACTCTAATTGGTTAGCCAGCTTCTTAGCTGGATCTGGTGTCTGAATCATCCCTCTTAGGTGGCAAAACTGGAAAGCTGGCCTTTACGGCATAAATAAATATAGCAATACAGCATGGTTTCCCTTTTCAACTCTTTGAAATGAAAATAATAATGTTGCTTATCCCCCATCTCACAGAAACTAGTTATTTTGAAAAGTACTCATTGAATTAAAGCAGTTGGTTACTAATGAATTGCTTTCAAAATGTTTGTTTAACTGAATTCAGTGAGTTGATTTAAAAATAGCCGATTGAATTAAATCAATTTTTCTTTTTCAAATCAGATTTTGTGTATATAGACACAGTCTTTGTCTTCTAAGAATGTTCATTAATGGGGACAATGTCAACTAATGGTAAAATATCATATTACATACTTTCTTTAAATTTCCTTAAGTCCCGCTACTAGTATCTCTGTATTGGATCCAAAACCCACAACACAAGACAATTTTTATATTTTTCCAAAGTGGAAGTCGTTTCCTTCAGGCCTTTTCTTTCTACCAAGAAGTCATGTTTTTCCCAGGCAAATGAAAATTAAACCCCAATTGTTCAAGTCAAAACTCAAAACCACAGAATTTGGTCTAGAGTAAATAAAACACATTCATTCTTATGTCTCTAATTGTTTGAAACGCAATCCAGGTTTTCCAAAAGTTGACTAAACTTTACCAACATTGTGAACCACACATGGGCTTGGAGTTTGCAGCAAAACCCCATCCCCCTAGAAATAAATCCCACATCAGGAAGGTTTCACTTGGTTTCAGATTTCACTTTAAAAATTCAATACAAATTTATAAATATCCAAACAACAGTGGGCAGAGAGGTAATCTGTCTCCTGAATCTTCAAATAGACTGAATAAAGAATATGCTGTATTTTGCATTTTCATTTCAGATCTTGTAGAAATACACAGATCCTTATATTGTTTTAATTACATCATAGAACATTATAGGACCATGATTCCTGAAAAGAGATCAGACTAACTATCCATACAGGAAAACCTCAATGGATGAAATGTACCTATTTTCTCAACTATAATGTATATTTTGATGGCCAATCCATTCATTTAGTATATCAATAAATTAATCTGGAATAGGTATTGCAGATGGACAAAGAGCTGAATATGGGTTTAAATAGGCTAGGTTACATTTAGAAAACTGTGAATGATTTCAGTGATTCCAAAGTGTTAATCACATTCTTCCTCCCCATTTTTATTCTTGGTGATGCTTTGTGGTTGGGAATCTTGGATCACTCACTACCACAATCTCTGTAGAAAACAACAACAAAAAAGCTGTAGATGAACCAAACTCAATGGAAAGATACATAGTGGCCTTCCTCCTGGGAAAGACCTTAGCTTAAAAAAAGGCCAAGGTCTCCCACTGCATTTTGGACCATCGTCAGTTGTCTTGACTTGTGTCTTGCCATTGGACCCTGATGACTCTGGAGGAAAGAGCAAGGCCGATAACCTTGCACAACTCCACCTCACTTAAATCCAATTCACTTGCAAGTCAAGACATCACCCTTCTGATGCCATTATTCCTCTTTGAGAATGAAGGATGAACAACAACCAACAACAAAAACAAGACGTGGTCTCCCTATAGCATATTTCTAGTTATAAACTGTACCTACAGAGGGGTGGAAGGCAGTAGAATCAAACTCAAATAGAAACAGATCCCTGTCAGCAACATATTGACATAGAAAACCTCAAATTAACACTATCTATGTTGTATTATATTTTTACTTATTTTATCAACTATTTCCCAGAGACATTTTAATGTGTTTCTGGCCTTACTGGAGAGTTTTGCTAGCATATCTCTGGTGTAAGGGCTGAAGAAATTTGTGATTATTTTCTAATCAAGTATTGTGTGTTAATAATGTTACAAGAGCGAGGGTGGATAATCAGAACGGTACACTGATACCCCAATCATGTTAAAAAAAATCTAGAGGAAAGCTTCCTACACATTGGATGATTCCCTCCTAGAGGATCTATAGGAGAGTATGGACAGGAATGACACAGAATGAGACATTGTGGTTGAATTATACTCCAGACTAATGGAGAGAATACTTACATTGATGGGATCACAGATCTATTGGTGTTTGGTATTATTAAATATTATGCTTACCTATACAAATATATAAATGTATATAAGTGCACATATGTTCTAAATATGATCTTTATTTCATGAAATAAACAAAACAGTAAGCTAATTAAAATAAGGGCAATAATAGATTTATTTTGAACATTATTTGAATGATAATCATAGTCAAACATTTGATGTTAACATTAGCTAGCTAAAGATGTAACCAATGAGTTCTAAAATACATGAACATTAACCAATACATGTAATTAATATTAGTATTAGCTTTAATTCACTATTGAATTAAATAGTAGGAATAGGGTGGGCTGGATTGCCTTTAGGAAACTGTAAAATTCCTTTAAGACCCTGCATCAGAATAAAAGACTTAGCTTTTTAATAACAGCATTCTAATAATGTTGATATAAGGATATAATTAAAAGAACTTAAGAATCTCTGAGTATTACACTATTAGGAATGCAGGGGTTATATGGTAGTTATGAGCAGTCTATAATATATATGAATAAGAAACTTCAAAAAACTAGAGTGATGGATATCGTAAGGGAAGTGTGTCAAAAGGAAATATAGTATGGGGCATAGACAGATAAACTGCCCAAAGTATTCCACTAGTATCTTCAGAAGTCAGGAGAAATCAAGGAAGAAGGCTATCAGCACATTGGTTGGACTCCTTGTGTGGTGAACTCGTGTGTGTGTCGGGGGCGGGGCATGGAGAAAAGTTACACAGGATGAGTAGGCATTGATGTGTCACAATTTATATTGTTAGGAGCAGTCTCTAAATAGATGAGATTATAGATACCATCTGAGTATTAATGGATCAATTTTGACATTTTGGGCAGTTGTCATTTGTGCTTTAACTATTATACATAATATGTATACTCTGGTCTTCTCTCCCAGGGCCAGACAAGCTACATAACCCTTCATGGTTCCAGGGTACCCTTCACTGAAGGGAAAGGGGTCTTTTTCTCTACCTTCGTTGGCTTGAGTATCCAACTCCCATAACTATATCTTTCCATTTTAGGGGGCTTGTAACTGGCAGCTCAATTCTATTTAACTATTTAACACTGTGCAGTTTTTAGAAAGGGATATTTACTTCAAAGATATAGCAAAAAAACCCCAAACAAACCAAAAGACCCAAACAAATCCAAACATACAAACATTTCCCCTGACACCTTGGGGGCATAATTTCTTCTATGTTACCTCAGTCTTTGGGGCTGGGGGTGAAGAGAATTAAGCTAATAATTTAGCTCAGTTCCTATTGGTCTTTGGTCCCAACAAATTTGTGTCCTAAGGCAGCATTGCTTCTGGATGAGTTCTGCAGAAATGACTTTTTAAAGGTTACTCCCAGGGTCATTTCTTGCTTTTTAGCACATTAATGCACTGGCTGTAAACCCGAACTCTGGAAAGACAAGATGTCTGAATATTTTGAAATCACAAGTACAGATTCCACTCCATTCGTTAGTCACCAACCTCTTGTGGGTCCTGAGACAAAGATTCTGGTTGAAGCTGTTTGGCCTTTTTTGAATGACTCAGCAGCCAATGAAAGAATATCCACCACAGGGTTAACTGATTCAGATCAGTTCTTGTATATTTGTGCATGCTCCAGTCCCTTTGAAGCATTGACCATCATCCCTATTCTCCCAGAAAGAGGAAGCAAAGGTGCCTAGCCTCTCCAAATGGGGAGATACCATTGGAGGCAGTCTATATGTATACTAGACCCCCACTGCATACACAGCATACGTATACACATGTATGTATGTACATATGTACATATGTACACATGGGCAGCTAGGTGGCACAGTGGATAAAGCACTGGGCCTGGAGTCAGAAAGACTTACCTTCCTGAGTTCAAATCCAGACTTAGGCACTTACTAGCTGTGTGACTCTAGGCAAGCCACTTAACTTTGCCTCAGTTTCCTCATCTGTAAAATGAACTGGAGAAGGAAGTGGCAAACAACTCCAGTATCGTTGCCAAGGAAAATCCAAATGGGGTCACGAAGAGTTAGACACAACTGAAATGACTAAACAATAACAACACATATGTACATAATATATGTATATATACACATATAAATGTATATACACATATGTTTGTATGTTAATAAGCATGCATATATATATATATTCACTTTTGTGTATATGCATATGCAAGCATACACACACAAATATTTTCCCCTCTAGGTCTCATTATGTAACATGGATGTGAACAGAGCTACACAATATTCTCTCCCTCTTTTAGAATATAAGCTCCTTGAGGACAGGGGTTATCTCTCTTTTGTATTTGTATCTTCAGAACCTAGGACAGTGCCTGGCACATATTAGCACTTAACAAATGATTTATTTTTTAGTCATTCAGTTATTCATTAGTTCTCAAGCCATTTCCTCTCTCTCATTTTCAAAACAAACAAAAACCCAGAAGCCAAGAGAAAAATTTAAACATGACAAATCTTTGCAGAGCATGGGGATGGATGACCATCCATTTTTTTTTCCCAGTTTTTCATCTGTTTGAAGATATTTTCATATTGCTTTATTTGCACTATTATTCATTGCTAATGCATCTTTCCATTGACCTCTTGGTGATGTGCAGTTTTTTGATTCTTTGGTGATTTTATGTGTTCCATGGTTCATTACCATACAGCATCACTAAGATAATATTAATGTTGAGATAGATTTTTGTTTCAGGGAGAAGCCAGATCTCATTAAAATTATAAAGGTATTATAGTATAGACTGCAGGAGTGGGGAACCTGTGGCCTCATGGCCACATGTGGCCCTCTATGTTCTGAAGTGCAGCCCTTTGTTGGAATGCATTTTGGTCAAAGGGCTGCACTTGAGGACCTAGAGGACCACATAGGGCCTTGAGGCTACAGATTCCCCATCCCTGGTATAGAGGTTTAAGCGCTGGATTTGTAATCAATAAGACCTGAGTTCAAAACCTGTTCCTGACTTTTATTAGCTATGTGACCCCGGTACCTAATGTTTGCAATAATGTGTTAAGCTTTGAAAAACTTGTAGTATACGCTTTCATTTGATCCTTACAACAACCCTGTGAGTTAGATGTTATTGTTATCTCTATTTTATGATGAGGAAACTGAGGTTCAGAGAGGTTAAGTAACTTGCAAAAGATCACACAGCTAGTAGACATCAGAAATAGGATTTTAACATGTCCTCTTGACTCTGAATCCAGAATTCTTTCCACCACACTACTCTGCCTCTCTCAAGTCCAGCCTTCTTAAGGATAGCCTGCCAGTAATTATTGGTAGTGATGATCTGGTCTAGAAACTGTATAATTTTCAAGACTGTTTTCTTCCTCCTATTCATTGTGAATCCAGTTAATTGCTCATCTTCAGCATCTACAAATACATGTAGTAATTAGCAGCTCCCCACCCAGGATTGTTGTGAGGATTGAATGAGATAATATTGCTAAATTTTTTAGTACAGTTTCTGGCACATAGTAGGTGCTCAATAAATGTTTATTTCTTTTCTTTCTTCACCTTTCTATGGGCTATCCATTCAAATGCACATCATTATCAGGGTAATGGTCTATCTTCATGTATTATGTATACACATGCATATATATATATGTGTTATGTGTATGTGTATGTGTTGTGTACAGCCAAGTCATCACATGAGCATAGAGAGATACTTATTCTACACTTCCCTAGCCTTGGTAGTCTAGTAAACTAAACACTAAAAATTTAGATCTGGAGGCACAAGATTTGGAGAAGTTTAAATTCTGCACCTAGAGTGTGCAAATACTGTGCTAGGTAATAAGAATAATTCTGTTTTTTGAGAGAAGGAGCAGTCCAGACATGAGATTTTATTGATAAGGAGAAATCCCAGAGCAGAACCTTCTTTCACTGATGAAAATTGGCATCTGGTCTGTCGGGGCAGCTAAGTGGCTAAGTGGATAGACCACTGGGCTTGAAAGCAGGAATACTTCTCTTCCTGAGATCAAGTCCAGTCTCAGATACTTACTAGCTGTGTGACCCTGGGCAAGTCACTTAAACCTATTTGTCTCAGTTTCCTCATCTGTAAAATGAGCTGGAGAAGGGAATGGTGAGCCACTCCAGTGTCTTTGCCAAGAAAACCCCCAAATTGGGTCATGAAGAGTCAGACATAACTGAACAACAACTGTAACTTATACTTGGGAGGGTGTCCTGCTGACATAGTTTGGACATGTCAGAGGTAGTATGTGATTGTAGATATTTCTGACTCCAAGTATCCCCACTGCTTCTCACTGCTGAGAGAATTACGAAGCTTAATTCAATTCTAAACTCAAAATTCACTGTCCTTGATCTCAAGGAACATATTTGCTAGGCGACAGAAGATGAGAGAATGAAATCAGATTCTAAATCAATCAATCCATCAACCAATCAACAAGAAGTTATTAAGTTTTTATTATGTACTAGATACTGTGCTAGGTAATGGGGACACAAGAGCAAAAAAAAATTCCTGCCTTCTAGAACTTATGGTCTAGTTGGGGGAAACAACACGCACACATGGGTACATACAGAATATATACAATTTGGTTTTCAAGGGAACGGACTAACAAATGGGCAGGGGTCATCAAGAAAGGCCTCATGTAGAAGATAGTGCTTGAGTTGAACTTTGGAGCAAACTAGACATTTTGTGAGAGTAGTGAGGAGGGGATGAATTCTAGGCAAGGGGAATGGAGTAGGAAGATCTTTCCTGTTCATTAATAGGCCTATGTGACCACATGTCACATATGTTCAATCACAGCTGTGATACATCCTGAGTCACATAGAGCCCATTGGGGAGTAACTTGCCTAAGGAGGAGCTTGCTTAGGGGGAGGCTTGCTTATGGGGAAGCTTGCTTGCAGGAAGGCTTCCACACCTGTTGGTACTAAACTAATTAGGCACTGAGTCATGAGGGTTGTGATGCCTTCTGGCTCTGAGAAGTGTATATATATATATATGTATATATATGTATACACACACATATACATATATTATTCCGAGGTTGGTATTTTGCTTTGAGAGTTTGCTTATGAGAAGGACCTTTTGATTCTCCTGGATGGGACTCTGCGTAGTTGTTTGTTCAGAGCTCCCTGACTACTCAGATGTATCTGTGCTCCCCTGATCCAGTGGTATATGTAGGTGGTTGTATTACCTTGTTCAGACAGCTGGAGCCCTGTCTGTTGGTCTTTGTGCTAATTTCTCTGCTTGTATTTTCTCTATGTTCAGGGTGCTGACCTTTTCCCTGAACTAGTGAATGTAATGAAAGTAAACTTGTTGACCCCTTAAAATTGCCTTTCCTTTTAGAAAAGCAGATTTAAGAACCTGTGTTGGCAGGCTGTCCTGGATGTACCTGGGTGCTTGCTGTTACAGGGGGACAACCAGTATAAATACAGAGGTGGGATATGTAGTACCTTAGATAGGAAACAGCAAGAATGACACATTGGCTGGACATATGGAACAGAGTGATAAAGGTTGCAAAGGTAGGTTGAGGGCAGATTGTGAAGAACTTTAAATGCTAACCATAGGAGTTTATATTTGTAATAGAGTAATAAAATTTAGGAACATTCCTTTGGCAGCTGTAAAAAGGATGTATAAAGGGGTGAGGGATGGAGATCAAATATGAGCATCTGAATTGTGGTGCTGGCTGAAGAGAAGGGGATGGTTAGAAATGATGGGATTTTATGACTTAGATGAAGGAGTGTGAAGAAGAGCAAGCTGATATTAAAACTGCAAACCTGGGTAACAAGGAGGATGGTGGTGGTTTCCTTGACAGAAATAGGCAAGTTCAGAATAGGGGTAAGTTTTGGGGACAGAGAGTGAGGTCAGTTTAAATTATGTTTAATTTGAGATGTCTTGGACTTCTGACTCTAAATATGCAGCAGGCAGTTGGTGATGTCTAACTGGAGCTTTGGAGAAAAACTGGGGATGGACATCTAGATCTGGGAGTCATGAACATAGAGAGGATAATTAAATCCATATGAATCAATGAAGTAACTAAGGTGGAGAGTATGTATAGAAACTAGTAGGCAGGGATCATTCACAGAGCTTTGAGGCACACTCACAGTTAAAGGACCTGATAGAGATGATGATCCAGCAAAGTAGACTGAGAGGAAGCATTCATAGAGGTAGGAGAATTAAAAGAGAGTAATGTCATGAAAACCCAGAGATGAAACAGCAAAGTGGTACAATAGATGGGGTGCTGGACCTGGAGTCAAAAAGACATGAATATGAATCCTGGGTAAATCACTTACCCATTCTCAGCCTCAGTTTTCTCATCTGCAAAATGAGATAACAGACCCTATTTCACAAGGTTGTAGAGAAGATCATATGAGATAATATTTGTAAAGCACTTAGCACAGTGCCTGGTACATAGTATGCTTTTAACCAATGTTTATTCCCTTCATACATGTAAAGTGCTTTGAAAACTTTAAGGCTCTATAGAAATGTTAGCTATTTTCAAAAAATCATTTTCCAGTAAGAGAAAGTGATTAACAATGTCAAATAATGGAGAGAGGTCAAGGAGGACGAGCACTGAAGAAAGGCCATTGGATTTGGTAGTAAAGAGATCATTGGTGACTTTGGAAAATTCTGTTATGAGACCATAAGCCAGATCGTAGAGGGTGTCCAAGAGACTGAGAGGGAAGGAGATGAAGAAAACAAATATAGAGGGTTATTTCAAGGAGTCTGGTTGAAAAAGGAAAGGAGATATAGGATAATAACTACTGGGATGGCAGAAACTAGCAAAGGTTTTTATGGATGGAGAGACTTGAGTATGTTTGTAAAGAGTAGGAAAGGAGCCAGTAGAAGGGAGAGATTAAAGCTTAGAAACAGAGAGGGAATGATAGCAGAAGCAGTCTTCTGGATGAGACTAGAGAACATAGGATCATTGGTAACTAAATAGGAATTGGCTTTGGCAAGAAGACTGATATCTTTTATTATGTATGTGGGGTTAAAATTTCAGAGGTTGGCAAAGGAAATCTGAGGAAAATATTTTTTTCTTTGTTTTTGAAGCACGTGAAATAGTTTGGTATGTGAAGATGGTTAGCTGTACTTTTGTCACTTAAAATGTGTGATGAAGTTAAGCCTGTCCATGCAATCCTGAGTGTGTGAGTGTGTAATCCATGTGTGTCTGAGTGTGTAATTTTTTACCTAAATCCAGATATTAAGAACCATTCCATATTGGTAAGGAAAAGCTTGAAAGTGTGGGACAATTTCTTGGAATCATAATATCCTGTGAGCTAATTCAGGACAAGAATGAGAAAAAAGTGAAAATATCATAACCTAAAGTCTTTCCTAAAGATGTCTTCCTTTAGGCTGTATATATTTATTCTCTTTTTCTGTCTGTTAAATCAATGACCATATCTCAGAACATCATCTAGTTCAATATCCATATCCATTTTTGGAATGTTTCCAAAAAACACAAAGCATTAAGATAATCTTCCATTAATTATCAACAGGGAAGATATCCACACCTTTTTTCTTTTCTTTTTTTCTTTTTTTGTGAGGTATGCTAGAGTAGATTGAGATGAGATAGGACAATAGAAGGGTATGTGATCCCTCTGGAAGTTTCAGGATGTTGAAAATTGTCCCAAGAAGTTGATATCATCTGCATAATCTAAGAATCCTCAATAAAATAGTGGCAAATTACATAGAAAGAAGATAACTATTTTAGGTCTCTCCAATAGGAAACAAATTGGCAGAAATTAACAAATTTTCCATTGACTTTGACTATCTAAATGTCTGTTGTTGATCTGGGAGAATGCTAAAATCCACTGTATGTTGGATAAAAACACTGAGCTATTCAAAAAACAAAAACTGGTTATGGAACTCCAAATTTTAAGAGAGTTATCCTTATAATCTTAAATCTATCAGGCTGATGGGGCAAAATATCTAACAATATATGGATAGATGTTATTTATTCAGATTCAATATGTTGTTCTTATGAATGTTTTTAAGTTTTAGATTACCCCATATAGTTTTTGAAAGGCATATAAGAGAAAATACAACCACAGATGATGCACTAATAACAAATACTGGAAATTTGTGAATATTTCCATCATTCTGTGTCCTATTCCTTTGCCATTTTTTTTTTTTACCAAAGCAAGAAAAATTAAAATTGTAGGGTTTTAATTGACCATTAACTCAGCTGTCTTCTAAGCTTTGTACAAATGCCTGCTGGAGCACAGAGAGAAGACAGACCACTGTGGTCCTCTGGGTGTTCCCCAGGTGACTAAGTTGATAATCACACCATGTGTTCATATATTCTTTCTGTAGAGGTTACTACAATAGCTTAGACAGAATTCACTCTATTTCCACAGAATCGTTGCCACCTTCTCTTCTCTGATACCTCCAGCTGAAAGAGAACACTACTTCCTTATACTTCTTAGAGTAGATTTCTCCTTTATTTTTATTCCTAACTAACTTGCACTGTACTAATATAATTTCTGCACAAATTATGACCTTTCTTTCCTATCATAAGCTCCTTGAAGGCAGAAACCATGTTTTTCATCTTTTCAAATTCAACGTCTAGCCCAGTGCCTTACTCAGAGTTGTAAAGCCTTGAAGGGCTCTCCAATTTCATCAGCGTTACTCCTTGTTTGGCAACTTTCTCCACCAAGACGGATCCTAATGAACTTAATAAATAAATGCTAGCGAGCTTGCTCAGGGTTACTCAACTAGGAAGTGCCAAAGGGCCCCATTTTAAGCTCACCATTCTATTCACTTTGCCATGGTTCCTCCACTTCTTACTCATGTAAGTACTTATGAAATGTTTGTTGCCTTGAATTTGGATGCAATAAATCATTTCACTGGCTGATCTTGTGTGTGGCAGTTTACAAGGTAAATAGCATTTCTATCCCCTTTCCGTCATAAGGGTTCATAATTCTCATAATTCTTTGTGAAAGCATGATCCCTCATGGAAGGTGAGATGAAAATGTTCTGTGTATAATAATTAACGATTTCTACTTTGTACTTTGGATCTGTGATTTCATCAGTGTGATTAATCTCATCATGCAGGCAGACTGGACCCCTGCTGTCCATTGAAGAGAGAGTCCAGGTAGTCAGTGGACTCTCATTCATTAAAAATATTGCTCCCAAGGGCAGCTAGGTGGCACAGTGAGTAGAGCACCGGCCCTGGAGTCAAGAGGACCTGAGTTCAAACCCAGCCTCAGACACTTGACACACTTACTAGCTGTGCGACCCTGGACAAGTCACTTAACCCCAGTTGCCCTGCCTTCCCCCATCGAAAAAAAAATACCACTCCCTGAGAAGAGCACAGTCTGAAAGCAGCAGTTCAGTGGCCAAGCAACCTGCCCAGTCCACCCCAGAGAAAATCAATTAACTTGCTTGACCTAGCCCAGTAGCAGACAGAGAGCCAAGACTTTACACCCTAGGAAGAGCAAGCCCAGCTGAGATGCCATATCCTTCAAAAAGATAACCCAGCAAAGCAGTGGATTAACCAACCCCTCCGAACGCTGTTGCCATACCCTACAATAAACCTTGCAAGGACTCCCCCAGAAAAGGGACGCTGATGCTATAACATTCTAGTGTTGGGGATTTACTGCCATATGCATTCCCTAGACATGTACCCCACCACCATGTTATTTTAATTTGTTACTATGATCCCTGCCCTGCCTCCCCAATTCTATGTGTATTTGTAGGAGAGCGTTCTTGGTTGGTGGAGGAATATTTCGTAAATATTCTTGTTGTGCTGTCTGAGTTAAAGACTTGTTTACTAATTTATTTTTAAGGGTTAGCACATTAGTGGGGGCTTATAAGCTAGTGTTAGAAGCTTAGCTACTCACATAATTACCCCTAAACTCTGAAAGTAGTGGCAGCTACTCCTCTTGAGACTGAAGCTGCCAGTGCAAATTAGAGGAGTAATTCCAGAAGGGGGTGAGGAGCTGCTCAACAGTCTGTAGGTAGCAAAAGTGTTATTATCTTGTTTTTATAGACAAGAAAAACTGATTCCTTAAGAGGCTAAACGGCAGTTAGAGGTAGGACTCAAAATTCCAAGTCCAGAATTTTTTCTGCTACACTATCCTTGATAGATACAGTTTCCAAAATATTCTAGAAAGGAGTTGGTTCAGCTTGTTAAATACTCCAAAAAGTTGCTAAATTTCCTCCTAAATGTTGTCCGTTCTGTGTTCTGGGAGAATCCAAAATGCACGTACCAGTTGCTGGGAAAATTGAAACTATGGTCTCAAGGGCATGCAGCCAATTATAGGTAGAACCCCAAGCACAACCCCAGAATGTTCAATTGTTGCATCATGCTGCTGTCAAGGAAACACAGAACAAAGGTAATATTTATTGCCTGTCAGGTCAATCCACATATATTCTTTTGGGAAGAGTTAGCTGTGGTGTAAGCTCAATTTCCCATGAGTTAGGGTGAGGGAAAAATTGCTATCCCTCTATGCATGGGTATAGGGCAATTATACCCTAGTTGAGTCCATGCTTATACACTTCTGACCTAAGTATGCAAACTCAAAGAACATGCTATGGAGTGTGCAAAAGGTTAATCTCTGCTGGCAGAAAACAATTGCTGGCATATTTTCCTTATGCTGGCAGTTTATTTATATTGATAATGATAGCAATAAGTTTACAGAATATGTAAATTTATTTTAGGTTTGCCTCACAAAGACCTTCTGAGGCAGGCAGTGAAAGTATTATCCTCTTTATTTACAAATGAGGAATCTGAAACTCTGAGAGGTTAGGTGACTTTCCCATGGCCTCCCATCTAGTAAGTTTCTGAGGCAGGATAAAATGAAGGCCTAGTATAGTGGAAAGAAGACTGGCTGGTTCTGAAGTCTCAGGACCTGACTAAAATCCTGCCTCTGATGTGTTACTGCCTGTGTGACCATGAGCACTGGGCATCAACCACTTTTTTTTTTTGAGATTTTTTTATTTTTAGTTTACAACACTCAGTTCCACATAATTCTGAGTTCCAGATTTTCTTCCCCCTTCTCCCCCCTCCCCAAGACGGCATGGAATCTGATATATCTTCTACGTATAACTTCTCATTGAACTTATTTATACACTAGTCATGTTGTGAAGAAACAGATCCAAACAAAAAAAAACCCCAAAAACAAAAAAAAAAAGAGAAAAAATAAAGAGAAAAAAAAAGACGAGCATAAAGTGTGCCTCAATCTGCATTCATACTTCATAGTTCTTTCTCTGGATGTAGATAGCATTCTCCATCATGAGTCCTTTGGAGTTGTCTTTGCACCTTGTGTTGCTGAAAAGAGCCAAGTCTATCAGGGTTAGTCATCACAGAATCCATATATCTGCGGTCGTGTATAATGTTCTCCTGGTTCTGCTCCGCTCACTCGGCATTATTTTGTGTAGGTTTTTCCAGGTTGTTATGAAGTCTGTATCAGCCCCATTTCTTATCACACAATAGTATTCCATTACCTTTATGTACCACAACTTGTTCAGCTATTCCCCAATTGATGGGCATTCATCGATATCCAATTCTTGGGCATCAATCTCTTATCTGCCAAATGAAGGTTTTTGACTAGGTGGCTCCTTTGTGCTCTAAATCTATGATCCTATTATCTATGATCTTCTATTAATAGAAAAATAACATTTACCAAAGGCTGTGGACTTGTTTATACCTAGAGAAAGGGGAGAATCCAAACTCAGAAGTGCCTGTTGCTAGATAATAGCATAATAGAGGCTATGTCTTCAATAATACCAGAAGTTCTAGTTGCATTTTCTGACAAGTTTAAAGACTAATATTAGGCATAGTCTGTAAAAGGGGTTAGAATAGTTCTAAATCTATGATCCTATTATCTAGTCAGCAAGAGCCTTGCTTCAGCACCCAGCAGGGGCAGACAATGTTTTTTAGACTCTGTGTCAGGAATGGGGGTGCAGAGAAGCTTGGCACATTGTAGAGAAAAGCTGCACACTTGTATTACTCTGCTTTGGCATTTAAAATAATTTGTATTTGGCACCTCCAGCTTTATAGCTTTACACTTTCAATTTCTTTTATTTTTTTTAAAAGAGCTCTTTCCAAAAGTCTCTAACACTAGGAGTTGCAAAGTAGATTCTCGCTTTTATTGGTAGGAAGAGTTCCTTCACTGAGATTTCCCTATACCAATGAAATTATAGAACCAGCCTGAAATAAAAACCTCTAAAAGTCAGAGAAAATATTTTAAGTGGACTATTTTATGATTGGTTGTTAGTAACAATTCAGTGTAAAATTAATTCACAAAAATAAAATGAAAAAAAAACTATTTTCTTCTTTTGTTCTCCTCCCTTGAATATATAGCATTGTTGAGGTTCAGGCATTCTGGGACCTCAAAATAGCAACATGTGGATCCTGCCTGAATGAATTCAACCCAAGCCTTCTTTCAGGCAAAGAAAAACAGTTTATTAAAAATCTGCCATATTGACCAGACTCTTAGGGAATCTGAGCATTTGTGGATGCTTGTGTTGTCAAGTGGACCAGATTGAAACTGAGCACTTAAATGGGAACAAGATGGACCTTATATACAGAAAGACTGTGGGAGAGATCTAGGGTTGGCCAAGTAGTCTGGGGTGACTGGAGTAGGGGTCTAAGAGGATCTTGATGGGAATGGCCAATAGGCTAGGGTGATTGTGAGGTAACAGAGAAGGGCAGGAACCCCAGGGACCTGGACCACGTGGCCAAAAGGAGAATGAGGTCTACAGGTTGTTCCTAAACTCTGGACACATAGGCAAAATGCATATTTTCAAGAAATGAATGAAATTTTCAACAATATTTTATTTAATTGCAATATTAAAAAATAACATTTTCAATATGATTTCTGTCATTTGTGATGCAAAGGTTGATGTGCTTTGCAAGATTCATGTGAACTCGATGCAATAACTCCACATTGCCGTCAATTTTGGTACATTTGCTCTTTATGTATTTAATCAGGTGTGATGTATCTGTGATTTTCACTGGGTACACCTTCTCCTTTAGCATACTGCAGAAAAAGAAGTCACTAGACAACACAGAGTCTTTGGTGAAATGGTTAATGCGATGTTAATGAGATTGCCTGTGTGTCCAGACTTTAGGGACACCCTATAGACAGGATCAGGGGTGGGAAGTCTAGGGTGGGGCCAGGTGCAGACAATGAAAGGCCAGTTGACTGGGAAGGGTAGACGCCTCAGGCGAAAGCCAGATCAAGTGGGAAGATTCAAGGAGAGTTCAAGGGGGTTTCCAGAGCCTCTACCCTATCAGTACTGGTTATTTTATACATGTTCATCAGGTTTTATAATTGATTGTTAAAACATTCTATATACACCTTATGTTTGAACATGTTTGCTATAATCCATCTACCAATTTTTCTTTGAGATAGAACTAAGTATGGAAAATTTAAACCTCAAAGGAGACTTTTTTTTTCCCAGAATATTTTGTTTACCCAATAGAAAAAAAATTGGGAATGAGAAAAATGTCTCTATAAGTATAATTATATAGTATATATAAGTAAATATAATTATAATATATATATGTAAAATTATAATATAAATAATAATTACAAAATATAATGTTTGAAGAATATAAAGGTTAGACTTAAGAACAATCCACACTTTGCAGGTTGAAGTAAAAGGAGAATTAAGTTCTTCATGGCATAGATTTGATTTATTTAAAATGCGAACTCTTTATTTCAGGTTTTATCACATTAGAATTTTTAAACTATATGCCAATGCTAAAAATGCAATTGTTTATAGTTTGTTGGTGCTGGATCCTCTAAACTCTGGTTTTAGTGGTAGTATATTGTACAATTTATTGGTTTCCCCAAATAAAATATCAAGAAGAAGAAGAAGCATAAAAAAGCAAGGGATAACAAGCAGCTTGTGAATTTCAATTTCTTTTTTTTCATCTTGCCAAAGTACAGCACGTTTACATGTTTTATTTGGATGACTATGCATCTTGCCCTGTCCTGTGTTACATAGCAGAGGGCTAAAATTTCAAGTAAGTTCAGATGGTGGAATTTTCCTCTCTAAACAAGTCCACCAAACATTTATGTTTTACATGCTTACATTTTAGCTTCTGCTGATGAAGTGTATTCACTGTGTCTCACTGAAAGAAGTTCCAGTAAAAGTATTATGGTCAGCAGTGTTTGGGTAAGGCATTTGAAGATTTCTCAAGTTGCACTGCCTCTGCAGCGTTGGCCACAGTAGCTTTTCAGAGAGTACTTGATAGTGTAGAGAGGCTGGGAATTTGTTGTCCAAAGGGACATGTGTTTGAACATGAAGCTCAATGTAGCTGGGTCTTGTTTAGACTCACTAGAAGAATTACGCAAAGTCTACAGTGTGGTCGAGGTATGTGAGTGAGTTTGATGGATAGAAAGCCTAAAATTTTTGTAATGCTCTGCTCTTTTGATCTTTTCCTGAATGTGGGTTAGAACAATGTCCCATCTTTAAATATATATCCATCATATAATAATAGCATTTACATAATGCTTTAAGGTTTACAAAGTGCTTTACAAATAGTATCATATTTTTATCCTCACAGTAACCTAGGAGGTAGGTGCTATTACTTTTCACATTTTACAGATGAGGAAACTGAGACAAACTGCAGTTAAATGACTTTTCTGGGATCTCATAGGCTGAATTTGAACTAGGGTCTTCTTGACTCCATGTCTGGCACTCTGTCCATTGTGCCACCTAGTAACCTAAAAGAAATGAATGACAGAATATTCATTATTAGGGGATATAAAGACAAAGTAATCCAGAAAGTCACAAGGTGTTTTCTGTGATAGTAGAATGGATTTACTTTCATTCAATTCAACAAATGAAGATCCTTTATGTTTTGCAAGGTTCATTGTTGGCTACTGTGGGAAGAGCAGAACTAAATAAAATATGATCACTCATACAATCGATTGGTCAAATCCCCTTATGTCTGAATGAGCCACCTTATGACTGCTAAATTAGTAAACTTTATTTAGGGCTAAAGGCTATTTCAATGTGATCCCTAAACAACCTCTTCTCTTGGGAAGACCACATGATACTCTGATGCCAACCTCTCTCTGTTCCCCCTCTTGGCACCATTGTCACTACTGCCCGATTCAATTCAGGTCAACAGGGATTTGTTAACTATCTACTAGGTGCCAGGAGCTAAGGTAAAGAGGGACAATAGGTTTAGAGCTAGAGGGACCTCAGAGGCTGTTGGGTCCAACTTCATTTTACAGATAAGGACATGGAGGCCCAGAGAGGTTAAAGGCCTTGCCTATAGTCATATAGCTAGTTAAGTGTGTGAGTTAGCATCGAAACACTGATCTTGACTCCAATCCAGCACTCTATTATTCTCTGTACCAAAATGTCTTTCACAAAACTATGGTAATTGAGTCCACTCTAAATTCTAGCTCCTTTACCTTTGTGTAGGGATCTCACTACTGCTTGGAAATGTTTTTATTCGTCTTTCATCAATTCTGTCAAATTTGGTTTAACTGGTTTAACTCTAAATATTTGTTCATGCTCAGAATTAGGGTTAGCCCTCAACTTGATGTTCACCCACATTACCCTCAGAAAATGACCAGTCCTATTTTACTGAGAAGATGGTAGCCATTCAGAGTGAGTACCACCAACTTTGATTCTTTTCATTTTGAAATTGATGACCCATTAGCTTCTCCTTGTACTCTATCCCGGGACATCAGGCCCTTAAAGTTGGAATTTCTCTTTATTTTGACTGGAACTAAGCCTCCACACCACTTCCTTGGCCATCTCCACAACATGCTTCTGGCAACCGTACTCCCTCCTCTCCTCCTTTTCTCTCTTCTCCTTTTCTAGCTCCTCTCACCATGTGTTGTCTTGCTCAATTAGAATATAAGCTCCTTGAAGGTAAGAACTCTCCTGCTTGTTTGTGTTTGTTCCCCAGTTCTTACTACAGAACCTGGCACACAGTAAGTCATTAATAAATGCTCTGTTTGTCTGTCTGTCTATCTATCTAATCTCAGAGAAAAATTGTGTTCCTTCTCATTTCCAAGGCTGACCCTTTTGCCTATGCTCTTTATCCCATCCCTTATCTTTTTTTTATGACATTGTTCTACCAATAGTCCCCTGTCTTTTGCATTTTCAATCTCTCATGATCTTTCCTACACATTTCTCTCTCTCTCATATACATATATTTCTATGCTATATATATATGTATATATATACAGATATACATATATAATATATATATTTAGATCTATCTGGTTTTAAAATCACAACACAATCACATTTTCTCTCAACTCTGCTACTCTTTCGTATTTTTGTCCTAGTTCCCTCCTTTTTTTTTAAACCTCTAATCTTTTCAAGAGAGTAGTTCACACTCATTGCTTTCACACTCATTGTTTATATTACCACACATTCTTCTTTTTGGGGAGGGGGAGCCCTCACTTGAAATGATCAAATCAAGCCAATAACCATTTATAAAACACTTATTATGTAGCAGGCACTGTGATGTGAACCAGAGATACAAAGAAAGGCAACAGCCACAGCCACTACTCATTCATTTTTAACTCCTTGATATTTTAACCTCTTCCACTCTACTCTGTTAATAAAATTTCTTTCTTGAAAGTCACCAAAGATCTCTTGTCATGAAATGTAGTTTTCTTACCTTGGCCTAGTCTTCTTAAATTCTCTAGAGTGTAAGGCATTTCTGATTGCATTCTTTCTTTTTTTTTTTGGACACTCCTCTGTTGACCTCTATGTGATACCACATTTTCCTCATTTACTTCTTACCTGAATAAAGGCGGTTGATTAGTTTAACCTGAGAAGTCCCCAGCCAACCTGTTCAACCTACTTGTCTGAAACTCTGAAAAAACAAAGACTTCCACTTTTGGGGATGGAACATACTGCCAAAAAATTAAAATCGAATTAGACTGTCTTGGTGGGAGATCTGTCATTTTACTCATTTTTAGATTACTTATTTATTCTCGTTTCTCTGTTATTCAGTGGAACACTTCAAAAAGAAAAATATCAGGGGAGTGATTAATTTTATGACTGAAGGCTTTGATTGTAACAGCTCTCTCTATTTGTCTATCAGTCAATAACATTTATTAAGCTTCTAGTATCTATTAAGAAACAATGATACAAAGACAAAAGTGAGACAATCCCTACCCTCAAAAAGCTTGCATTCTCCCCTTCTCTTCCTTCATGGAGTAATCCCTAACTTTATACCTAGCTACTTGAACTGAGGAGTTTGAATGCTATTTCTACCAATCAGATACAGGTACTATCATTAAATACATAGTATTTTGTTGGATTAACTTCCACTTATATTTTTTGGATTTAACCATTCCATTTTGATACAGTCTTCATGTTCAATGGTGTATTTGAATGGTTTTTGGGCTTGCTATTGTGGTAGTGAAACATTAGGGTTGAAACAATATGGTGTTTGGGGATAACTAGGTGGGTCAGTGGATAGAGTGCCAGGAATGGAGTGACAAAGACTTATCTTTCTGAGTTCAAATTTGGCCTCAAACACTGACTAGCTGTGTGACCCTGGGCAAGTCACTTAACCCTGTTTCAGTTCCTGTAAAATGAGCTGGAGAAGGAAATGGCAAACCACTCCAGTATCCTTGCCAAGAAAACCCCAAATGGGGTCTTGAAGAGTCGGACATGACTGAAAAAGACTGAACAACAGCAAATGTGGAGTAGTGAATAGAGCAATGCATTTAGAGTTGGGAAGACCTGGGCTTAAATCCCACCTCAGACATGAGCTTTGACCCTGGACAAATTACTTAACCTCTCTGTGCTTCAGTTTCCTCGTCTGTAAAATGAGAGAATTAGAATTGGTACTTAAGCTCCCTTCTGACTTTAGTAATCTATGATAAATAAAAAACTTTTCACAAATGCTTACTTGGAGCATCTCTAGAACAGAGTAGGCTCAATGGAAATAGGATTTCAGTACTTCAGCTGAGAAGTTGGTTGTTCTTATGATATTGAAAACATAATGGGGAACTTTTGGGATCTGAGAATGCTTTTGTTCTGGCCCTGAGCTGTACAGTTAAATTTGACAAGACATACTGAGTTGTAAAAGTTTCCACATGGGACATTTTCCAAGCAGCCAAAAATGTGTTGGAATCAATAAATGTCAGTAGCTACCATAGCCTTTTAAAACATTTTAATGTTAGGAATATGAAGTGTAAACAAAACTATCCATCCTGCTAGAGCCCCATACTTCTCCCTTGGGAAGGATTATCTGAAAAAAGCATCCAAAGTTTCTTCAGTTTATGCCCTGATTTTAAGAAGTGTAATTATTGAATCAGCTGTACGACTATTCATTCAAAGGCAAGACAGGTAAGTATGTCACATGCCATTTCATAACATGACCTATTCAATTTTGAGTGTCTGCTCCTCAAATTAAAATGTTGGAAGGCCACTTACCATCTAATGAATACTAGTTGACTAGTGACATATAAACAGAGACTTTACAACACTGTTTATTTGCTGTGATTGAGACTTTACTTTGGAGTGGTCCCTATAAACAGACATGAAGTCCTAACAGGATTGGTATTAACATAATTCCCTTTGATTCAAAGAAAATCTGGCCCCAAATTTAGATTCTGCCTCAAATGAATAGCTCCCTTCACTTCTTTTTAAGAGGAAACCATAACCATTTTTTTCTTCAATTTTGCAAACCAACAGTTCAAAAGTTTAAAGAATTTCTTTCACTGGGTAAGATGTGGAGACATTTGATAAAGAATCTATAATTATAATGGGTATTTTAGCACCAGCTGAGGAGGAATATAATACACCTTCTACCTTTCCATAGCTTGTCCATAATTACACAGTGGATAAACTGTTATAATCCAGCTTCTGATGAATCCTGTTTTTTCTATCACTGAATAAACATTTATTAATTATCTCCTTTATGTAATTCACCAGATTAGACCCTGAGGGGAATACAAAGATAAATGAGACAGTCTTTGCCTTTAAGGAGCATACAAGAGAAATCACTTCCAATTTGGGGTTCCAGGAGAGCTCCATGTAGCACATGAAATTTGAGTGGGGCTTTCAAGCATGCATAGGATTGTCAATATGTGAAGATGAGGCATAAGGAGGTCATTATAAGTGAAGGGAGTGGAATAAGCAAAGGCTTGTAAGTGGAAAAACATAGGAAGTGTTCAAGGTTGTTAAATAGTTCAGTTTGGCCAGAACACAAGAATATTTAAGGGGATGTAGTATAAGATAAGGTTGATAAAGTAGGTTGGTGTTAGATTGTGGAAAGCCTTAGATCCTAAGCTAAGGAGCTGGACTTTATTTGGCAGGCAAGGGGGCGGGGGGGAATCATTTGGAGTAGTAGTGTATCGATCAAACATGCAAGTTAGAAAGATTCAGTTAACATTGATATGTAGCCTAGATTGAATGAGTGAGAGAGCAGAGGCAAAAAATGCTTTTAGGAAACTTGGGATATTGCTTTGGCATCTTTAACAGGATCCAGTAAATGATTAATTTGGAAGTGTTTAGCAAAGGATAGAGAAGAGTCAAAGATAATTCCAAGGTTATGGGTGTGGGTGACTAGGGAAAGGGTGGTGCCATTGACACAGGTCAGAATGAGGATTAAGCGTAGGGGGGAACAATGGTGAACATTTCACATTTTGGTTTAGTGGAGGGAAGGAAAGGAGATGGAGAAAGTCTGGAGCTGAAGAAGGAGCAGAAATGATGAAAGAGATTCTGAGGGCATAGGTATTGCAAAAAGTCCAGATAGTAAAATTTGGAAAAGGCATATTTAATAACAATAACTAACATTTATATAGCATTTACTATGTGCCAGACATTGTGCTAAGTAAGTACTTTATAAATATTATCTTATTTGATTTTCACAATGATACTGGGAGGTAGGTATTATTATTATCACCTGCTCTTTACGGATGAAAAAACTAAGGCAAAGAGAGGTTAAGTGACTTGTACAGGGTCACACAGCTAGTGAGTGTGTTAGACTGGATTTGAACTTAGGTCTTCTTGACTCGACTCATCATTGTATCTACTGCACCACAGAAGACTTAGTGAGAGTAATGGATTTTTTTTTTTCTGGCACAGCCAAGTAACTCTATTATCTAGGATCAAAATTCAGGGTGGCTTGTCTCCTAGAAGATAGGATTATCAGGCAGTATGAAGTACTTCTTAAAAAAAATAAACACAAATGGAAGAAGAGTCCCAATGTATAAATCAAGAATGAAAGGCTGGTGTGATATAAAGGAGGAAAAGACTAAGGAGGAGTCCTGGATGCTTAGAACAAAGAGAATCAGAGACCACAGGGAGCTTACCAATCAACTTAGATTTTTCTTTAAAAGATACATACAGAAGATTAGGGCATGTAGGTGGCACATTGGATGGAATGCTGGGCCTGGAGTCAGGAAGGTTCATCTTTGTGAATTCAGATCTGGCCTCAGATACTTACTAGCTGTGTGACCCTGGGCAAGTCACTTAACCCTGTTTGCCTTACTTTCCTCCTCTGTAAAATGATCTGGAGAAGGAAATGGCAAACCACTCCAGTATCTTTGCTAAGAAAACTCCAAAATGGGTTCATGAGGAGTCAGACATGGATGAAATGACTGAACAATAAAAACGACTTTAACAGATGATAAGAAGTAAAGCCAAACAATAAACAGAGAATGAAATATAAGAACATGACACAATTATTTAATAGTGACTTCAAGAGTGCTGAAGCTCAGAATGAGCAGGGTTGGGTGAGGACAAACCAGCAGTGTGTGTGTGTATGTGTGTGTGTGTGTGCTTGTGTGTATGTGTGCATGTGTGTGTGTGTGTGTGTTTTAAATTTTAAGTTGGAGAAAAGGGTAGGTTCAAAGATGAAATAATACTAGTGAACAAAAAGATTGCGATGGTGATAACCAGTGGTAGATAGAAGACAGAGCTGCTCAACCTTACCCTGCTCCTATTTTTTCTTTGCCAAGGAGGATGATCTTTGGGCTGAGAAAAAAAAAACAACAAAACAGAACAAAAATAAATAATAGGGAGTTGAGATGCAAGATGAGTAGGAAGATAAGAGAGCATTTAGCTGCGTGTGATGAGTTCAAGGCAGCAGGCTCAGATGAGGTCAATCTCAGTGCAGTGAAATAACTGGTGGATAGAATTACTGCTTCTCTGTCAATGCTCTGTGAGAGATTGCAGAGAATGGAAACAATGCTGCAGGACTGGAGAAGGGCAAGTGTTCCCATTTTCAAAAAAGTTAAGTGTTAGTCTGGAAACTATTGATAACGATGTTGACTTCTGGAAAAAAACTTAGAATATATTATGAATGGACTGATTATTGAACAAGGAATTAGTACTAAAGATGGTGCCC
>CM053622.1:245360474-245376078 GCA_028646595.1 Phalanger gymnotis
CAACAGACAGACCTTGTCTGATTCAAATCTCAATGCATAGTTACCAGAGTTTAACAAAGTCCAAACATCTGGGTTTACAAGCTGGAGGGCTCTTAACTACAGCTGCCTAGAGTCTCCACATCAGCACACCACCACGAGTGAGAGCCCTAAGCAAATAGCTCTGTTCTCTCTTTTTATGCACTCTTTAGCCATCATCAAGCATCATCTGAGCAACCAGAACTTAAGCTCTTACTATTGGCTCTGTTCTTAGCAACTCCCTTTAGGACCCTGGGGGCTTCACGCCTACATAGGCTTAGCACCTAGTAGTTAGGGGTTTTGGGCCTCCTTGGGAGCAAAGATATAATCAGACCTCCTTTCATTGGCCCCACCTGGAGCCCCACCTTAGTTACCAATGCATCCCCCCTTCCCCTGCCCCTCATCCCTTTTCCCCTTACTTTCTTGTCGGGCAATATAGATTTCTATGACCCATTGCCTGCATATCTTATTTCTCTGTTGCATGCAAAAACAACTTTTTTTTTTTGAGCATCTGCTTTTTAAAACTTTGAGTTCCAAATTCTCTCCCCTCCTCCCTCCCCATCCACTCTCCCTAAGAAGGCAAGCAATTCAACATAGGCCACACATGTATCATAAATAGTCATGTTGTGAAAGACTAACTATATTTCCCTCCCTCTTATCTTGTCTCCCTTTATTCAATTTTCTCCCTTGACCCTGTCCCATTCCAAAAGTGTTTGCTTTTGATCACTTCTTCCCCCATCTGCCCTCCCTTCTATTGTCCCCCGTTTTTATCCCCTTCCTCCTATTTTCATGTGGTGTAAGATACCCAATTGAATGTGTATGGTATTCTCTCCTCAAGTCAAGTCTGATGAAAGCAAGATTCACTCATTCGGGGGGCTAGTATTGAAGGTGAAAGAGAACAATGGAACATATAATGGTATGTTAAAATGTTTAACTGAATGTAATAAAATGCCAGTAAGTATGAGACAGATAGAATCTGGATGGTCAGGAAGAAGAGATAGCAATATATTTATCCCTTCCACACTGTGACTTTACCTCCATCACAGTTTTTGATATATGACAGGTTGGCGTAGGAAATTAAATGGGAATTTTGGAGGAGGAAGGCCAAGAAGTGACAGAGAAAAAGTTTAGAAACTCAGAAATGCATAAAATATGTATATAGTATTTTATAATATCAACATATTTTATCTTTTAATACCATAATAATTAATTCAGCTTCTTCTCTGGTACGAAGGGAGGGTCATAAAATTATATGGGGATTTTCCAGATCAAGCAGGAGTGGGAGTTGGGGTAGGGAGCACTGCACTCATAACCTCCACAATGTGGAAGGGGTAATTGTATTCACTTACCAGAGAAGATTTTATGGAGGGAAGAGTACTTTTTGTGGGCCTTGTGCGACTGGATAAGAGAAATGATGCAGGGTCTTTGTCATACTTTAGAACTTGAGGCTTTAATGTATCACTGGTAATTCATGATAGCAAATAGAATTATTTCTATTTTGCTAAGTAACTGAGGCCTTAACGCAATAAGCATATAATTCACTAAAAATTACGAAGTCTCTCAGTTTGGGTGAAATAGAATTGAAAACATATACTTGACATTTCTGTCATGCACTGAACCTGTCCCCTACTGCTCTTTCCAAAATAGTGAGACTCACTTTGCAGCTGCTGAGTTGGTAGAAATTTTTCTTAAAATAAAATGCACCAGAAAATTTAAACCTTGGGGGGAAAATGACTGGTGTTAGCAATATATTCTAGTTATTGGCATAAAATAGTTTGAGTCAAATTTACTTGTAACTAGTTGTGTAAACTATGGTTGGTAGAGAGATTGATCCCTAAAAATATTTCCATTCTATTGCATAGTAGGACTAGCAATGTTTACTAATCACCCACTAGACATGAAACAGTGAATAGGTTTAGAAAGAGCTACAGATGTTCAACAATCAATGAACAATTACCAAGCATCCCATATGTACAGAGCACTGTACTTTGTGCCGCAGGGATACAAAGTTTAAGTTAAATGTATTTTCGTGAAATATATCCGCCTTCTTGAAGTACATCCCTTCATACAGCTCATAGTAGAGGAATAAAATAAAGGGGCAGCTGCATGGGGCAGTAAATAGGCCTGGAGTCAGGAAGACTTACTTTCTAGCTGTGTGACCCCCGGGCAAGTCACTTAATCCAGTTTGCCTCAGTTTCTTCATCTGTAAAACAAGCTGGAGAAAGAAATTGCAAACTACTTCAGCATCCTCACTAAGAAAACCTCAGATGGGGTCATGAAAGTTGAACAAGACTGAAACAACTAAACAACAACAACAAAATAATGGAGCATGATTATGATTTGAGGAGCAACTTGAAATAAAGGAAATGTGAACACCAATAGGAAATTCAGATAACATGAGTAACAGTTCCTTATTTTTGTGTACAAATCGTATCCCAAAGTAAAATGTAAATTTCTTGAGGCAAGGTCTCTTCCAACATCTAGTCAGTTCTTTGAACAGAATGAATTCAACAAATTCTCATTGAATGAATAAATGATTACTGAATACTGAAACTTATTCTCAGAAAGAGCTAGAGACCTTTTTTCAAGGTTAAAAACTTCTTGAAAAACTCGAGTAAATGTTTATGGCATCACAGTTTTCAATGTTATCTACATCTTGATATCAATAATGATAAAAAGGGTTGAATTGTACTATTATACCTCTTGCTCCATCTGATTGAGACAATGAACCCAAATTAGAAGACACATTTGTGTTGTAAAAACTCTTGGAACACAGATGAATTTTAAATCATGACAATGAAAGTAGGTTATATCAAGCATGCCTGAAGGACTTTGTGTCCCTAGGAAAATACAACAAAGACAATTATCTCCGGATCAAAGGTTATGAGTCTTCATATGCATGCAAATATTGGATTGAATTGTCACTTCAATTAGGTCTTGGAAAGACAATTTTGGTAAATTGTGGCAACCTTCCTTCCCATAAAAATCATAAATTTTCCAGGGCATGGTTCTACCTGTTTACTTGGTTTGTTACGCATCAAGGTAAATGTTTATTGTGATCTTTAGATGCTGGCAAATGGGTGTGGTGCTTGAAAGAAACCTATGCTCTTTCTACCTACAGAATAAAATGGCTTCAGCTAGTGCCTGAAATGAACACATAAATATTAATGTGTTCAAATCATCCCTAGGATGACAAAAGGAGGACAAATACTTGGAAATATTCTTTTAAAAAAGATATCCTATTGTGTTGATTCCAGAGGGAAATTATTTGAAGCAGTTGATGAAAACCAGGCTGGACACCACTTCACAAATGTGTTCTCCTTATCTGACCTATTTAACAGCTGAGAATACAAACTCAATCGATGGTAGGTACAATGGAGTTCAGGACTCCTAACATTGCATAAAAGTGAGAGGCCAGTCAAATTTCTTCCTGGTCACCTTTCAGAGATAACTAATACTCCAAATATCAGCAGTGTAGGGTAAACTTACATGGAAAGAGCTTATTATTCTTTTGAGAGAGAGAGACAGACAGAGAGAGAGAGAGAGAGAGAGAGAGAGAGAGAGAGAGAGAGAGAGAGAGAGACAGAGAGACAGAGAGAGAGAGACTATTTTGCTTCTGATGTCTTAGCAACAGTTGGCTACAAGGTGAGTCTAATTGGAAAGGTCAAAGGGTAATAGATCTAAAGGGAAAGGAGCAGTGGCTGAGTGGTCTAGAATTTTCCTTCTACAAAGGGCATGAAGATAGCATGCAATCACTTCAAACATTTATTAAATCCCTACTGTGTGCAGAACACAGCACAACCTAGTCCTTGCTTTCATATAGTCTATGGTCTTATGGATAGAAAAAGATAAATACAATAAATGATAACCTTACTTGTTCTTTTCTGTACTTGATGTTTCAGCTCTTGCTTCTAACACACTCCATCCTCACTTCTCACTCACTGCCTTTCTGAATCCTTGCCTTCCATCAAGGCTCCCATCAGGTGCTGCTTTATAAAGGAAGCCATTTCCAAGGCCCCTAGTTAGAGCTCTGACTCTCAAATATATTGTATTTACTTAACATGTAAAAGTTGTTTCGCTGAAGTAGAATGTTAGGTTTTTGAGTGCATGGGCTGTTTTCAGTTTTTGTATCCTTAGCACCTAACACAATGTCTCATATGCATGCTCAGTAATATTTGTTGATAGGAATCGAATGATAATATCTGACATTTATATAGCATTTACATGCATTTCCTCATTTGATTACCACAACTAAGCTGTGTGGTAGGTACTATTATTATTTTCTGCCGTTTACAGATAGGGAAATTGAAGCACAGAGCAAATAAGTGACCTTCATTCAGTTAAGAGGATCATAGACCTAGAACTTAAAGAGAACTCAGAGAAAACTGGAACCAGTGAGGTTAAGTGACTTATCTGTGGTTACATAGGTAGTAAGCATTAGAAGTGGGATTTGAACTTTAGTCCTCTCTCTTTAGAGCTGGGGCTCTTTCCATTGTACCACATTGCCTCCTGAAGAGCATTTATTAAGATAGATAGCGCAAGTAACATTATTCCCATTTTACAGATGAGGAAATTGATGCTTTGAGAGGTGAAGGGACTTGCCTATAATTACACTGATGGGGATGGCATCTGAGCCCCCAAAGGGAAAAAAAGACCATGTCTTTGGGATCTGGATCCCAAAAAGGAAAAGCCCAGGGACTTTTCCATGTGGCCTAGGTGTTTCCCTGGTGTTCACCTGGGGTAATAGGCCCTTCCCAGTTAATTAACTGTCCTTTCATTGTCTGCACCTGGCCCCACCCTAGACAGTCACTCCCTTAATTCCATCTAGACCCCTACTCTCTTCCCATTGTCTTCTGTATGTAAGATCTATCTCACCTCTATTAAGGTGCTCAAACTCCTTAAGAAATGGTTCAGATTTAGATTTTTTTTAAATCACACCCACCCTGAGCAGGTTCTAATAAACCTTGTCTCTGGCTGAAAGAAGGTTTGGGTTGAATTCATTTGAGGCAGGAGCCCCGTGTCACTATTTCAGGATCCCAGCACCCCTAAACCTTAACAGCACAATTAGTAAGTGTCAGAGGCAAGATTTAAACTCATGTCTCTCCTGGCATCCACCACTTTCCCCATAACACCCCACAATAAGTGAATTCAAGAAGGACAAAATAAAGTGCTATGTGAGATTGCAGAGGGAAGTATTTCTCTGGGGTTGAGTAGCATTCATGTTGCTTATCCTCTCCTAAGATTATAAAAATACATTGTAAAACCCCAGTGGTTTGAGCTGCTTGCTTTCATTATTGCAAACTACATAAAGTGTTGGAATCATAGAGAAACATAATTTTTAGATCTAGAAGGAAATTTAGAGATCATTAGGTCCAGTTGCAGCCCTTTATAAATGAGGAAACCAAATGAGGTGATGTGAGAAATAAGCTCACTTTAGAAAGAACAACACTCATTGTAGAAGCCAGGAAAGCTTTTAGTTTTTAATGTGAGTGTTCTGCAAAGAGACACACCTCCTGGTGGTGAATGATGGTACCTTTATCCTCGTCTTGCCCTCGAGGTCCCTCCCTCCTTTCCCATTGGTTGGTACGCAAAGGTGCAAAACTTTCCGATCCGCCTTGTTCATACTAACCCTCTTAACATGTCTCCCCCCCCACTTCCTGTACATAACATCGTATGTGCATTCAAATTAAGTCTTGGCTCCACCTGGGGAGGGGGAGATAATATTCATAAGATCGTTAAGCATGTGCTCTGCCTTTTGTCTGTGACTTTTGACCCACCTGGAGATGTCCTAACCTCAGAACCAGTTCTAGCTGGTTTCTGTTAATCTGGGGCTTGTCACCCTCTCGGAAAACAATACCCTTTCCCCTATTTCCAATCTGGGGCTTGTTACCTTCTTGCAAAAACAATACCTCTTCCTCTGTTTCTTACAGTGAGGATGGAGTGCGTTAGAGGTAAGAGCTGAAATATCAAGTTCAGAAAAGAGCAAGTAAAATTATCATTTTTGTGTTTATTTTTTTCTACCCATTAGATTATATACTACATGAAAGCAAGGACTAGGTTGTGCTGTGCTCTGCACATGGTAGACATTTAATAAATGTTTGAATTGAATTGCATGCTATCTTCATGCCCTCTAGAGAAGAAAAATCTCAGACCTCTCTGGCCACTCTTCCTTTCCCCTTGAGCCTATTACCCTTTAACCTTTCCAACTAGACCCAACCCTTGCTAGTACCAAGGACTGGATGTGACTTGGTCAGGGTTACAAGCTAGTATAACATAAGCCAGGGCTGTCCAAAATGCAGCCCGTGGCCATGGGGGCCTGCAGTGTGATTTATGTGGCCCACCTAAAAGCATAGAAATTTACTTAAATGCTTTACTAAACAAAGCCAAGCTACCACAGAGCTCTCACCAAAATGGCAAATCAAAATATGTTGTCCATTGTTTCAATAAAAACCTAAGGTTCGACAATCCTGAGATAAGCTACTGGAGAATAGAGGTTGGGTTTGTTCTGTCCCTAGAGTCCTACTTTGGGATAGAGGAGTAACGTCCAGGAGAGTGCAAGAGAAGCTTGACTTCTTTCTTTGGGGCCATGATCCCTCAGAAGCCTAGTCCACATGAACTCAGTGCTTGGGTCCCTTAGTGGGAGCGGGTTTCCCAGACCCCTGGGCTAGTTTGTTTGTTATATGAAGAATATTCTTTGTGAACCTTAAGGTATTGTGAAAATGTGAGCCTTCATTAGAAAATCTTATCTTAAAATCAACCTTGTCATTGAAAAAAATACTTGGCAAAAGAAATCTTTTGAAGTCATTAATATTTCCTAGCTATGAAAATAATACTGACATGCTTTGAAATAATCACTTAATATTTTGTAATTATAGTCAATAACAAACCCTAGAAACTTAGGAAACTTAGAGTCACTGAGGTTTGTGATACCTTCTGGCTCTGAGAAGTGTATACATACTTTGAGGTGAGGTTTTGCTTTGGGGGTTCGCTTATGAGAAGGAACTTGTGATTCCCTGGTTGAGACTCTGAGCAGCCATATGTTCAGAGCTTCCCGACTGCTCTCTTGTAAAGGCTCTCTTAATCCACTGCTGTATGTAAAGTATATAGCAATATTGCTTTGATTCAGGCAGTCAGAGCCCTGTCTGTTTGTCTAATTTCTCTGCTTGTATTTTCTCTGATATTTAGGGTGCTGACTTTCCCCCTTAACTAATGAATGTAATTAAAAAAGATTGTTGACCCCTTAAACAGGTTTCTTTCCTAGTAAAGCAGATCTAAGAACCTGTGCCAGCAGCTATCCTGGGTATGTCAGTGTTGTTGCCATTACAGCCTGGAATACCTATTGCTGGGGGAGGCTGAGGCTGGCAGATTGATTAGGAGCCCCTGGAATGACTGTGGAGAGGGAAATCTGGCCTGAGTCAGAAAAATGGAGCAGGATAAACCTGCCATGCTGATCAGTTTTAGGTTTGAGGCCATGAGAAGCCACTCCACTTCCAACTTGGACAAGAAAGGGAGAAATATGTTCAACTGTCCCTCCTTCTATCAAACTCTCAAGTGAGGGGGAGCCCACTCCATCTTCAGGAAACCTATTTCACTTTTGTATAGATTCATTAGTGTGTTTTTCATGATATCAAACAACAATTTGTCTCTGAAATTTCCATGCATTGATTCTTCAGCTTTTGCAGAATAAGTTTAATACCTTTTCCACATGATAGACTTTCAAATACTTGAAGACAGCTATCATGTCCCCCTCTAAGTCTTCTCTTCTCAGGTTAAATATGTTCAGTTCCTTTAACTTGTCCTCATATGTCATAAAATTGCTGGTCTTTGTCATCCTGGTTGCCCTGTGCTGTACACTCTGTAGCTTCTCAATGTCCTTGCTAAAATGGGGAATAAAACATTTGCACACAATTCTTCGTATGTGATCTGACAAGGACAGAATATGACCAGACTATGACCTCTTCATTTCTGGACCTTCTCCCTTTTGTAATTTAGTCTAAAGCCTTATTAACTTTCTTGGTTGCCATGACATGCTGTTCACTCAGACTTGTCTCGCAGTCTTCTCTGTACCTCATCTCCAGCCTTCAGTTGATCTTTTTTTTAAGACAAAAACTCTTGGAGACTTATTAGATATGTGAGATGGAGGAGACAAAATCTTTAATGTTGATCCAAAGTTGTAACACTGGATGACTGAAAAGATCATGATTCTATCAATAGCAGTTAAGAAGTTAGAAGAAAGGATGAGCTGGGAGAGAAATAGGGGAAGAACTATTTTGTATATGTTGAGTTTCATCTGAAAATTTTATAAGCACATCTGTGTTTTTATTTAAGCCACTAATAAAAGTGTTAAACAAACCATTATCAAGGTCAGTTGGCACCTTCTATAGTACAGACTTGCTTCCAAGATGAAGTCAAACCATTAATGATTGCTCTTTCTGTCTAGCCCAGCTGGGGAACCTGTGGCCTCGAGGCCACTTGTGACCCTCTAGGTCCTCAAGTTTGGTCTGATGGAATCTAGATTCAGTCAAAGGGCTGCACTTGAGGACCTAGAGGGCCACAAGTGGCCTCAAAGCTGAGAGTTCCCCACCCCTGGACTCTAGTCCTTCAACCAGTTCTAAATCCACCTAATTGTAGTATTGTCTAACTCACACCTCCATATATTTTCTTTTTTTTTAAATAATAATTTATGTTATTCTGAACTTGACAAATACCAAGAAATTTGAGCATGTCCATATATAAAGAATAGAAAAGAATGTGCACAAATCTGCTAATCCTTATTAGGCATAGCCTATATTTTCAAAGTATGATTTTAAAAAAATGAATGTTAAAAATGATTTTTTTCATATGATTGGGGAAAATAAAATATTAAATTAAATTATTAAAAATAAACTATGTAATAGTCCAATAAATTAATTACCACCACCAATAAAATAATGACCACCCTCCCTCAGTCTTGGTTTTTTCCATCTGTAATACTTGGATAATAATAGTACCTCCCCAAACAAGGTTTGTTTATGAGATTCAAATGAGACAACTTACTATGAAGCACTTTGTAAACCTTTAAGTGTGATATATGTTAGCAATTATGTTATTATAGATCTACTGTCTTATTCTGAGTAAGTCATTTAATGCCCTTTTCAGCTTCTTAAAGGTTTAAATCTCAGAGAAGGTGCTACCTGCATTGGCAGAGATATCTCTTCACTGAGAGTTCCTTACAGGATGAAAACAAAGGTTTACTAAAAACAAGTTTTTACTAAGCCTTGGGTAATTGGGAAGGAATTCTGACTTGTTAAAGATCTCAAAGGCCAAGGTCCCTTATTGCATCCTGGGCCATTGCTAGTCATCCTGATCTATATCTGGCCATTGGACCCAGATGGCTCTGCAGGAGAAAGTGAGGCTGGTGACTTTGCATAGCCCTTCTTCACTTTAATCCAACTTGATTTCACATCCTGGCATCACCTTCCCAGTGTTATGGCCCTCTCTGAGAACAAAGGACAAGTAGCAGTAGTATCAGCAGCAGCTCAAGTAAGGCAAGAACTATAGGACCTCTGAGGTTCCTGTTATCTTGGAGATTGTGAAGCAATTAAAACTTTTTTTGGAGACAATTAGGGTTAAGTGACTTGCCCAGGGTCGCACAGCTAGTCGATGTCTGAGGCAGGATTTAATCTTAGGTCCTCCTGACTCTAGGACCAATACTCTATCTATCGCATCACCTGGTTGCCCCCAATTGAAACTTCATAAAAACCAGTTTTTTAAATTTAAAAATGAAAACACAATCCTTGCCATATATTTGCTGTAGGACTTAGTATAAAAAAAATTCATTTGTAAAGTGCTATACAAATGTATAGAGCAGCTAGGTGATGCAGTGGATAGAATCAGGCAGCCTGAAGTGAGGAGAACTCATTTTTCTCAGTTCAAATATGGCCTAAGATACTTATTAGCTGTGTGACCCTGGTCAAGTCACTTAACCCTTTTTGCCTTAATTTCCTCATCTGTAAAATGAGCTGGAGAAGAAAATGGCAAACTAGTATCTTTGCCAAGAAAACTTCAAATGAAGTCATGAAGATTCAGACACAGCTGAAGAACATCAAAGAAATGTAAGCTATTTTAAGCATGGTAGAAAGATCACTTGATTGAGACTCAAACAGCTTGGGTTCTAGTCTGAGCTCTGCCACTGTTTTCCTATATGACTGGCAAATTATTTAACTTGGGTCCTCAATTTCCTCATTTGCCACAAGTAGTAGACTAGATCCTGTTGAAGGAATCCTCTGGCTCTAATGATCTGTGTTGATCAAGCAATTTGTTTTTTCTTCTGAAAGGTCTAGGATTTGAACTTGAGTCCAGAGTGTTTGTGGCAGTGAACTAACAGATTTGGAATGTCCTTCCTTGTGGGTACAACAAAGACTTTGTTTCTTCATCATCTGTTTATTTAAGCATTGACTCAAGTGGCAGTTTTATGAACACTCAATATTATAGTTTCAGGGATGTTGAGGTTTAGATGATCAGGGTGTGCCATCAAGGTCTCAATCAATGATGAAGAACATATGGATTTATCCGCTTGTAAATTTGCTTATGCAGTTTTGGCTTCACATTTTGGTCCTAACCTCTGAACTCTTGGAACATAAAATGAAAAGACAAAGAGAAAAGAACAATTTGAAATTTTATTGCCATGTGCTGTTGGAGAGATTAATGAAACAGGGGACTCATTAAATGAAGCAATATTGGCATTATCTTTGAAATGTTTTCATCTCAGTGTTTCTTGTTCAAACAGTTGGTTGCTAGCACAGAATGGAACAGCTTCCAAGTTTGTATATGAATTAGAGTAAGCTTGTAAATAGCTCTTTAAGAAAGTCAGTAGCATACCAAAGTTTTCAGCAATTTGTAAGATATTTAAAAAAAATGTTACAACTGACCATTCACTTAGTACTCATATACATGTTCACATATTCATATACAGAAAAAATTTAGAGCTGGAAGGACACTTAGAGGCCATGTAATTCAGTCTCTTCATTTTGTAGATAAGGAACCTGAGAGTGAGTACTTTAGTAAGCTTTGTAAGATCTCACAGGTAGCGAGGCAAAGTCAGGGTTTGATCCCAAGTCTTTCAACTCCAGGTAGGCCTCAGGTAAAACTGTGAAGCAGATAAAACTCATCTTTGGCAAACTCTTATCAATTCTTTAGGAATAATTCCCTTTCAGTCAATCAATAAGCATTTATTAAGTGCCTACTATGTGCCAGGCCTGTGTTGAGTGCTGGCAAAAGATAGTTCTTGCCCTCAAAGAACTCACAATGTAATGGGGAAAGCAATGTGCAATCAACTATGTACAAACAAGCTATATACGAGATAAATAGGAAATAATCAAGAGAGGGAAGGCATCAAAATTCAGAGGGACTGAGAAAAGCTTCCTTTATGTGGGATTTCCTTTTCAGCATAGTCTCTTCTTGCCTCATACTCTTCTCCTCTAGGTGGGCAGGGTGCTCGTGTTCTCTTGAGTTAATTTGGACATGGCAGAAAGTATTTTGTTCAATTGTAAGGTATTTCTGAGCCATAGCTCTCTTGGGCAGGAATTACTAACCCAAAGCAGGAATTTCCAGGGCATGGCCTATAATAATGGCCATAATTTTGATGGAGGGCTGTGGTGCTTCCTGGTACCCTCTGTATTTATTCATTTTTTCAATTAAATTTCTTAAGAGCCTACTATGTGTCAGGTTTGGTTCTGTGGGAGATGCAAAGGTAAATAAGTCATGGCTCCTATTCTAAAAAAGTTTCCAAACTTGATGTAGATTTCCCTCTTTTTAAAAAAAAAAAGTTGTGTCCCTACACTTTTATGAAGCAATTTATGCAAATTACTTTTCCTAGCTTTCAATTGATAATTTATTATAATTTTTATAATAGTAGACAAATATTAAACAAGTCAATAAGAATATATTAATTGCTTCTATATGCTATGTACTGTACTACTAAGCACTGGGAAAATACATATATGCAAAAAAAGAAAATAAATCCCTACCCTCAAGAAGCTTACATTCTAGTAAAGTAAGACTACACATAAAAAGAAGGTGATGGAGGAGATGGGAAGGGTAGAGAAGTTATCTGAACGGGGGCATGGTGGCTAAGTTCATAGAAGAGTTGGGAGAGGAGTGACAGATGGCTGGCCTGGACACTTCCTGAAAATGGAGATTACAGAAGAAATTATTCAAGGTCGTAAGTAGATATACAAATATTTATTGACAAAATCATCCTTAATATTCGTGTTTGTTTTATGTGTATATATACATATACATTCACACATTCATACACATACATATTGTGTGTCTATATGTATGTGTGTGTGTGTGTGTATAGTATGTGGAGAGTGAGAGGGATGGGGAGGGTATATGAATGGGGGCATGGTGGTTAAGTCAGGAAAAGAACTAGTTGAGGAATGAAGGATGGTTAACCTGGACCAAGAGGGAGGAAAGGGTGAAAAGACTGGAGGAATCACCCAAGGTGAGAAGCTGTGGCATAGTGGTGAAGTCTGGAGAGTCATAAATGGATATATAGATATTTATTGATGAAATCATCCACAACTTTCATTTTTATGGTTTGTAAAAATAGCAACTGTAATAATAAGAGAGGCAGCCCTGGCACAGTAGATAGAAAACTAAGTCAGGAAGACCTGGATTCAAGTCAGTCTCTGAAACACACTGGTTGCATGCCCCTGGGCAAATGGCTTAACAATTTGGTGCCACAGGTATGTTGTTAAGCAAAATGGGCTCCTTAGCACTTAGTGCCCTTGAAGAGTTTGGCTTTTGTTTGTTTTGAGAGTTTGGCTTTTGTTTGCTTTGAGTGTATTTCATTGACTCTTACTAAGGGCTAAGCCCCAGGTCCAAACCCCTATTAGGTGTAAATCCTATGTGGGTGTGGATTGGCAACTAAGGTGGGGCCAAGGTGGGACTAACTCCAAGGAAGGCCTAGTTTACATGTCTGGGACAGCAGAGGCTCTTAGACCACGTGGGTGTAAGTTGTCTCTTTGTGATGATTTTAGGTCACGTGGGTGAGTTGCATGTATGACTCACCCCTGATGCTGAAAAAGATATAAAACCAGGGCTTGGCCTCCTCTTCCGTGAGGCTCATTCCCACAGCAGTAGTGGTGCCCGTAACTCTGGGCCAGCCCTTGTTCTGAGCTCCTGGGCTGAACCTAGACGTTGGTAACTATGAATCTGTATTGGGTCTGTCTGTTGATGTTTGTACTTTGTTTGTAATTTGCTCTGAAGTTCAGGGTGCTGGCTTTTTTCCCTGAACTAAGTGAATGATATTTGTGTGCTGAATTAAAGTAAGCTTGTCAACCCCTTCACCTTGCTTTCCTTAGTTAAGCAGATCAAAAGAACCTGTGATTTCTGGGTGCTGGCAGTTTTGTGGGTGGATCTTGCACCCTCACAGAAGCTGCTAGCTAAATTGCGGAAACAACAGGTGATCATCTAAGACTCTAAGTTGCAAAGCAGATGTTAACCTGAATAAGGGGAAGAGATTTCCTCACTAGAGTTCCCTACACAGATGAAATAACATATCTGGTCCAAAAAGCCCCACCCAAATGATCCCATAATAATATTATTATTAATATGATGGGTGGGCTCATTTTTCAGTATATTTTCAGTATTTTTCAAAATATGATGTCATTGATAATAGTTCTACTTTTAATTTTTTTTCTTTTTTTCTTTTTTTTTTTTTTGGAGGGGGGAAGGCAAGGCGATTGGGGTTAAGTGACTTGCCCAAGGTCACATAGCTAGTAAGTATCAAGTGTCTGAGGCCAGAGTTGAACTCAAGTCCTCCTGACTCCAGGGCTGGTGTTTTATTCAATGCACCACCTAGCTGCCCCCTGTAATTCTTTTTCAACTTAAGATCAATATTTTGTATTCACAAAAGCTGCAGAAGAAAACTCTATAAAAAGACATTATAAACAGCAGTAAAATCCATAATCCTTGATCAAACAAAAAACTCTATTCATTTTTAGCCAAAAACATAATATTTTCAGATTCAAACACTTGTTTCAATATACTATCAAAAGATAAGCATGTTAACTTTAAAAAAAAATAGATATATGTCCTTGGGGGAGAGTAAGGGAGAAAATTTGAAACTCAAAATTTGAAAAAAGAGTGGTAAAATTGTTTGTACATGTAATTGGGAAAAATAAAATATTAAATTAAAAAGGTATGAATCTTCCGTACCATCAATTTCCAAAAGATTTATCTTTAACTACATCTATCGTTTCACTGCAATACAAAATAGGAAGGACTCACTAAGTATCTTTTTGACCATATCAAAAACTCTAGTTATCAGCAACATTTCTCTACTGAATGCAAATTTCACATTTAGCAGTTCTCTAAGCAGCGTTACACTATGGAGGAATCCTTTTGATATTGGAAGACAGGTGCTTTTTGAAAGTTTATTTTGCTTATTAAGAGTATATATTCTTGAGTGGGTGGAGTCAAGATGGTAGCTTGAATACAGGGACTTGCTTGAGTTTTTCCCCAAATCCCTCTAAACAAATTTTAGAGCTACAGAACCAATGAAATGACAGAGTGAAATAAGTGACCAGGACAAGATGGCCTGGGTGGTCGCCGGGAAGGGTCTATCATACTGTGCTGGGAGCAGAGCACAGCCCAGCTTGGGCCTCATTGTTAGAGACCAGGCCAGAGTAGATGCGGCAGAGCAGGCCTCAGGGACATGAGTCACTGAGGTATGGTAGTTTCCAGACTTCTCAGCCCACAAACACCAAAGACAACTTAGCAGGTCAGTAGGAAAACAGTTGGACCTGGTTGAGAAATGTGAGAGGTCTGCCCTAGTCCTCAGGCAGCAGAGGTGACTGTGGTGGCAGCAGTGGCAGTGGCAGCAGCAGCAGCTGCTACAGATGCTTCCAGCTTCAGGCCCACAGTCAGTGGGGTGGTGGTGGTGGTGGTGGTGGAATTAGGCAGCTGATCAGAACAAAAGTGCAGGGATCTCTTTGCTGGCACCACGGCAGCATTCTCTTGCTTTGCCCTGCTTGGATCTGGGTTGTAGTCCTGGTTGGCAGTCCTTGGGGGAAAAGGAGCTGGTGTGGCAGAGCTTGTGGTAACTGTGGAGAGAGAGAGTTCTCCTGGTAGTCATATGGCAGAAAGGAGTGCTTGCAATCACAGACCATATCACAGGTCAGGGGAGGAGTATCATACCACCTCAGAATAGAAGTATCTCTGAAAACAGCAGTGCAAAACCCTTGAAGCTTGGGATAAAGCAATCTCCACTGTGGAAGTGGTCATACTCTGACAAAGAGCTCAAAAGTCAAGTAATTGGCTGAGAAAACAAGCAGGCAGCATAAAAGGATTCAGACTATAGAATCTTTCTTTGGTGACAAAGAAGATCAAAACAAAGCCAGAGGAAGTCAACAAAGTCAAAGAGCCTACATCAAAAGCCTCCAAGAAAAATATGAATTGGTCTCAGGACATGGAAAAGCTCAAAAAGATTTGGAAAAGCAAGTAAGAGAAGTAGAGGAAAAATTGGAAAGAAAAATCAGAGTGATACAACAAAATTATTAAAAACAAGTCAACAACTTGCTAAAGGAGACCCCCCCCCAAA
>CM053622.1:245376578-245403693 GCA_028646595.1 Phalanger gymnotis
AGCCATTTTTTATAGGTTTTTGGAGGGACTTGGTGGGGAGCTCACGCTAGTCCCTGCTTTCCAGCCACCATCTTGCCTCTGCCCTCCTGTAGTATAGTTTAATTACCGGTATTGTTAGGCTTCACCCTTTATGCCTACTTTTAAAAACTGTTTCTCTTCAAATTCTTAACTTTTTCTTTTTCTTCAGTTGATTTAAAAATTTTTTCTAGCTCTATAAAGTAATCCTTTGAAAATATCATTAGTATAGAAATGAATAAGTAAATTCTTTTAGATATTAGTGTAATTTTCATGATATTTGCTTTACCCCCCTATGAACAATTAATATTTCTTCATTAACTTAGTTCTATATTTCTGAAAAGTATTTTATAGTTGCATTCATACAGGTTCCAAATGTGCCTTGGTAGATAAACTCTCAAGTATTTTATACATTTTATAATTATTCTGAGTGGAATTTCTCTTTATGTCTTTTCCTTTTGGATGTTGTTGACAATATACAGACTTGCTGATGATTTATGTGGACTGGTTTTATGTACTACAACTTTGCTGAATTTATTGTTTTGATTAATTTTGTAAGTGATGCTCTTGCTTCCTCTTTACCTATATTTATTCCCATGATTTCTTTTTCTTATCATATTACTACAGCTAGCATTACTAGTGCGACATTAAATAATATTAGTTACAATAGGTGTCCTTGCTTTACAAGAATATTTCAAACTGCTGATAAGAATAAAACTTTTATAATAAATTTTAGCAATATTTACTTATGATCAAAATGTACAAGTTGTATTCTCCCCTCCCTGAAATGAGCAATATTAATAAATACAAAGTAGTATTGGTAAGTTAAGGATCACATGAATGACACAACCAAAAAAAAAAAAGAGCCTTAAAAGAAAACTCTTCTCCTAGATATCTTAAAACCAGAGGGCAAAATGGGAATAGAAAAAAAAATCCACCATTAGTCTCCTGAAAGAAATCCCTAAATGAAAACTCCCAGAACCATATGCAAAATCCAGAGTTTTTAATTTAAAGAAAAAAACTGCAAGGAGCTAGAAAGAAAAAATTCAAGTACTGAGGAGCCATAGTCAGGATCACACATTATTTAGTAACCAGCACTATAAAAGAGTGGAGAGGTTGGGATACAATATTCTCGAAGGCAAAAGAAATAGGCTTATGGCCAAGAGTAATTTATCCAGCAAAACTGAATATATATATACATATATATATATATTGCTATAAGGGAAAAAATGATCTTTAATGAAATAGACTTCCAAGGATTCCTGCTTAAAAGACCAGAGTGGCATAGAAATTTTTTAGTTTAAACCCAGGAGAGAAAAGAAACATAAAGAAGTAAACATTAATGAACAATGATAAACAAGGGTAAACTACTTACATTCAAAACAAGAGATGATACCTGTGACTCTTCTGAACCCTATTATTATCAGGGGTCATAAAGGAAGTCTAATTAGATAAGGCCTAAGAATGGCTCTGATATATCTTGATGATCTTAAAAGACAAATAAAAAAGAGAGGGAAAGAGGAGTACAATGGGGTTGGGGAAGGAAAAGGAAAGTTAGGGGAAATTATTTCATAATCAGAGTGTGCAAGTCAATAACTATATAGATAAGAAGGAGAGGGCTGGGAGAAATAGCACGTAGTTGAACCTCCCTCTTATCTGAACTGGTGAAAAGAAGGAAGAATATAGAGACACTGTTAGGCATACAAATAAATTTTGCTCAACAGAGAAATAGGAGAGAAAAAGGTAAAGGAGGGAGGGGAATTTAGAGGGAAGAAAAATTAGGGCAGAAATCAATCTTAAGCAAAACAATTCTAAATATGTATGAAAATGCTTATAATTTATTCTGAGGTGGCAAAGAATGGACATAAGTGAGGGAGTGCCCCAAAATTGGTTAATGGATGGACAAGTTATGGTATACAAATGTGATGGAATACTATTTTTCTGTGAGAAATGATGAAGGGGATGGTTTCAGAGAAACCTGGAAGACTTGTATGAATGGATTTAGAGTGAAGTGAGCAGAACCAGGAGAACAATTTATACAATGACCCCAATATGCTAAAGGCAAACAACTTTAAAAGAATTAGAAACTCAAAAGTATAATTACCAAACATGATTCCAGAGTACTAATGATGAAATCTGCTACACACCTCCAGATAGAGGGCGGGATTCACAATTGAAAATGACAAGAATAGTCTTTTTTAGAAATGGCTAATATGGAAATTTGTTTCGATTGACAATACATATTTGTAATGGATATCATTTTTCTTTAGGTCTTACTTGGGGGATAGAGAAGGGTGAGAAGGTAGATTTTTGCTGACCAGAATATATAAATACATAAAAATGACATCACTGGAAAGTATCCAATCATAGGAAGTCTTCCCTGATCTTTCTAGTTCTTAGTGCTTTCCTTCCTTCTCAAGTTATCCTGTATTGGGCAGCTAGCTGATGGAGTGGATACCAACCTACTTCTTGACTGGAGGCACAAAGACCTGAGTTCAAAAACTGACCGCAGACACTTACCATCAATAAATTAGGAAACATTTGTTAACCTCTGCTACATGCCAGGCATCTTGCCAAGTGCCAAAGAGACAAAAGATAGTCCTTGCCTTCAAGGAGCTTTGAATCTAATGAGAGACACTGGGCTAGTCAACCTCTGTTTGCCTTAATTTCCTCAACCATAAACAAAATAAGGATAATAATAGCATCTACCTCTCAGGGTTGTTTTGAGGATGAAATGTGATAATATTTTTAAAGTGTTTAGCACAATGACCGTCACATTGTAAGTGATTAGTAAATGTTTGTTCCTTTACTCTTTTCTCATCTGTTCATAATATTGTATTTCTCCAGTATATTGAAATCTTCCTGAGAACTTTTGTCTTTGTTTTGCCAGTACCTAGCACAGTGTTTTGTATGTAGTAGGTTAATAATAAGTGTCAAATAGGGAAGAGTTGCATTGGAATAGAATCTGATGTTGCACTAGGTTTCCTGAAATTCATGAAATCGTGGAACGTTTGGAAGGCAACCTTAGAGTTGGAAAGTACTTTTAGAGGTTACCTAGGTATAATGTTAATGGAATAGGAAGATCTTCCCTACCCATTAACAGGCCTATGTGCCCAGCTGTAATACATCCTGAGTCACATAGATCCTATTGGAGGAGGAACTTGCTTAAGAGGAATTTGCTTAAAGGGGAAGCTTGTTTTGGGGAGGTTTGCTTGTAGGAAGGCTTTCACACCTTTTGCTAATTTTTAATTAGGCACTGAGTCATGAGTTTTGTGATGCCTTCTGGCCCTGAGGGGTGTATATATACTCTGAGTTGGTATTTTGCTTTGGGGGTTTGCTTATGAGAAGGATCTTGTCATTTCCTGGTTGAGACTCTGAGTAGCTGTGTGTTCAGAGCTCACCGACTACTCAGATGTAAAGGCTTTCTCAATCCAAGGATGTATGTAAAGTATATAGCAATGTTGCTTTGATTTAGGCAGTTAAGAGCCCTGTCTGTTGGTCTTTGTGCTAATTTCTCTGTTTGTATTTTCTCTGTTTGAATTTTCTCTGCTTCTATTTTCTCTGACATTCTGGGTGCTGACTTTTCCCCTGAACTAGTGAATGCAATTAAAAGTAGGATTGTTAACCACTTTCGAGAAGTCTTTCCTAGAAAAGTAGATGTAGGAACCTGTGCCAGCTATCCTAGGTGTGCCAGTGTGGTTGCTGTTACACTGGTTCAAGTTCCTAATTCTATAAACAACAGCATTTAGACCCAGAGGAGTGAGTGGCATCATTCAGCTTTTTAGTTCCAGATTGCAGCAACACTTGATTGACTTTTATATGACCCCCCCAACATTAATGATAATTTTTCATAAAATTGGGTGACTCCCTCCTCTCTCCCCCCTCCCCCCGTATAACCATACTGCATACATTTGTGTTTCAAAATAGAATAAATTCTTCAGGTTAAAGGTTGAGAAAAAGAATGTGTGTTATCCTAATCCTGGATATATGCTACACACATTTACCATAGATTTCCTTGAAGGTCAGTGAACAATTGATAAATGAAAGCAGGGATGGTTGAACTCGCTCTGAATTCTAGAAGATTATATGACCAGAAGTAATAATTGGTGAGCCAAGAGAAACAGCTGTGGTCAGTTAACAGGGCAGGAATTAAACAGAATAATTAGAAGATGATTATGCAGTTAAATAATTTCAGACCTGAGTTTTGATCACATCTATTTCAATTAAATATCTGTATGACTTCCAGTTCTCCCTAATGGGACAAAAAAGATAGCCAAAAAAAAAAAAAAGGATGAGTGAAACAGAACATATTTGCCATAATGAGTTTGCATCAGAAAGCTTAAAAATAAAAGAAGAAACACAGTGCATTTAATATGAAATGAAATTTTCAAATGCTATTTATTAAGGATTGATGAAGTTACTATAATGTGAGGATCAGCATGCTAGGGATTTGAGGGGCAGTGGAAATCGTAGTTCAGATAAGGCATAATCTCTGTCCTCAAGGAGCTTAGGGTCAGTACTAAGTTTCAATGTTTGTCAGTATCCAAATTAGGCCAACCAAAAAGATTTTAAAACATTTCTGACATCTACATAATACTTAACAATTTGAAAAAACATGAAATCCATCATTTGATAGTGCTCAGGGTGTGTTCTCACAGAGTGAATGATTCCTCTTAAGTGTGCATATGCTGTTATTTGTGATTTTGTAGTGAGATTTCTGCTTAAATAGACAGGTTTTTATGGTGGAAAATATATTAGCTCTTAATTCAGGAGAGAACTGAATTCAAATCTCACTGATGACACTTAGTTGTATGACCATGGGCATGTCACTTAAATCTTTCTGTGCCCCAGTTTCTTCATCAATAAAATGAGATCATAGATTTGGAACAAGAAGAGATATTGAAAATCATCTAAGCCAAATCCTTCATTTTGCAGATGAGGAAATGGAACTTAAATAACTTACCCAAGGTCACACAGGTAACAAATAGTAGAGTTGGGATGAGAATCCAGGTTCTTCCAAATCCAGGTACCTACCTCACAAGGTTGTTGCAGTGAACAAGTAAATAATATTTGTAGAATCATGATATAAAGCTCACTTTTCCCTCTTTTTTATTTAGTCATCAAGTAGATTTTTCTCTTATTAGCCAAAGAATAGCAACATTGAGAAGTGTGATGCTGGGATGCCAAGATTTTCCAGAGAACTGAGGTATTTTGGCAAAATTCTATGTAAAGTTAAGACAGATTTTCTTTTTTCTTTCTTTAGCATATTTTCCCTTTTATTCGATATCAACTTATAAAGACCAGGAAATAAGCAAGGTTTGGTGGCTCTGAATATTGGGTTCTTATGAGGAATAGAATTGAAAGTTGGAAGGGACCCCAAGAGGTCATTGAGTCTTATTTGCATTATCTCACTCCCCTCAGCCTCTTCTCTGCCTTGGGCAAGGCTGCAATATGTCCACCCACTCAGTGCCAATTTACCTCAGCAGCTCCTCAAAAATAGAGATAGTATGCTTCTTTGAATGGAGTATTTCTGCATCTCTAATAACTTAAAGGCATAACTACTGTTTCTCCTTCAAATTTCTCACCAATCAACATCTTTTTGACATAAGAAAGGAATGGTGTGGTTTCCAGTTTTAGTTTTGACAGGTATATAAGTGCCCCCAGTAGATGATAGAAGGAGTCCTCATTTTGGTAGTATCATCAGCCTAGTCCATAGTTGATATAGCAGAGTGACATTAATGGTGGTATTGATGTTGGGGGAGAGACAATTAACTCCCACTCCTCCAGGGTAATTCCTTTAATCTGTAATGTTTCTGGAATGTTCCTGGCTTATTGTACTATACATAGGGCTGGAGATTGGTCTGATTTTTTTTTGAATAAACTCCAATATATTTCCCAAGTGAGGTCATATACTGTAGTTGAATTGTTCATTTTCTTAAAATTCTTTTGTAGGTAGTGCCCCTCTTGAGGCTACTTCCTGACTCCTACTAGCGCTGATGTGCTGGGTCTCCAAAGGGTGGTATGACCACTTCTCCTTTTGGGATCTAACCTTGAGGCATCAGAGGGCTTCTGATACAGCTGCTCATGAGCCTTCATGTAGTATTCTTTCCATTGATTATCAGTCAGACTTAATTAAGGGGTTATTTACTGAGCAGACATAGCAGGGACAGTTGGCACAAAAACAATCTCTCCCAAAGTCTGGGACATACTTTTCCAAAATTAGGCTATAACAAAAGTGGACTCAAGCTTAGAAAGCACAAAGCCAAAAAGCTGAATAAAGTCATGTTAATTACTAGGAGTCATTTTCTCCCTTTATGGAGTTCTTATGACGTTTTTTTTAAGGATAGCTTTCTGCTGGGCTCTGAATTGGCATCCTTGAGAGTTATTTTTCCTCAGTGCATCTAGTTTGTCTCACAGAGTCCAATTCTACTCAAGGAAACTGAAGGTGAAATCTTCTAATCTAAAAAGCTTATGAGATTGTTCTGTGGTCCACATTGGGGGAAGGAGAGAATCAATTCCCACTCTTATCCCCAGGGTAATTCCCTCAATCTGGAATGTTTCTGGAATGTTCCTGCTGGAACATCTGATTCCAAACTGACTTATTATACTATACCTAGACCTGGTGGTTGGTCTGATTTTTTTTTGAATAAACTCCAATATGTTTCCTAAGTGAGGTCATTTGATTTCATCTAATTATTAAAGTATTTCATTCCTCCCAGATTGATTAATGATCTGTTCATACTTAATTGATTGATTGAATAAAGGTGTCTAGGATTTGTTGGTGCCTAGTTTATACTTTTGATTGATTCAGTGAAAATATCTAAGCCTTCTATAATTACAATAGTTGAGGTAGGGGTTGTAGAACACCCCCTTACAGTTACAAACAAAATTCTCATAGGTCCATTCTAACTTCTTTCCAGTCTAAAGGCTAGTAAATCCATGTTATTTTATTTAATGTGCATGACTAATTTAATATCAGGAAAAAGAACAGCTGCTAAATCAAAATTCCCCTCCTTCTTCTCTCTCCTACCCCCAATACCGGTCCTTGCACCATTTACCTTTTTTTTTTTTTTTTTTTTGCACTTACGGCAAAACACAAATATATGTAAACTTAGATACTGGTTGGTTAACCCACTTAAGATTGATCTCTATACTCTGTCCTCTCAGACTAATAGCAGAATCCTATTACTAGTATTTTTGCACCCAACTAGTCCAAACTAGATTTGAATGGAGTCATTCTGAATAAGACATCCATTTATTTCCATGAATAGAACCCAAAGATGATAGCATTCTGACAGGCTCAAATCTTATTACCTGCTCTGATCTTGGACAAATCCTTTGACCTCTCTGGATCTCAGTTTCCTTATTTGAAAACAAGGATGTTGGACTGACTGAGCTTTAAGGTTTATAATACCTCCAAGTTTATGATCCTATAAATCTATTGATTGAATGGCTGGCATTTGAATAATTGTTTATTAAATTGACTAGTATTTTACATTGACACATTTTAGTGATGGCTTTTGACATCACATCAGTACATTTCCACCCAACCCCCAGTTTAAATTCTCCTTTGTGAAGAAGTAAATAATTAAGCAAAAGTATCTAAAACAGAAACCTTGTTTTATATTATACACAATATTCTACTAGTATAGTCTCTCACCTTTCTGTTATGAGGAAGGGGTTTTATTTTATTGTTTCTTCTGCAAGGTCTTCATGATTTTTTTTTTTTTTTGGAGATAGAGACTAGATCTCTCTTATTTCACCCAGACTGGAAGTTCAGGGTCACCCAACTGGCTTATCCACAGCAGCTCAGAGTTCTGAAGCTCAGGAGTTCAAGGCATCCTCCAGCCTCAGCTTCCCTGGTAAGAGAGATTATAGGTGTGTGTCTTGTCATCATTTCTGACTCATGATATTTCCATTATTCAATTTTCAACTTCTTTCGGTGATATTACTTACATTTATAGTCACTGGGTCTATTGCTCTCTTGACTTTTATTTTCTTCATCAATTCATACAAATATTCCCAGATTTCTCTGAATTTCTCAGGTTTATAATTTCTTACAGAATAGTTAATATTCTATGATTTTTATATTACCATAGCTATTTCAATCATTTTCCAACTCAGTGGGCACTCCCTCATTTTTGATTAATTTCTTCTGTAACATCTCTTCCAGACACTCTAGCTCTTTACTACCACAAAGCATGCTTCTGCCATGACAATTTTGTTAGGCTTAGGACCTTTGTTTCCGTCTTTGAGTTCCTCGGGTTATATGTACATATAATTTCTCTCAAGTATTATTTGGCCTAAATGGTTGCTGAAGTATCTTTCAACTTCCAAATTCCGTGAGTTTGTGATATACATAGTAGCAAACAATTGGTAGTAGTTAACTTGTTAAAAAGCAAATAGTTGCTAGTTTGTTGGATGTTTTGATTTTGAAGCTAAATCACCCAAGACGCAAGGAAGAATGCCTTTGTTAAAAAGTTAATACATGCATTCACTTCCTCCCTGATCTTGTTACATAATACCTCCAATTTCTGTGACCCCTGGGCAAGCTCACATCAGTAGTAAATCTGAGTTTACTGATGTAACAATGTGATGCATACTGAACATATGAAGTCTAACTTAGCCTTGCGTTTAATTCAGTATTGTATAACAGACTATTGTTAATTCAAAACTGTTGATATTTCATTTTATTAGAGTGATGGTATATGTATTTTAAGGAAAAAATTTAGATACAAGTGCATACATATATATGCATATACACATGCAATAGGGGCAGCTAAGTGGCAGAGTAGATAGAGTGCCTGGCCCAGCATCAAGAAGATTCAACTTACTGAGTTCAAATTGAGCCTCACACACTTACTAGCTGTGTGACCCTGGGCAAGTAAGTCACTTAACCCTATTTTCCTCAATTTTCTCACCTATAAAATGAGTTGGGGAAGGAAATGGCAAAGCACTGCACTATCTTTGCCAAAAAAAAAACCAAATCCAAATGGAATCACAAAGAGTCAGGACACAACTGAAATGACTGAACAACAACAACATATGTATGATCTTTCTGCTACCTATTAATTGCAAAGATAAATTAGAGGATTCGAGGTCTGGTAACATCCAAATTTGGAGAAAGGCAAGGAAAAATCAGAATTATAGGGGGCTGGTTGACCGGTGAATTCCAATTAGCCACCCAAAGGAAGGTAATTTGATTAGGAGAAAAGATATTATTCCTTAAATTTACTGAAATTCCTCTGGTCTATCTAAAGCATCCCAAGAAAATGAGAGACCACCCATGACTATATTGATTGGAAGAAAAACCTCCTGTCTTTCTCTGTCCTGAATCACTTGGGGGCTAAAATGACCTGGTATAGGAGGATCCAAATGCTGTTCTGGGGCGGGGGGTGGGGTGGGGGAGGAAGGGATTCTACCACTAGCATGCTAGAGCCATTAATTAATAAAAGTAATTTCTTCTTTTATGCTTTAATATGTCAATAGGATGGAAAAAACATGCATCAGAATTTCTGAGGGCAACAAGGATCAGGATGGAAATAACAAAACAAAAGGAAAAAAGTTGCCATCCTATTCATCGTCTGTTGTGATGCACTTTTTGGCTGCTCAGGAAGGTTTGAGGTTCTGGTATTTGTAATGTAGAAACACTAAACTGCTTATGATGTGTGCTGGAATATGAGCCAGAGACCATGAAATGCTAGTTATTCAGATAACAAAGTATCTCAAGAGAGGAATGGACCAGGGAGGATCCTTGGTAGAAATGAAGTAGTTGGTATGATGAAGCATTCAGATATCTGGCATGAAAATACTTCTGAATTTGAACAAAAATTCATTAAACAGTGACATGAAGTTGCATAAAAGTTCATTCAACTGCCCTGAGGTTAACTTTGTTAAAGTTAATTAACTTTAACAGTTAAAGGCATGGTTTCTGAAAGGGTACCCACTTAGACTTTTTTAATTAAAAAAACCCAGCAAACGTCTACTTTAAGGCGTTCTTTCCTGTCAGGACCCCTGTGGCTAAGTGAGGACCACTGGGGGCGTATTTAACTATATTAATTAACCACTTTTTAGATTCCCCTAATTGTTGGTACTCTCCTTCAATAAGTTATGTTTATTTGACATATATTGATGTTATGTATGCATTTGTACATATTATGGAAGCTTCTGGTTATTTCATTTTTTATCTTCGAAAGTCTCTAGCACAGTAATTATCATATGGTAGTTATTTAATAAATGCTTGTTGAATAGTTAACTTGATCAGAATGAGGTAATATATTGATTTCAGGTGCTACGACAACTTGGGGTTCAAGTGAGGCATTTTCATATAACTTTCTTCATTGGTGGAAAGAATATTCAATGCTCCACTCTCATGTAAGAGATGAAGTTTGTGGGGCTAAAGAGAAGAGAATTACTCTTTTGGTTTCCAGTTTTGACAGTGGACCCAAAGGGTTCTGGGCTCTCATTAACAAGAGGCCCCTGGAGGGAGAGAAAGACTTTGGGGGAAAATTCAACATATAAAGGAATCAGGACCTCAACTATGTCCCTGTTTCTAGCTTACCACACTAGACAACTTCCACTTGGCTGAGTCAGGGGACTCTCTGTCTCTCGCTCTCTCTCTGTCTCTCTCTGTCTCTCTCTCTCTGTCTCTGTCTCTCTCTCTTTCTTTCTTTGTGTGTGTCCCCTAGTGAGAAAGCTCACTTACTCTCTATATTGTCCAGTTTCTGTTTGCTATCATTTTCCATAAATAGGTTTATTCATTGTGCAGTATTTGTGATAGTCCTCGTTTAACTAGCATGTAGTGGGAAGAGAGTCAAGTGTTTAGATAAAACTTTGGATATTCCTTACCTTTAAGGGAGAATAGCTAATAGAGTGGCATGAACTCAAAATAATTGCCCCCAGACTAGCAATATTTAGGTGGGCAGATGGATGTAATTCTATCCAGGTATCTCTTCCTTGAAGAGTGCATAGTGGGCTAGCCTCATAGCCCTCATCTGCTCCCCTCCAGGCAGAGATTGCAAAGATGTTTATTCATCCCTCCCTCAGAGCCTCATTTAACTAACTTATTTGGACACAAAACCCACACGGGAAGTGCAAATCCTTTATATTAGCATCTCACTCTCATAACTAAGATAGCTTCCATGAGGAGTATATTATTTTCCAGCCTAGAGATTACTGTTTTGGTTACAGAATCACAGAACCACAGTCCTGAAAAGGACCTCAGAAGCTAAAAGACTGCACACGAACAAGAATCTCTATGACATCTCCATGAGTCATTCAGCCTCTGCTTGAAGACTTTCAGTGAAAATCTACCTCCTGAAGGTTGCCACTACTTCCTGAAGTAGCCTATTCAGTTTTGGTATAGTTCTAATCATTAGGAAGATTTTCCTCACATCATATTCTCTTTTCTTCAATGCTTCCCTACATTTTTTACCCACTATTCCTGGTTCTTTCTTCTGAGCCCAGAGTCAACAAATCTAATCTTTCTTCTGCATGGCAACCTTTCAAATACTTGAAGATAAGATTTCCTTTGGTATTAGTAGACCGTATTGTTGGTGTGAGTCTGTTTTATAAAGTTCCTGTCTCCTGCCCCTAGTGTGACTTTGACTTAATGCTCCAAGTTAAGAGAAGGGCTATACCTTATGAAATTATTGATATTTTCTAGTCAAAATCCAAGACAATGAGGTGGTCTTTCCATAATTTCTAGAGTGGCCAGATACTTGTACTAAAGTGTGGCTTAAGCAGAAGTGAATTCAATATTCCAGGAGACCTCAACTTAATGACTTTTGGCTCTTATTAACCATAAAACTAGAAATAGATCACTGAAGTAGGTGAAGGCTGTGGGTTATTAGTACTTGGATTCAAATTATGCTTCTAGCAAGAACATTAAGTGAAAATGTCAGAATGAACAGGTGGTTTGAAAAAAGTTATTGGTATAAATCTTGGAGGAAGGAAGATGACTCCTCTGGACATTGCTACAAAAACCAAACAAACTAAAAATAGCATCAAGTTGTTTTCTTCATGGAAGAAGCTGAATCTGAAAAGGAAAACGCTTCAATTAGAGCAATTTATTGTACTAGGAATGGATTCTATCTTTCTGATTTAAATTTAAATGAATTTCTGATTTAAGCTTAAGTAATTTAAAAATAAGATATAGTTTAGAAAAGTTAAGTAAGGGGTAAAAAACTGAGCGGTGGAGTGGTGGAGGTCGTGGGAGTGGTAAAAGTGGGAATATCAGTTCTTGACTTTGGAGTCATGAGATCTAGGTTCTGAGTTTTTTGTTTTGTTTTATTTTGCTACTACCTCATAACCAAGTCCTTTAACCTCACTGGGTCTTCTCCATTGTCTCATCTTTAAAATAAGAAGTTGGGTTAAGTGATCCTGACCCTTGGAGCTCTAAAATTCTATAGTTGTAAATGGGAGCCACTCTCCCACTCTGAACCATAGTCCTACCTCACAGTAAAGCTAGGAAGTTGATTTTAAGGGTATTATCAAGAAGGGAATTCTACTTATCTGAAGAATAAGGGAAAAGACAAAGTGGTCCAATTACCCAGGGGAAAATTCCTTTCTCTTGCCAAATCATGGAATCAGTTCATCTCTTATGTACCATATATGAACAAGAAATGCATCTAATCAGCCAATTCCACTGCAATCCTGAAATGCCACTGGCATTTTGGCCTGTGGTTGAATCTTTCTATAAGGGTTAATCAGGGTAAAAAACTAGGCAGGATACACAGTTATGAAATAAATCCAATCATTGTCCAAATATGTTTACCTGAGAGATGAAGAGGAAGTGTGATGGGGGTAAGGGGTGGGGAATAGAAATGGAAGTTGACTGCTGGTTCTGAGGTGTACATAATTCAGAATTTGGCTTATATAGTCCTACCTTCAGTTCAAACTTCAGCATAGAGGGGCCAGACTGGGGAAAAACAGCCAAGATGTGAGACTTTAAGGCCAAAATAAAGCTAATTTTAGATCACAGTCATTAGAGATGGAAAAGGCCTACAGGATTACATTACTAAATTCATTCTTGTGCCAGGCCAGGATACAATGAAACAGAGGACAGATCAAATAGGAAACTGATCTCAGCTCTTAGATCTTAGGCAGAGAACCAAAGCATAAGCCATTGCCCTTGACCCTAAAGCAATGAGGTGACTGCAGGTTAGTTCAGAAGATGAACACTTCCAGAAGTGTTTTCGTCTTTTTAAAAGGCAGAAAGGTAAAATATGGACAACACAGTGGAGCATTCTAGAAATGCATACATGTGTACTATAGTATTGCCTTCTTTGTTCCAGGGGAAAAGAGGAAAATAAAATTAAGTAAATTAAAGTTAAATCTGGCTATCAAGTACTTTGGGAAATAAATCAAGACAGAAAAAGAAGACACAATAACTTAGTATGTAATTAGTAATAAGTTTTTTGTGGTTTTTTCTTTTGAACTGTTTTTTCTTTCACAACATGACTAAGACAGAAATATGTTTTACATGATTGTACATATACAACCTATATCAAATTGTTTATTGTCTTAGGGAAGGGGGAAGTAAGAGAGAGAAGGATAAAATTTGGAATTTAAATAAAAAAAGAATGTTAAAAACTAAATAACTGTAGACTATATAAAACACCTAGGAGTATACCTGCCAAGACAAACCCAGGAACTATACAAACATAATTGCAAAACATTTTTTATACAAAAAAGTTAAATTTAAATAAAAATAATAATAGTGATGGTAGCTTACATCCAGAAATAGTCTTTTATGTTTACAAAGTCTTTACTTACATCATTCTAGTTGAAACTCATAAGATTATGAGGTAGGCCAAGAGACAATATTATTCCTATTTTACAGGTGAGAAAACTGATTCTCAGAGAGGTTGTGTCACAGAGCAAAATGACTGAGATTGGACTGTGCTCAGATCTTCTTAATCTAAATTGAGTGGATTTTTTTGCACTATGAAAATGCTTAAATAGATCTGCATTCTCAACAATATGGATGGTTCCTTTGATGATGCAAATCACTAACCATACCTTCCCATTCTGTACAATCCTTATTTAAGTCCTCTCAGAGGTTTGCTATAGCATCCATTTAACATGTTAGGTGCCTTTCTCACTTTCTCTTGACATAGTGAGGATATCAAGGAAGCATTTGGACTGGCCATAGTTTTGCCCTTACTCTTACCATAGGAAGAGCTCATCTTCTTTTTTAATCATGCATTCATCAATGACATGCTATATTCCAGTTTTTCAGAGTTCCTTATTTTTTAAATGTTGCAGCCTTTTCATCCCGCATTATCTTCTGAGTGATAATTTATTTTCAATTTTCTAGAGAGTGCAGTTTTCAATGACACGTAGCCACACAACTGCATCACATGTAACGCTATAGCTGTCTTACAGAGGACAATTTGATGAATGAACTAAGCTTTAAAGAGATTTCCATAAGTCCATTCATAAATGTCACCCATTTTCCACCCTTCTCATTAGAGATCATTCTTTTCCAGAATGGTTTAAATACGACCTTGATGCTCCAAGTGAAAATATCTGGGTAGCAGCTGCTTTGAAAAGTGTGTGTGCTAGGGTATGCCAAACATTTTGTGGCTAAGTAAGTCAGACTGTGGACTTAGAGATACGCGAATATTAGAGTGAATATGGAATCTAGAATCACCAGTCTTGACTTGCTGTAAGGCGAAAAGATATACCCAAGAACAACCCAAGAGATGGATGTTTGCTTCGAAGAGCTTTAAGGATATAAGGAAGGAGAGTTAGAGGACTGGAGAAGGAAATGATAACTCAAGTATCCTGCTATTCAACATGTCCTCTAAATTTTAGTGCCAGTTATCATATCCTCAGGAAATAAATGTAATCATGTGTCCCAGGGATAAAGCTTAAATAGATCTTCTTAATGATGTAACACTCTCTACATAAAACATGTAAGGTAAAGATTTCTAGATAGGCACCTCAATACCTTGGGAAAAGCTATTGAAAATGACTGAATAACAGATTCCAAGAATTTTATTATACACTGGGCTTTCATCATAATTCATTCTTTGGGGTATAGCATGTAGACTTATTTTAAAAGAATACTTATGGCATTTGACAAGTAAATTCCCTTGAAAAAGATTTTAAATGAAAAATTTATGTGATATTCTGCTCTGTAGTAGGTGTTAGAATGAGGTTTCATTATATAGGGGAAACTAACTTACTGTCATTAGGAATCAGTTAAACAGGGCTTTTCTTTTTTCTTTTCTTTTTCTTTTTTGGAGGGGGGAAGGCAGGGCAATTGGGGTTAAATGACTTGCCCAAGGTCACACAGCTAGTAAATGTGTCAAGTGTCTGAGGCTGGAATTGAACTCAGGTCCTTCTAACTCCAGGATGGTGCTTTACTCACTTCACCACCTAGCTGCCCCTAAATAGGGCTTTTCTTATCTATTTTTGGATTGCCTTGCTACTTAGGGTTCATGTTATATACTACACAGGTATAGAGACAATCAATATTCAGGGGCTAAGTAACTATATTTTGACCACTGACTAAGAAAGCTCATTAAGTCATTCAGCATGTTTGTCCTTCCATCCTAAAATCATAGATAGAATTAGAAGGGGCATCAGGAGTCATCTGGTCCAAACTTACCTAAATCATAAATTCCCCAAGAAGTAATTATCTAGCTTTTGTCGGAAGATGGTGATTGAAGACTTATTGCTTTTTGAAATAGCCAGGATGTGAGCACTGAACCAAAGTTGGCAACCACGTGGGGAAGTGTTGGTCTGATTAAGAAAAGAGAGAGAGAAATGATTCTTCAGTCAATAAGCATATAAGCATTTATTAAATGTCTGCTATGTCCTAGGCACTGTACTAAGTACTGGGTTCTTTGAGCAACAAATGAGAATTTTTAATTTGAAAAAGATGGTTTGTGAGTACTTAGGGAGTTTGCGAACATTAACCAAAATCTCTTACATTTTGCCCCTTTTCTCTACCCATATAACCAGCACCCTAGTTCAGACTCTTATCATCTGGACCGCTATAATGACCTCCTAATGGATTGTGATGCTTCGGATATCTTTCTTTTCTAAACCATCTTATATAGAGGTGCCAGAGTGATTTTCTCAAAGCATAGATTTGACTACATCACACTTCTACCCAAAAAACTCCAGTGACTTGCTCTTACCTCTAGGATCAGATAAAAACTCCCCTGTTTGATATTTAGAATCTTTTATAACCTGGCTTCAATCTACCTTTCTAGGTTTATTATACTTCCCTCCCCTTCATGCACTTGAACATTCAGTCAAACTGATCTTTTTGGTGTTCCACATACTACATTCCTAATCTGAGATATGTTCCTTTGAACTGGCCATCTCCATGGCTGGAATTCTCTGCTTCATAACCTCTCTTAGAGTTTCTTGTTTCCACCAAAATCCAGATCAAGTGCCACCTTGGAAATGAAATCTTTCCTGATTCTCCCTACCCCCTCCCCAGTTGTTAGTACTCCCCTTCTCAGAAGCTTACCTTTAATTTATGTGTGTATGTGTGAGCGTGTAGCACATCTATCTGCCATACACACACACGTATATGTGTGTGTATAACATACCTATCCACCATATATATACACATGTGTGTATATAAATTATATATACATTATGTATATATGGATATATTTTAACCCCCAATAAAATATATATGCCTTGAAGCCAAAGACTGTTTAATTTTTGTTTTTGTATCCCCAGTGCATAGTGCGTGTCCGACATATGATAGTTACTTAATAAATATTTGTTGCTTGATCTTTTTATTCACTTAGAACCAATTGAATTCATCTAGAACACTAATTTGTGACAACACACTTCCTTTCTCCAGGATTATAAGACTGATGATGAAGAGAAAGCTATAGACATATTAAATCTTCAATGTGAGCAAACTATTTGACAAAGACTTAAGTGATATCTTTATGGACTAGAAGAAGAGTTTTTAACTTAGTTTGTAGTTCAAGTAGAGAGATTTTAAAATAGTTGAATTACTGGACCTAAAGAGTTATTATTAGCAGATTAATGGAAATTTCAAGGAAGATTCTAGAACAATGTTCCAGGGATTTGTCTCTGGTCCTATTTTGTTCAACACTTTTAATCAATTTTAGATGAATGCATGTTTTTAGTTGTCTCCAACTCTTCATGACATCTCTTGGGTTTTTCTTGGCAAAAATACTGGAGTGGTTTGCCATTTCCTTTTACAGCTCATTTTACAGATGAGCAAACTGAGGCACGCAGTGTTAAATGACTTGCCCAGGGTCATACAACTAGTAAGTGTCTGAAGCCAGCTTTGAACTCAGGAAGATGAGTCTTCCAGACTCCAGGTTTAGCACTGTATTAACTGTGTCACCTAGCTGCCTGATGAATGCACTTGGTATGCTTTTATAAAATTTTTGGATGACATAAAACTAAGAAGGTTAGCTAACCCATTGTACTCTAGGTCAAATATGTAAAGAGGTACTAAAATATTAGCCTGAGGTTAAAAAAGAACAGCCACAACAACTTCAAAACCATATAATAAGGAAAGTTTTGCTAAAAGAGAGTTTATACAAGGATCGAGTGAATTTATTGGCGTGCAAGCCTAGTATATGCCATCAGTATGTCAAGGTGGCCCTCAAATGTTAATGCATTTTAGGCTAAATTAAGAGAGTCATAGTGTTCAAAAAGAGGACATTGCCTTTGTCACACTACATAAAGAATATGTTGTTCACTTCTGGGTGTTATGGAGCAGCTCAGTGGTACAGTGGATAGAGTGCTGGACCTGAATTAGTAAGAACTGAGTTAAAATCTAGCCTCAGATGCTTGCTAGTTGTGTGACCCTGGGTAAGTCACTTACCCATATTTGCCTCAGTATCCTCATCTGTAAAATGAGCTGGAAAAGGACATGGCAAACCATTCCAGTACCTTTGCCAAATGATGACAACCAAATGGGGTCATGAAGAGTCAGACATGACTGAAAATGACTAAACAAAAGCAACAACATTTCCTCGTGTGTTATATTTTAGGATGGACATTGTAGGAAATGCAAAGAACAATGATTAGAATGATGAGAACAACTTTAGTTTTGTCATATTAAAATTGAAAAAGTTGGGATATTTAATCTAGAAAAGAAAAGATTTCTGGGAGACATGTTACCTCTCTTCAACTATTTGAAAGACTCTCATAGAAGAGAAGGATGTGATTTGTTCTTTTTGACCCAAAACAGGTTTATTTTGTAGAAAGGTAGCTTTTGGCTTGATAGCAGCCTAAATATCAGAGCTAACACAAAATGGAATGTAATACCTCAGACAGTAGCAGGTTTCCCCTTACTAGATATCTTTAAGCAGAGGCTGGATAATCAATCATCTGACATGTGATTGTGGGTATTTTTATTTTCTGTGGGTTGGAGAAGATGGCTATTGAGGTCCCTTGCAAATCTTGGATTCTGTTATTCTGATTCAGTTCTATTTGTCATTGAATAATGACTTATTTGTTATATTGAGTGGACATGGAATTTCACTGATATAGGGAGTTCATCCTCCACCAATGCGGATGAGTACCCCCCACTGCAAGTTCTAATCTAGGATAGTAGCTGGGAGATCCTGAGAAGTTAGATTACATGATCTGTGCAGGGGCACACAGCCAGTTCATGGCAGTGGCAGGACTCAGGTCTTTACAGCTCTGAGGCCAGTGGTCTCTCCGTTAAGCTATGTTGTTTCTTGCTCCCTAGTTACTTATAGATATAAAAGGGTCTTAGAATTCAAAGGGATCTTAGAGGTCATCAGGACTAATTTATACTTAAAAGATCCCCTCAGGTGTAAGCGCGTGTGTGTGTGTGCGTGCACAGATGCACACATAAGAGTATATGGTTGTATGTATGTTCTATCTCTATAAGTAACAAAGGAGCAAGAAGCAGGTGTCACTTATGTCAGCTTTAAGTATTTACTTACATATGTACTATAGTGTTGCCTTCCTTTGCTCTGGGAGAAAAGAGGAAAGTAAATTTGAGAAAATTAAAGTTTACCCAGACTATGAAGAAATTTGGGTCTGGATCAAGGTAGAAACAGATGGCTCCAAAAATGTGGTTAATAATGATGCTGGTAGTGTATACACACATACATACATACATACGTATACATGATATGTATCAGTGTATATACATATATATACATATATAGATACGTATATGTGGTATGTATCAGTGTATATATATGTATATACACACACATATACACACATATATACATACATTTATACAATGAGTGATCATTTAGCCTTTGTTTCAAGGCCTCAAGTATGAGGGGGGCTACCATCTTCTCGGGCAGCCTATGTATAGAAAGTCTCAGGAGGTAGTCTGTGGAGAACTATGTTGAACATGTTTGTGAAGAACACTGAAATCCATGTAGAAACACTAGGTACATAAACATGATGACACAGCCTTTTTTGAAGAAAATAATTACCAATATAAGCTTACTTTTTCAAGTTGCTTATAACTACAGAGAAAAACCACTGATAAGAAAATTGCAAGTCAATTAAAAATTAATTCCTGATACCAAACTATGCCTCCCACTTGCACCATAAATTTTGGGAGTAGGAAAGAATTTTAATATTCTTAGGATAGGGGTTTGACCTGACATTCTGATGTGTGATGAAGTTGAAAATATGTAGTTTGGGAAAAGAGTAGGTCCATGGAAGGAAGGAAAGGAAATCTGTGGCTTTTTTCCATTTAAAAATAATTATGGTATCCCTTAGCCAAGTGTAGGGGATTTAATAACTTTCTTTCTTGGACAAGTGTGGCTGGCCCATGCCATATGGCTGCCACTGCTGCTTCTGTGTTCAACTCCCAACATTGGGATTTGGAAATCCAGCGCTAGAGGTTCAGGCTCAGTCCGTGCTGTAATTCTTTTTTATGTTTTAAAATTAGGTTCAAGACCCACGTCTGGCTCTAGGACTGCTTTCCTTACAATTTTTATCATCTGGCAAGTTTCTGAGGAAATTGAGTTTCTAAATGAGTGACAGAGCATAGAAAGCACACTGTGCTTTCCTTGGTAGGTCATTTCAGAGCAACTTTAGATGAGTAAACAATCTATCTTCATAAATTGAACAAATATCTTGTTTCTGGTCTGTGACCAATGGGTTGATAGCTTTGCATTGTGACCCTCAGGTGCATTAGTATCATTGTTTTCTTCAAGAATTGCTAAAATGAAGATTTTTATTTAGATGCTAGGGCCATCTAAATGACACCTGTATATTCACTAAGCCAAGGTCTTAGTATCAATGTAATTGTGACAATTTATCCCAATAGGATTTTTGATGACGCCAAATGCCTTCTTAAATTCCCTTCTTTATTACCAGAGTGTTGATATGGGAACTGAGAAATAATTAGCTACCAAAATAATTCAAATACAGTAACAATGTTAACCAATTCATTCAGCTAAGCCAACCACTGATTTAAAGAGATGTAACAATCAAAGCAATAATTACAATATTCCAACTGGCAGGAACACAGGCAAAAATATGCTGTGATCTGATTTTTACAAAGAACATTTTCTGATTTTTATGAATATCTTGATTTTTTTCCCTTTTCCAAAAGTAGAGTTTGGGCAAATTTTTGGATACTTGGCAGTTGAAAACAATGTTTAGAGAATGACCACAATTATATGTTGTGTTTGATTTTTTCAATAGTGTTTTAGCTATGGGACACTGTTACTGTGTGACCACAGGCAACTTTCTTGAGCTATCAATATCTCAGTGTTTCTTTTTCCACACATAGCTGAGATTGCCACTAGATTATCTGTTAAGACCTTAGATACTCTTGGATAAAAAAGGTATTGCATATTTGAATTGTTTCGGTCCTTACTTTATTTGTTCATGGTGCTGGGGTACAATTGTTAATTTTTCTAGAAAGAGTTTGCTGGTGTCTACCCTAGTATACTCTTTACTGGGGGACATAGCATGTGAAGAGTTCTTTAGAGTCTTAAAGGAACAAGGAACGGTTGTTCAGGCAGATTTAATACTATCTCTATTTCCCCCAAGCAGGCCCCTAATTCTTTTTCCTAATTTAAAGCTCTTCTTTATACCTTTAGGACCTCTGCTCCTGACATGATTAATCACAAACTCTTCCATTTTTATGCAGAAGGGATATTACCTGTGAAATACACTGCTTTTGAATTATTATTTTGAATTATTATTGTATAATATTATTTATAATACAGCCTATGCAACACACCCATGAATGACACTACAGAAACATTTACAACGGAGACTAAATTGGTTTAAAACTTCAAAATGTTAGTCTAGTTATGGCCAGAGGGTATGATATGGCCAGCTTGGACCAGGTTATAAGCAGCCTTTCAACTTACATGAATCGGCATCAGAAGCAGTTGGAAAATGGTGGAAACAGTATTTCCAAAGATGTAAAATGTGACACAATGAAATGCACCTTGCATTATGGTGAATAGTATAGGTCAAATGTTTTTGTCTTTTTGATCTGGTCACTGGTGTTAATGCTTTCCAGTTGTAGAAGGACTGCATGGCTTTCCTTTAATTTGATTACTGAATTTTTGTTGGGGGTTGTTTGGGAAGAGAAGCCAGTTTAGTAAATTCAGTTTATGCTATGTTGAGTTTGAGGTGGCTATATAGTTAAAAATGGATGGAACACAGATCAGTGATTGAGATACAGACTTCGAAGTTATCTCTCAAGAGAGTTTAAGGGAATGGACTAGACCAATAATTAAGTGAGTATAAACAGAGGGGAGTATGGAGTTAAATATAGAGGCTGAGAAGAAATATAAGGATGTGAAATGATAGAAATGTAAAAGAGCACTAGACTTGGAGTCAGAAAGATCTAAGCTCAGTTTAGCCCCAGATATTTACTAGCTGTGCAACCTTGGGCAATTCATTTAGCTTTGATTGCCTCAGTTTCCTTATCTATAAAATGGGGATAATAATAGTACCTACCTCCAGGGTAGTTGTGAGAAATTAAAAGAAGATAATAATTATAATTAATTATTATTCACTTAATTCACATTATTATATCACTTAGCACAATGACTGACATATAGTAAGCACTACAAAATGTTGGCTATTATTATCATAATAATTATTAGCAAAGGAAATGTGAAAAGGGGGATAATTTACTTAAGAATGTAGAAGGGGAATCAAGAAAATATAATTCAAAAAAGAAAAAGGAGGAGTGAGTTTCAAGAAGATGGTTATCATCAGCAGACTCAGATACTGAGGAACAGTTGAAATCATTAATAGCTGATAAAAAAAAAGCATTGAATTTAAAAAGTTAATTAGTACCTTCTGAGAGTATAGTTTCAGCAGAGTGATGGTGGTAAAGGAGCAGAAGCCAAGTTGCTAGGGTTGAAGAAAAAGGATGAATGGGTGAAAATTATTACATATTTGTGAGAAGAGAGATGGAAAGGCAGCCAGGAGTAATAGCAGGTCATGTGGAGGCTTTTTTAAAAATAGAGACCCCCCCAAATATATTTGAAGACAGAAGCCCAGTCAAAGAAACAAATCAAAGATAAAAGAAGGGAATTTGTGAAAGGGAGAAGGAGTGCTGAGGACATTGGAAAGGATAGAGGGGTTAGTTTTACATTTCCAGAGGCATCTCAGACTTACATGGAAATAGTTATCTCCCTCCTACCTCAAACTGATCCTTCCCTCTTCCTAACATCCTATTCTTATCCAGGACACTACCATCTTTCCAGTCATCTAGGTTCACAATCTTGGAGTCATTCACAACTCAGTTGTCTAATCACCTTCATATCTAATCAATTCCTTTTTTTTGTCACAAAATAACATATTAATTCCAATCTTTCTCCACTTATAGAGCCACTACCCCTCTATTTCTGACCCTTTGCCTGGAGTACTACGGAAGATTTCTAACAGGTCTCTCTCCTTCCAATCTGTCTCCTCTCCAATTCATCCTACACATAGTTGTTGAATTAATATTACTAAAGTACAAGTCTAAGCATGTCTTTCCACTGCTCAAGAGTTTTAATAACTTCCTATTGCCTCTAGGATAAATAAAAAGCAAAACAAAACAAACCACGTTCCTCTGTTTGGCATCAAGAATTCTTCATAATCTTTCTCTGATCCATCTTTTCAGACTGATCTAAGATTACTTACCCCTGCATTCTATATTTTACCTTATTTACTATTCTCCACACATGAAATTCCATTTCTCCATTTCCACTCTTTTGCCTAAACTGTCCCCTATGTGTGGAATGTTCTCCTTTTTTGCCTCCATCTCATCTGGGTTCCATTCAATTCTTATACCAAGTGCCACTCCATCCTTAAAGAAGACCTTTCTTGATCCCACAATTATTAGTGCTTCTCCCCAGATATCATGCATTTACTTTGCATATATTTTTTATTTATCTGTGTACATGTTTCTCAGTAGAATGTAAGCTCTTTTAGGGTAAGAACTGTTTTCATTTTTGTATATGTATCTATAGCATTTCACATAATGCTTTGTACATGGTAGGTGCTTAATAAATTATTGTTGAATTGAATTATATAGAGAAATCTCTTTCTCTGAGAATGGAGGAAAACATGAGACCATAGATACAATGACATAATATGATGAAAATCGTATTTTGGGAGGAAACTCATACTGAAGGGTTTCAATCTATAAAAAGTTGAAATCCGACACTTACTTCCAACTGTTAAATCATTTTAAATTGATTCAGTTGGGGTCTTTTATTTTGCAATTGTAAGTGTCTACTATAAGTTCTACAGGTAAGAAAAATGCAAAGCATTGAATTTTCATCATTCTTTCAATGTTTAAAGAATAGGATGTTGTCAAGAGAGACTCGAACCATATCTAAGGGTGATTTTTTTATATATGATATATATGTGCGTATAGATATATGTATATATATATTTAAAAGTACCTACATTTTGGCTCTGTGCAATGCCAAAACATCTGGATCAAAAGTAAAAAAAAATCCAGTTAGTTATCTGGATGTTTACAAATATCCAGATGTTTGGAATAATGTGGACAAAATATGAGGTGATTGATTGAATTTTTCACATTTCATCAGGATGTTTTGGCATCATGTAGACACAGCCTCAATGGTTTAACTGGAGAATGCAGAGCTCATGGCACAAAGGGGTCATATGTGCTTTTTGTTTGGCCCTCAAGGATTTCATTCAATTCCACTTATGTTCTTGCCCCCACAAAAATGCAGGTGTACTTTTTTATTGCCTTTAAAGCCCATAAACCATTAAATGATTTGAATAAGAAAAAAATCTCTTCCAACAGAAAGTGTTTAATCCCAAGGAATAATATTTTCCTTTCTTTATTCCAACAAATGAACAAAAAATCCCACATGAAATCATAGTATCACACGCCTGAAAACCAACATCAAAACATTACTATTTCCATTAAAAGAAGAATTGAAGCATGAGATTAGAAAAATGTTAGTTAATGTCCATGTTAAATGTGGATGTTATCTTGACACACACATTTTTGTTGCTTAAACATCTCGAGGGTAAGAGAGTTAAGAGTTTTGCTAGTTTATTTAACCTAGGCAAACCTCTCCTGAGACACTATAGTTGGCTAATGTTATTTTTACATGATTCAATTGTTTCAAAGCTGCACTTGGCATTTTGCCCTAAAATTAGTTTGTTCAACAAGGAGCTAGAGGGAGTATTACAGGTAAGACAGAGACCTTGGCAACCTTCCAGAGGCAAGGAAGGGGCAGGCATGTAGAAGGAAAGGGATATTAACACTCACTCATTGATCTAGAGCTAGACGGGATTCCAGCATTCTTCCAGTCCAATAACCTCATTTTTGAGAGGAGGAAACTGAGTCCTGAGCCAGCATAGTAGAGTGGGAAGAGCTCCTACTCTGCAGTCAGAGGACCTGGGTTCATATCTTACTTCCTTCTACTTGTGTAACTTCGAGCAAGTCACTCAACATCCTTGAAAATCAATTTGCTCATATGGAAAATAAGGGATTGGACAAGATGGCCTCTCAGTCCCTTCTATTGCAAGATCTATGACCTTAGAGAAGAAATGATTTTCTTAATATGATTGCTGCATAGTAGTCACTAGAACCGAAATCTCTCGGGTTTTATTGCTCCTTACAATATGATGTGTTGCCTTCCCTTCAACATAATAGGATAATTACTTTGACGTAACATTTATCTAGTGTCTACCAATCAATATTCCAATCCATGTGCTAAAAGATCCAGGCAAGAATCTTGAGCTCATTCATTTCCTAGCTGTGTGACCTTGAGTAAATCACTTGACCTTTCTGATACTTAGTTTCCATTTGGAAAATGGAGATGAGGATGCACTTCCTACCTGACAGAATTGTATTGTGGGGTTCAGATGAAATAGTCTATGAGAAAATATTCTGGAACCAGAACAAGATAGGTAAGTATAAATTATTATCATTGTTGTTAGATATGTAATCATCAAAATGTTAGCTAGTATAAAACTGGAATGGGGCATTGCCTGAGCTATCAAAATAGTTTGCTGTTGGAAGGAGCGGCTAATTGGCAGAAAATTCTAACTGGTAAATTTTTAATAAAAAATGTAAATTGCTTCATGAGAATGCTTTGTTAGCCAAAAATAATGCCTATTGAATGACATCTGGAAATAGCTTCCTTTTACTAAAAAACAATAAATCCAGCTAAATATAGATCAATAATATGCTGTCCTTCATTTATAAAACAATGGCTTCAAAGTATGAGATCAAAAGAATAGAAAAGATACTCGAAATTATAACAAGGATGTAAAGATCAAATCACTTTGTCATAATGATAATAGTAATAGTAATAATTAGCATTCATATAACACCTTAAGTTTTGCAAAGGGCAGCTAGGTGGGCCATTGGAAAGAGCACTGGCATCGGAGTTAGAAGGACCTCAGTTCAAATCCAGCCTCAGACACTTACTAGCTGTGGGACCTTGGGTAAGTCGCTTAACTGTTTGCTTTATTATTTTCAAAAATCTTAGTTTAATACTTTGTAATAAAGTGATGTGGAGACCTGATTCTGAGGTCATTTATATAATGACTGTCTTAGCTGATAAAGATGCCTCACAAAGACACAGACATACCAGTGGAAGAATTAAGTGCGTCACTGACTGTGCTTATGAAATATCATGAGACTAATTTTTTAATACCATTCATCTATTATGCAAAGGATTTTTGTTATTTTTGCAAACTAATTTGAAGGTGTTGCATTTTTGCATTTTTACTAATGGGTTGAAAGCCCATGAAAACTCTGTGTTTGGAAGACTTTTTAAATAGGTTAAAAAATTCTGTTTCCATGGTTTTTAAGTGTGCAGATATATGATCCTATAGGTGATACATTTACATGGCTTTTGGCAACTGAGAGTGGAGAAGATGTCCCAGAGGAGAAGGTAGTGATGAACGGTGTCAAATGTTGCAGAGAAGTCAAGAAGGATGAGGATTTAGAAAAGGCCACCAAATGTAGTGCCTGGCACATAGAAGGTGTTAATAAATGTTTATTGAGTGACTGAATGACTGATTAGGCAATTGAGAGATCACTGGACACTTTGAAAAGAGTTTCAGTTGAATGAAATCCTTGACAAAAATAGGGAAATACAGAAAAGGGAAAAGTTTTGGGGGAAAGATAATGTAATGAGATCTGTAATGCATCCCACTTGTGCCTACTCATGCTTTCAGGATAAAAAATAAATTCCACATGTGTGTGGAATATTACTCAAGGGCACTATCCTGAAGAACAGAGCCTACAGGATGGGGTGGTGGCTCTCACAACTGTCAAACACAGGGTAACCTGGAGAACAGAGCATGAGGACAATGTGAGGAGGGGCAGGGAATTTTGCTCACATAGCTGCTGGTGCTTAGATAGAGTTTGTTGTTATTTAGTCATTTCAGTCATGTCCAACTCTTCATGACTCTCCATCTGGGGTTTTCTTGGCAAAGATGCTGAAGTGATTTGCCATTTCCTTCTCCGGCTCTTTGTATAGATGAGGAAACTGAGGCAAACAGGGTTAAGTGACTTGCCCAAGGTTACACAACTAGTAAGTATCTGAGGCCAGATTTGAACTCAGATCTTCTGAAACCATGTGGGTGCTCTCACCACTGTGCTACCTAGATGCTTTAA
>CM053622.1:245404193-245421705 GCA_028646595.1 Phalanger gymnotis
TTCCTTCCTTCCTTCCTCTCTCCCTCCCTCCCTCCTTCTCTTCTCCCATCTCTCCCTTCATTTCTCTTTTCCTCCCTCCCTCCCTCCCTTCCTTTCTTCCTACCTTCCTTCTTCCCTCCCTCCCTCTCTTCCCTCCTTCCTTCCTTTTTTTCTTCCTTCTTTCCTTCAAATAAATTCACTTTATTAACAACTCACATATAAATAGTACTTTAAGGTTTCTGAATCACTTTTCTCATAACAATTTTATAGGAGAGGCATTGAAAATATCACTCCAGTATTACAGAGGAGGAAACTGAGGACCAGAGGTTAAATTACTTGCTCATTATCACACAGTAAGTATGTATAAGGGATGGAAGTTGAGCATACATTTCCTGGTTCCGTGTTTGGTCTCTGTCTAGAGTTGGGTTGAGGGAAATATTTCCTCTCCTGAAGAGAGACAAAAAGCAAATCACTATTCAAGTAAGGGTAGACTAAAAGCCAGGCCAGGTTAGGAACCAGTTTCTTTTCCTGGAAAGCCAAAATTGAAGAGGATGAGGATGAACCAGGAAACTAGGGTCCAAAACAAAGTTTTCAATCAAGAGAGCTCTGTCCAAAATAAGGAGGCATGCTACCAAGAGAGTCAGCAAAATAATTAATATCTGATATAAATGATCTCCCCATAGTTTTAGACTTTTGGAGTGGTAATAGAATTTTCTCTGCTCTCTCTCTGCCCTGATGAATTGTTATGTCATAAACTGAGTGTGCTATGTAACCTCATGATTCAGGCACACTTTGCTTCCTTCTAGAGTGCTGCCTCAGACCTTATGACTTGACTTAGTGTGATAGTACTGGAGAAAACCTTTACCTGTTTGGAGATGTGCAGGTTGAATTCCGGCTCCCATGTCTTCTCCTCAGTCCCATATCTTTGTAAGTCCATGACATATTGGATGGAGCTCTATTTCCTTCATGAGACCAGAAGACTTGGAATGATATATTCTTCCTGGTCCAACATAATTAACAATGGTAGGCAATGATTACAGTTGGGAGGGGAAGTCTAGTGTGGGACTGCAGTGAGCCTGTTGCAAGAAGGAACACTGGAACATGGAGAAGTCAACTTGGCTTATTCTCTTCCCTTTCTCTCTCTTGTCAATATTATCATCTCGATTTTAACATCAACTACTACCTATATGTAAATGATTTCTAAATTTGAATTTTCAATCTTTACTTCTTTTATGAATCCTGTCCAGCTCTACAGCTGCAAGTGCTTTGTGAACATTTATATCTCATTGTCCCATCAATACCTCAAACTCAACGTGTTCAAAACCAAGTTTATTATATTTTCTTCTAAGTCTGTTCCTTCTTCCAGTTTCCGAGTTTCTACGTGCGGCATCACCATTCATAGAATCAGAGCATCTCAGAGTTGGAAGGGGTCTCAGAAACCACCTAATACAAATACATGACTGATTAAGAATGCCTTTAGTAATACCCTCCCTTCCCCCACCCCAACAAATTGTTATTTAGCTTCTTTTGAAGATCTCTTGTGAGGGGGAGCTGGGTGTCTGCCAAGGAAGTCCATTCCACTTATGTATAGTTCTAATTGTCAGGAATCTTTCCTTAAGTTGAGCCAAAACCTGAATTCCTACAACTTTTCATGGTTTCTAGTTCTGCCCTCTGGGGCTAAACAGAGTAAGTCTAATACTTTCCCATATCATTAGTCACTCAAATACTTGAAGAGAGCTATTATGCTGCTCCCCTTCTGAAATGCTTTCCTCCCCAGGTTTAATATCCTAATTCCTTCCGTTTATCTTTATATCATATAATCTTGGATCCTCAACCATTCTAGCCACCTTTTCTTAGACTGTTGCCAGTCTGGAGCCTCTAAGAAGTGGAGGAAAGAGCTCAGATTTAGGGAGAGGAGAGCTGGATTGTTGTCTTGACTCCTCTACTTTGAATACTGTGGGCAAATCCCTTCCCTCTGTGAACCTCAGATTCCTAATTTGTAGAGTGAGGGGGTTGGCCTAGATGGACTGTAAGATCCCTTGAAACTTTAAAAGATTATGATTGTGTGATCCCTAGGGAAGCAGACCAAGTCAGGGTCTAACTGAACTGCATGGCATCAGGAAACTAGAACTTTGCTCTGGTCTGTGACTGAGATAGAGCCCAGCTGAGAATGGCTAAGTCCAGCCTGAGAGGACAGGACAGCAGGACCCACATAGCACCAGTAATATTGACCTCTAAGGAAATCTAGAAGAATGCAAGGAAAATGGGGGAGCTGAATTGTCATCTAATCCAACCAGTGAGTGGTTCTGAATGAGAATTATTTCTACGATGCACTTAACAAATGACTGTCTAACCTTTGCTTGAAAACTTTCAGTGATGGGGATTCTACGGTATTTGCTTTTCTGTTTGGGGCAGTGACAAAGTGCCATAGATGTCCCTCATCACTGTCATAGCTATTGTTAACAAGTTGGTTCTTCAAACTCCTCTTTCTCTTCTTCCTCAACATAACAGTGGCTTGGATTTATGCAGAACTTTAATGTTTACAAATGATAAATTTTAAATATTGTCTCATTTTATTCTCACAATAACCTCAGGAGGGAGGTGGTATTATTATTCCCATTTTACAGATGAGGAAACTGAGGCAGACAGGTTAAGTGACTTTCCCAAGGTCACATAGCTAGTAAGTATCTGAGCTCAAACTTTAAGTCAGGCTTTCCTGACTCCAAGTTCAGCACTTTATATACTGTGCCACCTCACTGCTTCTGTCCAGGTGATCGGTAGTCTAATTTCGTGACAATATCATTTCTTTTTTTTTTAATCTTCCTTGATCTTTCCCCAAATGCTCTGTACAATTCATTTCCTCTCTAGCTCTGGGATTTCCTTATATTGACATATATACATGGATATGAATGCACACATATGTATGTAATGTGTGTATTTAAATAACTTCTCCATCACCATCATCACCATTAAAATACATTTGCCTTTCTTTTCAATAAGGTATACCATTCCATAGTCATTTTTCAGAGATGGTACTCATGCCATCAGTGATTTCTTGTTGTTATTAAATCATTTCAGTTGTGTCTGACTCTTCACGACCCCATTTGGGGTTTTCTTGGCAAAGATATTGGAGTAGTTTGCCATTTCCTTCTCCAGCTCATTTTACAGATGAGAAAACTGTGGCAAACAGAATTAAGTGACTTGCCCAGGGTCACATAACTAGTAAGTGTCTGAGGCCAGCTTTGAACTCAGGAAAAAGTCTTCCTGACTCCAGGCCAGGCACTCTATCATCTGTACCACCTAGCTGTCCCTGGCACATAATTCATATTTAATAAATGATTGTGGATTGATTAGAACCCTGATATAATGGATCAATTTTTTTTGAGGGCTTGGCATAGTGACTAAGAGCTCAGGAGAAAGAATAAGATTGGAGATAAGAGTTCTGGAAATTGCCTGAATAGTTAATGGTAATTAAGCCTAAGGGGACAGATGAGATCACTGAAAGGGTATAGAGAGAAAAGACAATGGAATCCAGAGTAGAAAGACATAAATACAAGAGTATGGTACAACCCAAAAGAATAGTGTCTGGATATTGCTCAGGTAAAAGCCAAAGAGAAGTTTGAGCTTCCTAAAATGATTTAGTTATTTGTCAGTTCTCTTAACTAACAGTTAGTTAGTTAACTGAGTAAGGCAAGATTTCCTTGTCAAGGAGTTTCTTTGATTATCTTGGTGATATGCAAATCTCCCTTCTAAGTCAAAGCATTGTGAACTCTCTAAATGTGGTTTAATCTGTAACCTGACTTAATTTACTTGTAGAGTCTGTTTGATGAAGTTTGTCTCCTCTGCTTAACTAAGTTTGTTCAAATTTTATGACATTGAAGGAAGCATGGGATTATGATTTTTGTGATACTCGTGGCCATCATACACTTGTTTCCTGTTGTATTTAAGTCCCCTGATTTACTGCCCTGAAGATTTACTCAAATTGATCCCCCTGGGAGACTTTGGGAAAAGTTTGTCTCCAATCTGGCCCCAACCTCTCCTTAAAGGAATTCTATCAAGCTCTAAATGAGATCCATAGTGAAGAGAACACCATCCAGTAAGTTTATTTTAATCACCTTCCCTTGAAACCATAAATCCAGCTTTCTGCATCTGTAATTATTATTTCTGCTTATGAGAATGTTGGACTTTAAGCCCAAATAGGTATCGTAGGACAATATTTTATTATATTGTTTGGAAAACTTTATTAATTAATATTGTTTGAACCTAGCATGATGTGGGTAGAAATTGGCTGAACTCAGGGTGGCTCCCAGGGAAGTTGGATGGCCATACATACTTGTACCCCAATCAGCTCTTGGGTCCACCCAGTGCTTTGTGTTTTGAGTTCCTCAAATTTGAGTATTTATTTTTACAACTCAACCAACTTCAATTTGGATGTTTATGCTTCCTAAGATATATCTCAATGGACCTTACCTAAAAACTACTCTCTTTACAAAATAGCTTAACTACCTAGTGGGATTTGTTTACTGGTTGTTGCTCTTCTTTCCTACTTCAGTAGGACCACTGTCATCATGATGTTGGGGTCACAGTACATTTGGTGTTTGTGACTGTGGCTGATCAGTCCAATTAGCTCAGAAGACTGTACCACAGGTTGGACACTAATAGTCCATTTGAATATTTGGGATGGAGATGTCTCTAGATTTACTCATCTCACGTTTCTTTTGTGCTACTGCAATTCTGTTGTGCTCAAAGAACATAGTTTCATAAATTTCCATCTGTCTTCTCTGAAACCTTATGTAATGTAAACTTACGGAGACTGAGGAGGGAACCTTCTTCTGGCTTTCCTTCTCTACCAAAGGATCTAATAAATTTCTTTCTAAACTAAAAAAAAGAGTATCAGGAACACTAAAGCTCAAAGTCAGATGAGGCTAGAGAGGAAAACAAACAAAAAATTAAACCACAGTTCTCAAAAAGGGATCAATGGAAGGGACTACTTTGAGGGTAGAAGGGACAAGATACATGCAGAATTAATAAATTTTTGTTTCATTTCTTTTTTCCCTCTAGTAAAGATAATGATCATTGAATTATAAAGGACTGAACAAAGGTGGTTAAGTTGGTATAGCAAAGACAAGTAAGAAGCTAATAAGAAAGCACCTAGTTGTCTTAGGAAAGTTCAAGTCACCTAGCCCAGGTAAACTTAAACCATATGAGTGAAATTCTTAGATCCCAAAAGGGCCAACTGACAGACGCAATTGCTAACACACTGCCAAAAATCTTTGAAAGGCTGTAGAGAACAGGAAAGAAGACATAATTAGAGGGGAGAGGGGCAAATGTCCCAATTTTCAACAAAAGAGAAGAGAATGGAATTTGCAAACTATAGGTCAGTGATCTTACATGATTCCTCCCAAAATTTGAGGTCTGGTTATCAGAGTTGAATAGTGAGCATCTAGAAAAGGCTATCATAGGTTCATTAAGAACAGATCATGAAATTGAGGGGATGCCTATCAATTAGGGAATGGCTGAACAACTTGTGGTATATGAATGTAATGGAATATAATTTTTCCATAAGAAATGATGAGCCATCAGACTTCAGAAAAACCTGGAAAGACTTACCTGAACTGACACTAAATGAAGTGAGCAGAACCAGGAGAACATTGTACATAGTAACAGCAACATTGTGTGACAACCAATTTTGATAGACTTAGCTTTTCTCAGCAATGCGAGGATCTCAGACAACTCTAAAAGACTCATGATGGAAAATGCTATCCACATCCAGAGAAAGAACTCTGGAGTCTGAATGCAGATCAAAGTAGACTATTTGCTGTCTCTGTCTCTCTGTCTCTGTCTCTGTCTCTTTCTTTGTTTCCTCTTTCTCATGGTTTCTCCTATTGGTTCTAATTCTTCTTTACAATGTGGCTAATGTGAAAATATTTTTAATGTGAATGTATATGTATAGCCTATATCAGATTGCATGCCGTCCTGGGGAAGAGGCAGGAGGAGGAGGGGGAGAAAATTTAGAACTCAAAATCTCACAGAAGTGAATGTTGACAACTAAAAATAAATAAATACGTAAATTTTAAAAAAGAACAGGTCATGTCAGACAAATCTTATTTTCTTTTTTTTGACAGTTACTAAGTGTACAAAGCAGGGGAATGCTATAGATATTATCTAGCTAGATTTCAGCAAAGCATTTGACAAAGTCAAATCAAGGCTTTCTGTCTGCGTAACTGACCTGCTTACGTCACAGGAAGCCTAAGTCAAATGTGGTGGGAGGAGCTTGCTGAGAGGAAAGGGAAAGTGTGTCATAGAAAATGCAAGGAGAGAGCACTTAGAACTGAAGGAGAGACCAGACATGTGGTGGCTGTGAGTTTGTTGGTGGCAAGGCCCCAGCAGCGGGGCAGATGGCTTTCGGATGGAGCAGTTCTCTGCTGTGATGTTGTGTACTGAATTCTTTGATGCTGTGATGGATTGGGCTTACTGGTTTGGGGATCTGCTTCTCTGGTGTCTGAATAAATGGTTTACTTCTACCTTCTATGTGGAGAGTGTCTTATATTTTGTGATACAGAACCACATAGGTATATTGACAATTATCATCTATATTGTGATCATTGCCTTGCTAATACAATAACATGGAGAGGTGTGGTCTAGATGATGAAACAGTTGGCTAGACTCAGATGTGGTTGAATTTCTGTACCCAAAGTGTACTCATTAATGTCTGGCACAGTCTTTGACAGTATAAGGTCATCTTCAGACTACAAAGAAGCATTGGAGTTGGGCTTTAGTAGAAGAATACATGCACACATGTAACCACACATATTTCTTTCTCTTTAAAAATAAAATCAAATTAGAGGCTTTTCTCAGCACCAATATGGTACAATTAAAAGGATACTGGCTCTAAATTCAAGGCACCTGGGCTTAATTCCCATGTCTCACATTTAGTACATGTGACTTTGGAAAAATCATGGAGTTTCCCTAGGTCTCATTTTCTCCATCTTTAAAGTGAGGAAATTGTCCTAGAGGCCTCTGTGATCTCTTTTAGCTTGACTTCTGTGATCCTGTGATCGCTTCAATAAATTTCTTCTGATTTTTTTCCAACTCTCTCCAGCTGCTCTCAAAACAAACACTCCTTTTGGCCCCACATTTCCCTTTCTAACAAGTTGTTCACTCTTGTGACTTTTATTTTGGTTTAACTGGGTGTATGTAGTGGGTCTTGTTCTTGCTTATTTTCTCTCTAGAGACTAAAACCAGGAATTGGCTAAAACTCATATTAAAAAAACCTTTTCTTCTTTTGAATAATTTTCTATCAATAATATACAACATCAGTGCCTAAGAAAAGGAGGGGGAAGAGAATTTGACAACCACTGGGAAAGAAACCAATCTTTTGTTTATTATATTTGGTGATGGAAACTGATTGCATAACTTGTCATTATTTATTTCTCCTGACATATAAGGATGGAATGAAATAATGAAGATTTAGAAGAAGAAGGCTGTTTTTGCTCAGAGTAGTTTAGAAATGGAATCTAGCTTGATGAAGTTATCTTTTTTGGAGGTGGAGATGGAAAGATGTTTCACTACTGGATTTCCCCTGAGTTTCTGAAAGCTGAGGATTGTTAAGTGATCCTTCTCTTAGAAAGAACTTACCACACAATACAGTAGTTCTTTATTTTTCATGGAGGTTACCATTTAAATTTTAAGGGTCTCACAGGTAGTAGTAGCCATGGCAGCAGCTATAAAGGACCTGAGGTTCCCAGTGGTGGAAGTGGTGAGATATGCTAAGGAAGAGTTTTAGGGGACTTTGTGCACTTTGAAATATACAAACATATTAACCACATTCAAATTTAGCAGCAATATGGTCCAACTTTCCAGAGTCGGTCTGTTCTACTTTCATCACTTCTGAGTTGTAGGATGTTGGCTCTGTCTGCCTATCTATCTATCTATCTATCTATCTATCTATCTATCTATCTATCTATCTATCTATTCATTTATCTATTTATTCATTTATTTATTTTTAATATTACTCTCTATTATGTCAAAGTGTAAGAGCAGGACCATTGACTATTTATAAGGGAAAATATGTCCAAAGTTCGTATCTGGGTGAGACCTACAGAACAGGTTGAAAAGAAAACATTTCAGACAGACCACAGATGGCCTATTTGGTGAACACAGACTGCCAAATTGTAAGTTCAGATGAATGTTCCCTCCTCAGCTGGCTTATCTTTCTGATGTATAAATGCAGACACTCTCTCGAATTTTGTTTCCTCCTACTCTGAGTACATTGTTTATTTTTTTTTAACAGTCAGTGGTAAGTGGGTAAAGTAAGAATGCAGACTTTAGGACAGAGACCATCTTGTTTGCTCATTTATGTATTCCCAGCCCTCAGCACAGTGCTTGGCACACAGTAGGATCATACTAATGGATGATTCAGCCTTATGTTACCAGAATAATCAACTAATAGCTCTACAAGCATTTATTTAGCATTTGTTGTGTGCTAGGCACTATATTAGGTGCTAGGGATATATAGAAATAAATACTGCTAGCAAGGAACACAGAATACCATGTGCATAAATGAATGAAAAAGCATTTATTAAGCACATATTATGGGCCAGGTATTGTGCTGAGTGTTGTGGAAACAAAAACAAATAAACAAGCAAACAAACAAGGAAGATTGTCCATGCCTTCAAGGAGCTTATATTGTAATGAGAGATGACAACTTACAGAGGGAAACAAGAAGACAATTGGGGGAATGAATACTGTGATATGATTTGGAAATGACCAAGAAGTGACTTCTTGAAGTCCTAGTTTCCAGCAAGATAAGGTAAAAAAAAACCAAAAAACAAACAAACAAAAAAAACAACTAACCTACCTATCAAAGCCCAGTTTCCCAAGGGTGGAGTCCAGCTTCCAGTGGGAGGAGGTATATGAACTTCTGCTTTCATTGTTATGTACTTCCAGATGAGTAAACTCCATCAGTGTAGGCCAGCACCTTTTCTGAAACATGTTGCCTAGAGCGTTCAGAGGTTATATCACACATACACAAGACATGGTAATTTTAGGGTAGAGGGACTAATGGTTGAAGAAATTGGGAGAAGTTTCACATAGAAGTTGGCTTTTGAGCTGAGTTTTGAAGGAAAGAAAAGATTCTAAGAGCAGAGGCGAGGAAAGGAGAGGATTCCAGGCATGGGGTGAGGGTTGGGTAGCTGATGCAAAAACGTGGAGATGTGAGATGGTGTATATTATGTAAGGACAAGCAAGAAGGTCAATTTGGCTGGACTTTGGAGTGCATGAAGGTGAATAGTGCATAGATCTGGGAAGGTATTTTGGAACCAGGTTGGAGGGTGCCCCTTCTTTTCCCAAAGGAGTCTGGAGATCAGGCTGGTGGCATGTGCAGTATGAGACAGGAGGCACACAGTCAGATGATCAAATGGGAGGCCAGGGTGGAGATTAGGTAGGAAAGAGTTCAGGAGGATATGGAAGTTGAATCTGCCAGTCTGGGGAGAGAAGTCTCGTTCCCTACTAACTTTCCTCTTCCTCTTCCCTCAAGGGAAGGTGAAACAGAAAAAGCCTGATGTGTGTAATGAAATAAATTGCCTAGTCCTTCTCGTGAGAGGAATGAGTCCTCAATGGTAAAGGATTGGTAGGGAAGACCTGGAGATTAAAGGGAAAAATTTCTCTTTCTTCATGTTTTTGAGGTATTAATGTTCTGAGGCCAGCTCAAACCAGTTTTTGATAGTCCATTGTTAAAATATCAGTTTGTATTTATATGCCTGAGAAATTGGTAAATGTTACAAATGACAGTTTAAATTATGTTTTGTTGATTGTCTAGACATATGAAAGTGATGGAAAAGATGCACATAACACTTAAAATGCATGCATTTTTTTTTCATCCCAGAGAGCAGGTTGTTACACATTTGCCAACACATTCTTGGTTATCACTATATGACGATTGTTGGGCTAGATTGCCTTACAAAACAGATAGAGCAAGGTCCCTTGATGGAAAGGGAAGGGGGAGAATGGAATAAGTTTTTATTAAGCACCAACTCTGTGCCAGACACTATGCTATGCCTTTTACAAATATTGCCTCATTCAGTCCTCACAACAACCCTGGGAGGTAAGTGTTATCATTCTTCCCATTTTATAGCTGAGGAAACTGAGGCAACCAGAGATTAAATGACTTGCTTAGGGTCACACAGCTAGTGAGTGTCTCATTCTGGATTTAAACTTGTCTTCCTAATGCAGAGTCATTAGGAATAGAAGACTACTACTGTGACATCCTTTAACCTTACCAAATACAAAAAGTTCTTTTTTTTTCTTAAAGAACCCCAAATAAATGTTTAAGGCAAGGACTATCATATTTTATCTTTGCATCTTTAGTGCCTGACATATAATAGATAATAAATATTTGTTAAATCAATAAATGAATAGATGGCTGGGTAGACTGGTGCATGATTGTCCTTGGATACTACAACCCTAATAGCATTCACTACTTACTATGCACAGAAAACTGGGAAGGATACAAAGGAAACATAAATATGAATCTACCCTTGAGAAGTTGACAAAATTGTGAGGAAGAGAGGCTGTTCTCACAAGAAAGAACTAATGAACAGTACCAAACAACATATAATCAAGTATTTCATTGTTTTATACAGATTACAAGTGCTACAGGAGTTCTGAGGACACGAGTAATCATAGAAGGCTTCATGGGGGAAAAGAGAAAGCTGGATAGAATTTGTCTTGACTAGGAAGGGAGGGGATTTGAAGCAAGAAAAACAGCATGAGCAAAATCATGGAGATGGCAATCGGCTGTCAGAAGTCAGCATTGCATTTTATGGAGGCTAAATCATAGAATTTTAGAGCTTGAAGGGATCTCAGTGGTATGTGATCTAATTCATATCTGAAAAGAATCTTCACTTTAACAGATCTGAAAAGTACTCAGCCAGAATCTGCGTAGAGACTTCACCATAGAGAGGAACCACTATCTCTTGAGGTGGCAGATTCTATTCTTGGAAAGTTTTAATTGTTAGGAAAGTTTTCCTGACGTTGAGGCTGAATCTGCCTTTTTACAACTTCCAGCCAAACACCAGCCTGAATGCAACAGGTTAGTATTGGAGGATTAATGAAAAATAAAATGGATAGGCAAAATGGAATTATGAAGAGCCTTGAATGACAGCATAAGTAGTTGGCATTTAATCAGTTTTCAATTCTTTTGAGAACTATTTGTTCATATTTTTGACCACTTATCTATGGAGGAACAGTTTTTGGTCACACATATGTATGTGTATGTGAGCATGAATATATATATATATATACATATATATACATGTCATATATGTATATGTATATATACATATTGTGTATATCTACCTGTCTAACTGTTCAACTGTATATATGTATACATACATACACACACACACATACACACATATATATATTTTGGATACCAAACCCTTGTCAGAGAAATTTGATAAAAGTATTTTTTTTTCACTCTTGACTACTTTTCCTTTCATCCTAGGTGCATCGATTTTGTTTGTGCAGAAGCTTTTTAGCTTTATTTACTTTAAGTCATATATTTTATCTTTTGTGATTTCCTCTCTACCTTGTTTAATTAAGAATATGCTCCCTACTCATAGTTGTGAAATGTACATGATTTGCTTCTTTTTATGGTATATTCTACACTATTAAGGTTGTATATCCTTTTAGAATATATTGTTGAATGTGGCATAAGGTTTTGGTTTAGGACTAATTTTTGCCAGACTGCATTCTAGTTTTCCCAGAAATTTTAATTCAGATGGCAAGTTCTTTCCTAAATAATTTGTTAGTTGGGACTTAATCTGATAGGCAATAAAGAACTGTTGTAGATTTTAGAATGCGGGGAGGTGACATGATAGTAATGACTTTTTCTTTTTTTAAAATGATTTTTATTTTGAATATAAATCTGAAGGCAGTGGACAATATGGAACTAGGATGGAGGAAGGCAGGAATCAGCTCACTCAACCTATTGCCTTTTAGAATAAAACTTCAGAGTTGAATATGCAATAATTTTTTTTTTCATTTAGTACCTACAATTTTTATAAAGGCGCCATACGCAGAGGAGAAAAATGTCTATTCTTTGGTATTTCCATTCGATGATTGCCAGAGATCTATCACATCGAACTTTCCTGAAATTCTGTGTAGGTCCTTAATTTCTTTCTTGTTTATATTTGATCAGCTCTGAAATGGGTAGTTGGAGGTCTTTTATTATAGATTACTGTCCATTTTTTCCCTACAACCCATTTAGCTTTTTCTTTACACATTTATACATTACATTTTGCTCCATATAGCTTAAATATTGGTATTAATTCTTTGTCTGTAGTACCTTTCAGCATAATGAAATTTCCCTGTTTCTTTTAATTAAGTCTGTTTTTGCTATTGCCTTGTCTGAGATCACAGTCACTCAGGTTCCCACAAGGTGTGAAATCTATATTGACTTGAAGTGCCTCTTGGTTTCTCCCTGTTGTTCTAGTATGTGACACAGAGACACAGGTTACTATGACTGTATAGGCAGGAATAGACAGAAACTATTGGCTGAAATAAGGTGGGTGTTGGAGGGTAGTTCATTGCCCTATAGGTCCCGAGAGGCCACACAGCTATAGTTGCTACTTTTTTTGTATATATGTATGTGTGTGTGTGTAAGGACTGAATATTTCATAATTTGTGTCATATGACTAAATGCCAATTTCTACTGTTTAAACTCTGAAGACTGTGGCCAGGTGTCACAGGCAGGGATTTTTTTTTTTATGTGTCCTATTTCTATTCAGCTCAGTCAAGCATCACACAAATGATGGACAAAGAGTCCTTACCATGCCTTTCTGGAATGTGCCTGAACTCAGACACAATCATGCTAAAATATATGGGGAAATAATTACCTTTATTGGTCATTTGGTGCATCTGGAGTCTTAGTCATCTAGTTTTTGATTTGGAATGTGTTTCAATGTCTGTGATCTATCTCATTTTCAAATAAATGCACCTATGACCACTGAGTGAAAATGAATGTATGACTATAGCTATGATGATAGCAGAGCTTGCCTATGTCTATATTTACTTTATCCCTTTGTTTATTTACTATGGTCAGGAGGGTGAGAGCAAAGAGAAAATGAGGAAGTTTGTGAGGAGAAAGAGATAAAGGTAGGAATTACCTGTATTGGAACACATCTGTTGATGAGAGAGGGATGAATACTCTGGGAGGGGGGAAGGAGAAGGAGAAGAACAAATAGAAAGATGACAGTATAAACCTCAGGGACCAGGAAAGATTCTTATTTTCCCCAAAGTTTTATTTACATTCCATTTATATTATTTTCCTCCCTCCATCTTGATTTCTGATCTTCAATTCGGCCAGAATATGCTGCTTATTTAAGTGGAATAAAGAATTGCCTAGCCAGTTTGGCAAGCACGGATAGCCAGTCCTCACTTTTTAAAGCTCAGAAGCCTTGAATAGCCAGCTGGCTCATTATAAATAGAACTATGGGAACAATCTAAATATCCCATACAACCATTGAAAAAAGGCCGATTTGTCAGCAGTTGGACCATGAATGCAAAAGTGAGTAATTATCTAAGGCAGTAGATAGGCAATCTTGCACATTCAAGCCAAGGGTTCTTTTTAGGTTTTTGTTTTACATTTAACCAAATAATCATAGGCACTGATGAAACCTTTAGGTTTTCTGGGTTTAATTCAATTCAAACATTTATTAAATGTTATCAAATGCTTACTGAATGAAAGGCATTGTTTCAGATGCTGGAGTTACAAAGGAAAAAAAAATTCCTGCCCTCCAAGAGCTTATATACTATTTGGGGGACATACAATGTATATAGGTTAATTATAAACAAAGGAAAGAATGCTAATAAACTAGAAGGGGTGGAGGTGGAGGAATCAGAAAAGTCCTGATATAGCAGGTGGCAGCTGAACTGAAGGAAATCCGATTGTATCTTCCTGTGGAGATTGGAGCTTTATTTCAGGGAATATTATGGTTTCTGTTGAAGAGTAATGGGTTCTGAATTCAGGATATCATTCTTGGGGACAATATTTTCCAAAGCAGAAGTTCTAAGAACTTATAGCCTTGGCCAAATGTTGGGAGCCTTGGGTAAGGATGAAGGTTTGGGAAATCACTCAATGTGCACATAAGGGGATTGAATGAATTTATATACATATTTGTATATGTATATACACACACAAAAACACATATGTGTGTATACACACACATATATCTTTTCTAGTGAGATTCCTTTTTTGCAGCATATTTATTTAACATATACTGTATTTTTGTTAAGTTCTACATGCTATCTTTGGCAAACCAACTGGTAAGACACATCTGAATTCAACATTCAGATAATCATAGATTTAGAGATGGAATGGACTTTAGAGGACATCCAGTTAAATCCCCTCATTCTACAGAGGAGGAAATCAAGGCCCAATAGGTAAAATAACTTCTCTGAAGTCACACAGGTAATAATAGAGGTAGGATTTGAATTTTGACTTAAAATCACTGTACCATGTTGCCTCTTGCCTCTGCCTTCAACCTCTGTCCCTCCATCTGTTTTTCAACTCAATGAGTTTTGTGAAAGGTAGATGTATATGGACACTATGCTTTTCTACATATACAAGGAATAGTTCATAGGAAGAAGGAGGCACATTTTCCAGGGGAATTTGGGAAGTGTAACCAACCCCTAGTCCTCTACATGCATTGCCTTTCAATGTCACTTTTTAATAATATATGAAGACTTTGACAATAGTTCTTGGGCTAAAAGAAAACAACTATAGTTTCTGCTTGTGATCTGAAAGTCATTAGGACCGCAGGAGTAGAGTAAACTGTACTCTTAAAAAAAGGAACATTTCACAATTTTGCCTTTCCTCTTTGTGTAGGGGCTCTGCTAATCTCTGTATCATTCCAATATATGCTAATGAAGTGAGCACCAACTCTTACTCTTTATACAAGCGATTGGTCTCATTTCACCTAATAAATCAGTTACAAGCTCCTTATCAAATTAATGCTACATAAACATGATTTAATTTTAATCCATTAAACAGGGATTTATTATGTGCCTACTATTTGCCAGGCTCTCTACTAGGAGCAGAGGATATAAATACAAAGAATGGAATAATCCCTCTTTTCAAGGAGCTTAATTTTTATGGCAGAAATAAGTGTATATGTACACACACATATATGTATGTACATACACATATACATGCAATACATATGTATATGGGTATATATGTATATATTTGCATATATGTATACATATATATTTGCATATGTATATATATTTATACAGTATAAAGAGAATAAATACAAGTATATACAAAATGGATAAATACAAGTGAGTTAGGGGTGAAGGGCACAAGCAGATGGGAGACTGAGAAAAGCTTTGTGTAGAAGGTAGTTCATGAGCTCAGAGGAAGAGAGGGATTCTATGAGACTGAAGGGAGTGTATTCCAGGTATGGGATATAACCAGTGCACAGAGATAGAGATGGAAGATGGAGTACCCGGTGTGAGGGACAGAGAAAAGGTCAGTTTAGCTGGATTGCAGAATGTAGGGGAAGGGGAATGATGTGTAATTTTCATTGAATTATTGATTAATTTTCTTCCTACTTCTGTTTTCTTACATGCAACATAATGATTCCATATACTGATAAAGCAAACCTCTCCTACCCAGCCAGGTAGGTGACCTCACATTGAATTAGAATAGAATCGATCTGGCGACTGGCAGCTGGGTTTAGTCCAGCAAATCTACTACTAGGTTTTCATTAGGCAATAATGATTAGATATGTCTGAGCCACCTCCCCTTTGCATTTGTTTTCTTTTACACAATTAGCATTTTATGAAAAGTTTTCTTTACTGCTGGTTTGAAATCAGTTTTTCCCCCATAAAGGTTAGTAAATCGTCAAAATGACCTCAAAACCATATAAGGGTAGGAGATGATAATTCTGTGTCACTGAAGACCTCTAAAAAGTTATATATAAAAAACCCAATAAACTATTAACGTCCACCATAAGATCACAGGGAGGCATCTTAGAGATCAGATACCCACCTCCCCCACCCTTTTATAGGAGGAGGAAACTGACCAGGGAGGTTAAATAACTTGCCCAAGGTAACATAGGCCACAAGTAGAGGAGATGGCACTCAAATTTAGGCTCCTTTACCCCACGTATAGAGCTTCAAGTTTAGTGCACTTTTTACTATATAAGGGATAAGTGGGCAATGACCTCACCAAAATGTGACATGTAAGTCTAAGAAAATGAGACAGATAAGATGACTTTGAATTAAATCCATGTATATTCAATGCTGGTATAGGTAGACATTGCCGATGCACTGTGCTTATAAAACACCAGTGAGATAGAGATGTTGGTGTGTGTATGTATATGTGCATGTGTTTATATACATACATATGTATATCATAATAGTCCAAAACTGAGCTCATTCACTCACCCAAATCTATCCCTCTCTAAACATTCCCTTTTCTTCTTCTTTTCAGGATATCACCATTTTCACAGTGACTCAGGTTCATAACTTCAGAATCATTTTTGTTTCTTCTCTTTCAACCCCTACATGCAATCAGTTATTGACACTTGGCCATTCTACATGACATATCTCTTATCCATTTCTTTATCTCCATACATGTGGGTAACCTACTTCTTATTATCTTTTATCTGCATTATTACATAGTCAATCCTCAACTTCTGTGGGGCTAACATCCCTAGAAAACAAAAGTACAAAAACATCCCTAGTACAACAGCAAAAACTACAAATGTTGATATGTTGAACCTATGGGAAATGGGGGTTAGGTTGCTGAAAAAATGGAAAAAATGGCTAAGATTATGGGTAAATGATGATAATAGCATCTTACTAAATTTAGTAAGAGATGTGGTGATGGTATAACAAACAGAGAACTGGCCTTACAGTCAGAAAAGACTTGAATTCAAGTGCTAATTCTTATATACTGATTGTGCAGCTGTGGGCAGCATGCTTAATTTATTAGCGCCCCAAGTAATTCTCTAAGAGTTACTGACAAGTTATGCTAGTTGACATCAGTGGAGATATTTCTTAAACTAGAATTCCTTGTAGTTCATACCAAAACAAACAGACAAAAAGTTCAAATAAATAACACATCAGAAAAAGAAGTATCCTAGGGTGAGAGGCACTGAGGTTTCTCTAGGTATTGGGACACTGGTAAGGCACAATATGAACAAGATGGACAGAGAAAGCTATATTGGCCCAGAAGAGAATGTAACCATCATGCAAGCAATGATAGGGGCCTGTGGAACAGAATTTCATCTCTTGGGGAACCTGGCAATGAGGATTTGGCTGTTGCTATTGCTTCCTTCTGCTGTCCTGGTAGAGCCTCTAAAAATCCATTACATCTGACAAAAAGGCAATTTGATTCAATTCAGTTGTTTATTACATGTTTTTTTTTAGATTTAATTTTAATTTATTTTTAATATGTTTAGTTTTCAGCATTGATTTTCACATGCGTTTGAATTACAGATTTTCTCCCCATTTCCACCCC
>CM053622.1:245422205-245458445 GCA_028646595.1 Phalanger gymnotis
TGCCCCGCCTCCGTTGCCCCAGGGGTGGCTCCTCCCGCAGCTTTTCCCACTAACCTTCTCTGTTGTCTTTGCTGTTTGTGGGTTGTGAGGTCTGCTACATGCCACAGCTCAGTAATTCAGCCTGCTAGGGCATTCTCCACTCCACTCCTGGTCTCGTCTGTCCGCGGTCTGCCGCGCCGCGCCTCGTGCGCTGGGCTCTGCTTGGCTCAGCTCCACTCCCCTCAGCTGGGAGCTGGGAGTTCCGTGCAGGACAGACCTTACCCCGAGACCATCCAGGCTGTCCTGGGCTGGAGCCCTGCTTCCCTCTGCCACTTTGTGGGTTCTGCAGTTCTAGAATTGGTTCACAACCATTTTTTTATAGGTTTTTGGAGGGACTTGGTGGGGAGCTCACCCCAGTTACTGCTTTCCAGTCGCCATCTTGGCTCTGCCCCCCTGTTTATTACATGTTTGATACCATATGCAAAGCATTGTACTAAATTCTGGAGATCCAAAGAGGAAAAATATTTTTAAAAATCCATATAGTTTCTACTCTTCAGTATAATTGAAGGAGGGAAAGAGGGACATGTAAGATCCATAAGAGTATTATACAAAGTAGAATGTTATAGGAGGAAAAGAGATTTCTAGAAAAACTGCTTTTGGGTCAGCTAGGTGGAACAGTGAATAGAGCACCAGCCCTGGAGTCAGGAGGACCTGAGTTCAAATCCGTCCTCAGACACTTGATACTTACTAGCTGTGTGACTTTGGGCAAGTCACTTAACCCCAATTGCTTTACCTTCCCCTCCAAAAAAAAAATGCTTTCAGTACAGAGCAATCAGGGATCACTTCATGAAGATGTCACCTGTGCTAAGCTTAAAAGGAAGAGAAAGATTTCAACAGGCAGAAAAGGGTTTTAGGCATGGTAAATAGCCCACACGAATGCAGTAGATATGATTGGGAAACAACTAGAGAGTACCTTAAGAGAGCTCAGATCAAAATTGAATGGCCATGTGCTATGAGTAAAGTTAATGCTAATGGTTCTGTTTATCTGGATATAATTCCTATTAGAAATTAGGTCAATACATACTCCCTCTTCCCACATTCCTCCTACTCACCAGCTGGGACTGTTGTGAGTAAGGGAGCTGTGAGCTAGATCTGGGTCATTCTGGGCTAACTTTGCCCCCAGGCACCCCTCTTTTCTTTGGACCTATACCATTTAAATGACTCATTGAAGTAGCAGAAGCTGTCAAGGTCCAAGTACCTTGCTCCCCCCAGGCAAAAGTCACTATCCATGCTTCTCCAGTCATGGGGGCTATGTGGGCAATCAATCCTTTTCTTTTCCCAAGAAGAACATTGTTCAGAAAATCCTCTTCTCTTTTGCTAGAAGGCCAGGAAATTTCTCTGAACTCTCAAACTTGGAAACCCTAACTTGAATTCATCTGTAGGGCAACCCCCAAGGCTGGCACTGTCTAGGATATCTTCCTTTTCTGGTTAGAAGACAAAATTCTGGAATCTCATTGCCCAGTAACTCAAAGTTCTCACCCCTTCCTCTAAAGAGGAGTCTAGGGTTCAGAAGAATTGTGTATGTACTGCCCTTGTAGGACAAGGGGGAGGGCACACATTTGCTTGCTTCTGCCATGTGCTTCTGCATAAACTATAGTTCTTTGGCTGCTGTCTTTTCTTGGGACAGGAAAGCAAGTCCATTGTCAGGAACCCTTCTCTTAGGCTGTGTGTAAATATGTCTTCAATGTTCTTGTGCTACAAGTTATCATCAACTGATCTGGGTGGAGGGGGGCCGAGGGGATAGGTAGCAGCAATACCTCTCCCCTCCCCCCCTTTAGCCTATAGAAGGAAGGGACAAATGAAAAGGTGGGAAAGAGCCTTTGATGAGCTTGTTGCTCCCCTGCATAGGTCAACCCAGAGCTCCTATAACAAGAATACACACTCGCGTCCCAGACATACTATCTTATAGATGGCAGCCCTAGTAATGGGAAACCAAACAAGACTTCAGTTTGTAGGAAACCCATCAAAAGTTGACAATTGTCTCTTAACAAGGTACAAGTGCACATGTATATGTAATATTTCTTTTGGTTAATTTAATTTTCTTTGCAAAGTTTTCTAAAGTCATTACACCTCAAAATTCCATTTACCCTTAAGAATTTTTCTTGGTCCCACTAGCATCTTGCATACTTTTTTCCACCCATCCATTCATTTATTAATGTTCTCAGAATCACTAAAGAGAAAACAAATATCCATCAATACGAAATAGTCTTTTATCAACAATAGAGAGAGATGCAATGTTTGTTCTTGAACTTCATAAAGCATGGCATAGAAAATTGAGCACTGGACTTGAAGTTAGAAGACAGGTTTGAATTCTATTTCTGTCACTTACTCACCTGATCAAATCACCTAAGCTCTCTGGGCCTCTCGTTTCTCATATATAAAATGGACCTTATACTGTTCATACCACTACCTTATTGTTTTTTTTTTTAAATCAGAATGGAATGAAATATATGGCAATGGAATATATACATTGGAAAGTGCTTTGTAACCCCAAAGAGCTATAAAAATGTAAGCTATTGTTATTTTTATTTCTTGTTGTTGAAAGATTATTGCTTAACTTCTAAGTCATATTATGTTCACTTTGATTACTTTTAGATCTTGGACATATGGACCAATGTTTATTTCCATGGTTTAATTAAAAAAAACACATGTAAAGAAGACATAGCACAACGTCAGTAACTAACACTTGGAAGAAATTCCTAATTGGCTGGTCAAATACACATGACTTTCATACACTACTCAGACTTTATGTTTAAAAATAAAATTTAAATTATATAGACTATGTGCCAGTTTCCTGTTATTGCTATTTGATTTTTATAAAAAGTACATTTCTCCTACTTGTAGTGATAACTGATATTTCGATAGAACTTTATGGCTTACCAAATGCTTTACAAACATTATCACATTTAATACTCAAAACAACCTTGTGAGGTAGGTAGTTCAATATTATTCCAATTTACAGATTAAAAAGCAGGTTTAGAGAGATTCGATGTCATTTCTCAAGTCATATAGCTTGTAAATAGCAAATCTGAGACTTGATTTGAGGTGTTTTTAATTCCAAGTCCAAGGCTTCACTTCAGCACAGCTGCTTCTAATTACATAGAGAAAAATGTATATTATTTTCTGCGCTTATTGCATCAGTTTTCTTTTCTCTGCTTTCATGCACACCATCCTATTTTAATCTCTTAATACTTCTTCCTTCTGCTATTATAAAAGATTCCTTATCGTTCTCTTTGAGGCTAGTCTTTCCCCTATCCAATACATCCTCACACAGCTGCCAAAGTGGGATTACTAAAATATAGGTCAGACTATGTCTGTCATCTGTACAAAGTTCCAGTAGCTCCTTATTGCCCCTAAGATTAAAGTCAAACTTCTCTTGGCGTTTAGAGCCTTTATAATCTGGCTCCAGTCTATTGCTTTTCAGATATTACTCTTACTCCCCTTCATGTATTCTGAATTTCAGCCAAACTGGCCTTGTTCTTCCTCACACATTCTAGTATATTTCATATCTCCATACTTTTGCACATGCTGTCCATCATGCCTGGAATGCATTCACTTCTACCTTTTAGAATTCCTAGGATAAGTGAAATCTACTCTCAAGCTACCACCTCACATAGGCAGCCCTTACTGATTCCATCAACTCACAGTGACTCCCTTTTCCCTATTCCCATTGAAATTAACTTGTATTTTTATTAGTATTCACTAATATAAGTATTCACTTTATATTTTGTTTATTTAGACAAATAAATGTTGTTTCTCCTGATAGATTCTAAGTTCTTTTTGGGCTGGGCTCATTTCTTTTATCTTGAATGTGTGGCACCTAGCACAATGCCTTTTGGATAGTAGACACTTAAGATCTACTTGTTGGTTGATTGATATTGCATTTTTACATGCATATAAAAATAGAGTTGGCCAGCCCTGGAGTCTGGAAGACCTGAGCTCAAATCTTGCCTCACACACTTACTAGCTGTGTGACCATGGGTAAGTTACTTAACTTTATTTGCCTCAGTTCCTCATCTGTAAAATAAATTGGAGAAGGAAATGGTAAACCATTCTAGTATCTTTGACAAGAAAACCTCAAATGGGGTCGCTGAGAGTCAGACACAACTGAAATAACTCAATGACAACAAAGAAATAGAGTTAGCAAAAGCTTAGAGTTTTATGTCTAAAATTGAATTTCCCCATTAATAAATGCTTGCTTAGCGACCGACTCTCTAAAATATACTTTTGATCTCATCCATTCATGATTTTTTCCAGTGATACAGATTAAAACTCATCCATTCCTTCCCATCATGTTTGAATTACGTCCATGTCATCCTTGCTCGAGGGGGCTCTACCTAATGTGCTGAAGACCTTTCTTGTTTTCTCTTGATATTATGTGTAGTGCTCTGTATAGTGTAGTTCTTTGGCAATTCACTGTCATCCCTTGCTCATGCATGTGATCTGCCAAAATTTTCTTCCTGTCATACAATTTGTTGATATCTTTTTCTGCTGTTCTTTGTTGGTTATATGATGGATATAGCTCACATCTACCTTGTGCCTTGTCACTGTACCCTGTGTAATAGCTATTTTTAGTTTTTGGTAGCAGTCTTGTTCCATGTTGTTCAGTTATTTCAGTTGTGTCTGACTCTTTGTGACCTCATTTCTGTTTTTTTTTTCTCCACAAAGATACTAGCGTAGTTTGACATTTCCTTCCTCAGTTCATTTTACAGATAAGGAAACTGAAGCAAACAGGGTTAAGTTACTTGTCCAGGGACTCACAGCTAGCAGGTGTTTGAGACCAGATTTGAATTCAAGCAGAGTCTTCCTGACTCCAGACCCGGCATTCTCTCCACTGCACCACTTAGCTGCCCCACTGTTATATAGCCACACTGGAAGAAAGCTAGTATGGAAAAGAAAAGTCTTTGCTGTCCTGAAAAGCTTGGGTCAAAGTTTTTTTTTTTTTTTTTGTCATTTCCTAAAGGCAATCCAATCTGTTCTTTTTCTCCTATTCAACTCTGACACTCAACTTGATTTTCGTCTACAGAGAACAAGATGTCCCAGATGGACCCAGTGAAGGACAAGCTTTATAGGACATCCAACCAAATGCCTGTTGAAATCTTGGCAAAAGATATTACTGATGCACTTGGTCTTTCCAAACTCCTTTAAGCACATACGTATTTTTTTTTTTTCCGGGAGGCTCTACAGTTTGGTTTTATTTTTGATTGGGGGGGAGGGGCAGGATTTGAGGCACCAAATCATCTGGAAATGACAGCATTTGGAGGACTTCACCAGCCATAGGGTGGTGCTGGAGATGCACCATAACAGTGGCAATTACCTTTGGTGAGCATACATCCCATTGTTTTATGCCTTACCTGGAGTTTATTATCAGAGGTTTAGTAAATAGGCAATCAGCCCTCCCCCCCTCCCCCAAATGGCAAAAAATAAGTTCAGTGGGATCTTATAGTCTCTATGTCTTTCAGTTGATTATGAAATGGTAAAAATATAGTATGTTAATATTAAGTACTGCTTGTGCAAACTTGCTTGTTCCCTTCTAATTCATGCATTGAAGATGTTCTTGATTTGTGTGTGGATGATTCTCATGAAGATTTTGAATGGATAGAAGATTAGGGATATGTATCAATAATAACTCATGTTTTTTCAGTCATTTTTTGGTATTAATAAATAGTAAAATAGTACTCCAGTGGCTCCTTTTAGTAGGGAAATAACCCTTGCTTCTTAAAGGTTATTCTAGCAGTCAGCTTATGCTCTGGCAGGTTCTATTATGATGGAAAAGCTTTGGGTTTGATTCCAGATAGACCAAATCCATTTTCCGAAGACCAACCTAAATTATTACAGAGAGCTACACCACCCAGAGGCTGTCCACCTGATGCTGATTTTTTGGGGGGCTATGACCACCCATAAAACAAATAAAAAGTTTTAAAATGGCCCTTAGTCCTGTGCATCCCCTTCCATTTCTGCAGTGATAGTAGCAAAGTGGTAGGAAAGAGGGAGAAGGGGGAGAATCACTGTTTTTAGACTAAATAAACATTAATTTAACTTCTGGCACTACAGATATGAGATCCTTGTCAAATAATTAATCAGTGGCTTTATCGTTGTCCAAATTGTATAAATCATGACATTCTTGGTACAAACAAAAGCTGAAGAAGAAAGGACATTGCAACTAAGTGGGATGGCTCAAAGGTACTTCTAGAAGGGGTAAGAAAGGAATTGGAAGAATTTTTTTTTTGAATACCTGAAGGCAACAACAAATATTACATAGGTTATTCAGTCATTACGCATTGCAGTACTAGTGATAAGTACTTGCGAAAGACAATTATAAATATAATTGATGCTTATGTATTAACAGTTGCTGAGGATGAAATGGTACAGAAATTCTATGAAGAACTTGATATTTGGTGACTTCAATGCAAAAGCAGCAAAAGGTAAGGATCCTCATCATCATGTATATATATACATATGTATATATATACATATATATATATATATACATATGTATATATATACACATATGTATACATCTACATAATATATACATCTACATACATATACATACAATCATATATAAAAACATGGTTTGGGGAATTGGAGTGAGAGACCAAAGACAAGAATTATATAGAAGTCTTGAATCTTGACATAAACATTTTCTTAAAGAAACGAGTTGGTAGGCAGCATACATAGCAAGCACCAATAACATCAAAAAGAATAAAATAGATTATATATTTTCACAGATATGAAAATATTTTAATTGATATTTATATCTTCAATTCGACTTATCTCAAGAGTTAAGATCTGAATAAGTAAAAGCCAAGAAGAAAGAATGAGAAAAAGATATGCCATATAATCAAAACACATTAGCCCTGAAATATTCTAGCAAATAATTGAAAACTGAAAATGTGTAATGGGTAAAAGAAATGACATTAACCCTAATCATAGCAATTTTTATCTAGGAATTAATCTAAGTAAATTTCCATGATAAACAAACAAAAAAGAGTCCTGAAATTTAATTACTTAATATCTTACTTATCAAATTGTGAGAGGCAATGTTGGGTTAGATTATCAACTTATTTATAAAGTTCTATGATGAATGGTGATGAATGATTATAAGCAATATTGTCTCATAAAGCAAAAGGAGTAGAGGGTAAAACAATTTAAAGAAAGCTTGACAAGATATTCAGGTCAGCAGTCATCCCAATGATATTCCAGGATGAAAATAAAAGTAAGCAATGGCAAGATTACTACTACTATTTTACACATAAGGAAACTGAGGACTAGAGAGACTGAATTGCTCAGGTTTACATGGCAAGCAAAGTGGGTTTGAATTGGAGATACATGAGCACTTTTTGCCTCTCTAACACAATCTTAAACATGGAATTAAATCTTGTCAGCTTAAGTAACTGCATCCTTCAACCATGTAAAATGTGGGAAGCATTAAGTATTGTTAGTATAATGAGACAAAAAGTCAACACACGGGAATAGGGAAGGGAATGGATGTAGTAACTATGATGTGAAGCATCTCAGTACTTCTGTACCAATGGGAAATAATAGTTAAGCAAAGATCTGGGGAATTTTGCTGGTATTATTGATTTGGTTTCTGAACTCTGCCAAGGTTATGCCTTGAGAAAACAAAAGAATGGTCTCAGGAGGTTATATCAGGCAAGCAGTAGTAGCTGGCCTAAGATACTCAAGTAATTATAAATAACTTATTGCGTACTGATATTTCACATACAGGGACTTCTGGGTAGCTCATTAATATGGAGGCACAAGCAAGACATACCATAGGGAACACGTACAAAAACATATACTTGTTGTTCCTTCCTCAGGGAGTAGGTATGCTAGCACAGCACAAAGACACCTTTGGAAGGGAAGGCACCTACACAATGCAGTCCATCATCACCATTATCATGGTATTTCACTGAAGTAAATGTCCCATGTTGCTCCTTTTCACTTTCTCCTGGTAATAACTCACACTATGCCAGCAGAATTATGGAACTTGGTTTTAGGAAAACACTAGCATTTCTTTTTTTTTTTTTTTGAGGCCATGGGGGTTTATTGACTTGCCCAGGATCACACAGCCAGTAAGTGTTTGAAGCCAGATGTGAACTGAGGTCCTCCTGAATCCAGGGCCAATGCTCTATGCACTATGCCACCTAGCTGCTCCAAACACTAGTATTTCAGCTCATTTCAACTTAATTTGACAGACACTTATTAAGCACTTAGTAGGCATAATATTAGATGTTGTAGGAGAGGCAAAATGTGCGGAAGACAGATCCCTGTCCTCATGGAGCTTATAATCTAGTAAGGGGATAAAACACATGCAGAGGTGACTATAAATTACAATAATACATGATAACAATGGAAATATAAAATAAAATGAAATATAAGATTCGAGGAGAAGACCAAATAAAGCTTCATAAAAAATAGCCTTTGATTTTAACTTAATAGGTTGCATTGTTCTGGTAAATTTAAACACAGTGGTTAATTGTAGCTGCCCCTATTGGCATAGGGGATGCACCTGCTTACTCTTCCTGCCTCTTGGGTTGGCAATCTTCCCATGATTATGTTGGCATAAACACCTTCTACTTGAGTTGGTTCAAATGAAGATCGAATGCATCCCATAAAATGACATTTCCTTTAATCTGCATTTAGTAAAAATGAAGTCGACATTATTATATTTCCTATTGCTCCTGCTGCTGCAGCCACGAAACCAGACTACAAGAGACTTGGGGGATACTAAGCTCTAAACTCCCGGGGACCTTGTGCCCTCATTTTTGTCCCGGCCATTCTGCAGCCAGCTGCCATATCCATACTCTCTCCCCCACCCAGCCCTTTTCATCCTGCTGTAATTAAATCAGCACTTACCATTGTTTTAGGGAAAGGGTGTGCCAATAGATTGCCATATTATTTGGCTCACCATCTTTTCAACTTCCTAGATTATGACCCTCATCACTGGCCACTGCTCTGCTACGTGTAGTATAGCCTGACTCATGAGAATATAAGCCCTTGAAGGCAGTAGCTTTTGTATTTATATTCCTTGCACTTAGTACAGTGTATACATAATACCTGCTTTTCATGCATTAATTCATTTCTTGTATTCCTGTACTTTCCTGGTCATCTTCTCTGTGATGTTATGGTCTGAAATTCTAGAAGCTTATGGGTAAGTAGGTCCTTTTGTAGTATTATTGTTGCCATGTAATGTTTTTTTCTTTAAGTTCTCTATTTCAAACTGTTTATTTGTTTTTAGGTTCTTTGCTGACAAATAATGGATTGTTGTACCATGAACAATGAGTGCCTTGGTTTTGGTCTCATGTTTCAAAACAGTCAGGCTTTAGTCATAAGCCTTAAGACATAAATCAACATCATTTTAAGTGGGTACAATTGTCCTTTTCTTGGGAAACCAAAGTGTAGCTAATAGAACTGCTAAATCTCAACATTAAGCAGTGAAGTAATCCTTAAGGGCAAGTTTTAAAATAAAGTAAAATCTAAAGTATAAATTAGTACCCTTATGATTAATTCTTAATTGTGATAAACCCATTTAAATACCTAACTTTTTGAATAGACTTTAATCAGGATAAAGATGTAGTTCTCTTGATTCTAAATAAAAAGATCTTCCTGAGGTTTATTCATGTTTCCAGTTTCATTGAAACATGGCTTCAAAAGGTCTTACTTTTGTCAGAGTACTTTTTTAAAAAGCACTTTACGGATTTAATCTCATTTTATCCTCACAACAATCTTGGGAGTTAGGTGCTATTATTATCCCCATTTTACAGGTGGGGAAACTGAGGGAGACAGACCGTTAAGTGACTTGCCTATTGTCACACAGCTAGTGTCCATGGCTGGATTTGAACTCAGGTCTTTCTGACTCCAAATTCAGCACCTTAATCTACCATGCCACCTAGTGGCCGCTAGTAGCAACAGACAGTTTCTTGAATTGAGGTTGAAAAAAAAAAATCTGGTGGTTATATGGGGGTAGGCCAGAGTGAGAATGTGACCTATGACTACACAGAAAAATGTAAACTACCTGGAACAGATGTAGACAGCAAAAGAAGCTACAACTAACCCATGGGAAAGCTTGCACATGACCCTGGGCCACCTGGCACTATGCCTTCTTTGTACTGTTTCTATATAATATCTATATTTAATTCTACATAATAATATAAAATTATATATGTGTGTATATATGTGTATATGTGTGTGAATATGTATGTACGTGTGTATATATACATTTGTATGTGTATATGTATATGTGTGTGTGTGTGTGTGTGTGTGTGTGTGGGGATCCATGTGTCCTGTTGCTGCCCAGGATGACTGACCTCTTGTGAGTAAACTCCCCCAATAAACCTAATGAACCCTAATAAAACCTATTAATAACCAATTTTGTATCAGCTCCACTTTATTTGATATCTCAGTATTGTCTCAGAGGGTATGCCATTATATAAGCTGGCATAATTAGGGCAGAATAGAATTACCCCTTTATATTTGCCATAGTTGACAGGATAGTCTGCCCTCTTAAGTGAATTTATCTGAATTTATCTAGGTTGTTCCTCAGATAATAGATATATAAGACATATACTCAAAGCCATTCCAATTTGCCAGAATTTATGTTCTGTCTTTGAAAGCCTGTTATCACACCACAACTAAGCATTGCTGTAGTAGGGCTATGGTGGAAAGCCAGGCCATTCCATTTAAAACAGGTTTTTTAAAAACAAAACTTAACATGGCTTTATAAATGTGGACATTTAAAAGGGTTTCATCACAATTTTCATTAGCCCCCACCCTACCCCAAATTCTGAGTCCTAAGCCACAATGAAGAACACTTTCTTTGGAGAGAATTAGGATGGAAGACTGGGATGATGAGAGCTCCTTTTGGTGCTGGGTGCTGGATTGGCTGGCATATGATGTGGTACTAACTCTTATTAAAAACATAACTCATGGGTCAAAAATGGCATCAACAAGTTGCAAGTTAAGTCACCTATAACGAGTCCCACACCATCATAGCAACCCTATTGGAGCCATGAAGTGCCTCAGAAATCAAGGCGAAAGAAGGTGGTAGGCAGGCATGAAGTGGTTGGTACCTTTACTTCCTCAGTCCTAAATTTTTCACCAGCCACTATGATGTAGTTTGTATCTTGTATCAGTATCACGTTGTATTAGATTGTATGCTCCTGAATGGAACAGACTGTATGTTACATAATTTTTAGATCTTCCAAGGGACTCTGGGAAGATGGAAGAGTAGGTCAGAAAATTCCAGACTCCCCAAATTTCCTGGATCCTCCTCTGAATCTAGCATTAATAATTTTTTTAAACTAGAATTGAATTGACTAAAATACCAGATAGCTATGAACACGATTGGAATTTTCAGCTCAGGACTACTCAGGGGAGGCATAAATTGTGGGGGTAGATAGAGCCCTGAAATTAGAGTCAGGAAAATGTGCCTTCAACTGCTGCATCTTACATGGGAAAGTCACTCCATCTCTGTGAAAATCAGTTTTCATATCTGTACGACAAGGTTAAGAATACCTTCAATGCCTGCCTCATGTGGGGGTGTGTATGGTGAGACTCAAATGATATAATGCATAGTGAGTGCTATGCAACGTGCCATTTAAATTGTAGCTATTGTGCAAAGCAAAACACATGCATGAAAAAGATATTGTAACTGCTCTGCATCCTCAGAAAATAATACTTAAAAGATTTAAGTAACCCCTCCTACTTTCAGTTAATAAAGGATCGATAGTTGTACTGAATTCACAAAATTTCTAGGATTCATAAAGTCATTTGGAAAGGCAATACTGTTGAGTTGATTTTAGAAGCCATGACCAAGGATTAGGGCTCAATGGGGAGATAGACGATCAAATACCCTACTAGTGGGAACTCTGTACCCAATCCTATAACTTCATCCTAAGGTTTTCACTGGCATCTACAATGTAGCATCAGACTACCAGTAGTACATTGGAAAGGGCACTGAGCTTGAAGTCATGACACCTAAATTCACATTTCAGCTTTGCTAATAACTATGATGTGAACTCAGGCAAGTCACATGCTCTCTAGGCCTTTATTTTCTCATCCGTAAAATGAAGGGACTAGATGACCTACGTGACCTAGATGAGCCTCTTCCAGCCATAGATCTGAGATTCTATGATTCTATATCCTGGGTTCAAATTCTAGCTCTGACATGTCCTACTTGCATGACTCTGGATAAGTTTTTAACCTCTCTAGGTTTCAATGTTTTGATAAAGGAAAGATGTTCAGGGATGGGTGTTAAGCTATAATGAGTCATTAGCTTATGAATTGATTATGTTTCTAAAAATATACTTGTTATTTGGTACCAGAGCTCATTTTTCCAAATGAAATATTGTTGAAACTGTGTCAGAGACTCTGTCACACGTGTCAAGTCTACAAGCATTTATTAAGTGTTACTATGTTCCAGAACTGTGCTAAGTGCTGGGGATATAAATAGATACAAAATAATAGTCCCTACCCTCAAAGAGCTTATATTCTAATATGGAAAGCAACACATAAAAAGAAGCAAGCTGAAAAGCAAAGAGGCAGGGGTGGAAAGAAGGGACTCATTTTGGAGCATAATGGAGAAAGAAGCTTGGAAAGTTGAGCTCTGAGAAGAATAAAGGAATGAACATGGCTGGCTTGGGCCCTATCTTAAAATGGAGGCCCAGGGAGAAACTGAACAGAGGAAGACATAGAGTGATTTTTCAGCAGGAGAAGTCTGCTGAGGAATGATGGAAAAAGATGCCTGAGGATTTCTCTTTTTAGCTCTTCCTGCTGGATCTCAGCTGTCAGGAAGCTAGAAGTCATTGCTTCTTGCTCCTCCACATTCCTTTCTTGGGGAAGGGCACAGTCTTGAGGAAAAAAAAAGAGAAACTGACAGCCCCTGGAGAAACAATAAAGTCACACTATGGACCAGGCACATTTTTAGAGGAGTTTTCTTACTCTTTTGGCTTATTGTCCTGACCTAGGAAACCTGAAAGTATCTGTGATACCTACCCTCCATTTCCAGTATGTGGAGACTGCCTTTACACTTGCTGGCCTACATTTCGCAAACTTACATGACAAAATCTCATCGAGGGGTCCAAGAAAACAAATTGGAATATAAAACATGGCTCTTTGGAAGAAGACATTCTCTAATACCTATCTTTATTGGTGATAGATTTGTTATTTCTAAGATAAAATACATACTCCCCTAGCATTTGAACCTTTTTTACAATTTGGTTCCCACCTGCCTTTCTAGACTTATTTTTTTTTGTTTTGTTATTTGGAGGGGATGTAAGAAATGGGAGGAGAAGTTTTGTTTCCACAGAACTAAAGGTGTTCTTCCCCCTTCCCTACCCTAGCTTTAGCAGAAGTCAGGCCTCAAGGTTGGTCAGGTGAGAGGTCAGAGGCTTGTATGCATGCGCATGCTTTTTGAGAAGGCAGTCAGGGGAATTAGAGAGGCCAAACCAGGTTGAACCAGTTCAAGCTTATCTAGGGTCTGGTCTTGGTCAAGAGTCCAGGCCTACTGATTTGCATAATTTGCATATGTTAAAGAGGCAAGGTAGGGGAAGTAAAAGAATGTAGTTTAATCCTAAACTAAAACAAAGAAAATCTAATTAACTTCACTTTTGCTTCTGTATCCTTATTATCCTATCTATATAAACTGTATAACCTAGGAAAACTATGTAAAAAATAAAGACTGTAAACTAACCATAACTCTAGCAGGAGTAGAGGGAATGGTTACCCCTGCTCCTGCAGCTGTATGGGTGTGAGTGTTTCAGTGAGCACTACACCGGTTCTCTTGAGGAGTGAAATAAATGCCTTCCTCTGTCCACTCTGGTCTTGAGTTCTTTGGGTGAGAATGAGCAAATCACATGGATTTTCCTAAGGTAAAGGAAAGCAATGAGCAGTGGAAGCTCATCTCAGGCTTAATTCCTGATCCCGCCTTGGGGAGTCCTGTGATCCCCACTGTGGTGTTAAGAGGGCAACCACTTGGGATTTCCCTGGGGAACCCTGTGGTGTACACAGCCTTCTTAAAGGGACATCACTTGGGACTTCTGGCCCTGTCTCGGGAGCCTAGTGATCTTACCACTGTTCTAAGGGGCCAGAACTTGGGTCCTCCTTAGGGTCTGACCCTAGGAGGCCCTGGGATTAAGGAGGGGGGTGCTACCACTTGGTCTTCCTCTGGGAGTCCTGTGGTCTGCACAGCCTTCCTAAGGGATTATCACAGGGTTCTTCCTCAGGACTTTGGCCCTGCCTAGGAAGTCCAGTGATCGCCAAAACTGCATTTCTCACAATTTGGGGAAGTCCAGTGATCCTCAAAACCACATTTCTCTCAGGGAGAAGGGAAGGCACCTGGGGTTAAGTGACTTGCCCAAGGTCACATAGCTAGTAAGTGTGTCAAGTGTCTGAGGCCACATTTGAACTCAGGTCCTCCTGACTCCTGGGCTGGTGCTCTACTTACTATGCCACCTAGCTGCCCCCTTTCCAGACTTCTTATCATTCTCTTTCTCGTGCTCTCTCCATCCCAACCCAGCAAGACTATTAGTTGGTCACTAAGTTAGACGTCTTCCTCTGTGTCTTTGTAAAGACTTTCCCTCTGCTTCTTAGAATCTTTCATTTCTGTCAAGGCTGAGCCCAGATGCCATTTCTTATACAAAGTCTTTCCTGATCTCCCAACCTCCTTCCACCTTGTTAGTAATATCTCACTCCTGAAATTACTTTGTCTTTACTTATCTGTACGTGTTTGTGTCCCCTGAAGTAAAATGTAAGACACTGATTCCTTTTTGTTTTTGTGTTCCCTAGAGGCCAGTATGGTAGCCTGAACTAGTTGGACCTTTTAAAAACGGTAGGTTCTTCAGAAATGTTAATTGAACTCTGTTTAATGAATTGAGCAACCTTCTACCCATATCTATAGAGGATCTCAGTTACTTGCAGTCACGACCATGCACAGCTCCTAGCTGGTGTTTCTCTTGAAGTTCAGTACCCTTTCTTCTTTCTTCTGCGTGAGGTACATTTTTCAGGGCTGGACTGTTTTACACACTACAGAATCTATGCTTCGTAGATCTAGAACTGGGACCTCAAAGTCCATCTAGTTCCACCCCTTCATTTTGTATATGAGGAATATGTGATCCATGGATGTTAAATGATTTTCCCAAGGTCACACAGTTAATAGGAATGGTGACTACAGTCTTGAGGTACCTTTTCCATCAAACATGCAGATGGGGGATTTCCCACCTGTGTGATGATATCTTACTTGGTCAGGAGCTGACAAAGCACCCTGATTGCTTCCAAATTATCTTTATCCAGTCCCAAAGAAACTCTCTGAGGCATCTGGGTGGGATTATTTAACTCAATATAGATTGTTACTATCCGCATTTAAGGACAGGGGTAATGGGAAAGGAAGAACCAGTTTGCAAAGCCAATCATAGGATTGGAGCTTTAGAGCTAAAAGAATTAGAGGTATTCTAGTTCAATTCCTTGATTTTACAGATGAGGAAACTGAGTCCCAGAGATATAAGTGACTTACTCAAGGTCACTCAGGTAGGACATGGCATATGTAGAATTTGAATTTACATACTGTGACTCTAAATCTAGCATTCTTTCCTCTGTATCAAGCTGGTGGGTTCTTAGATCACACCACAATAGCCTATCTAGCCTGTAATAATCTGGAATCTTGTTGTTTATTATAAAACCTAACCATGACCACTGCTTCTTGCATTACAAGTTCCAAGTGGGTTAGAAACTTATTTTCCCTTGGTTCTGCCCTACCAACATTTAACTCATCTTGGATCCCTTGGCTCTAAGACTAAGTTTTGCCCACATCTTACCAGGCCTCTTGCCTCTATGGAACTTCCTTTCAGTCTCCTTAGTATCCTGCCCCTTCCCTCCTTTCCAGCATCTTTTATCCAGTGTTATCTTTTATTCCAGCAAGTTTTATCTTTCCTCATTAGAATGTAATCTCTTTGATGGAAGGTGCTATCTTGCTTGCTTGTATTTGTATTCTCAGTGTCTGGCCTATAGTAAATGCTTAATAAATTATCTTTCCATCTGTCTATCTCTATTTCCATTTCTCTCTCTCTCTCTCTCTCTCTCTCTCTCTCTCTCTCTCTCTCTCTCTCTGTCTCTCCTGCTCTTTCATCTACCTATATTTTTTTATCTGGGGAAGAAAGGGAATTTGCTTCCAGAGTAGGGTTAGGAAGTATAAACAAGGCTTCATCAAGAAAAAGAAGCTTTAGCATTGGTCAATGGGCCAACTTAAATAAAATGAAGTATGTTAAGTGCTTTGCAAATCTTAAAATACTATCTGAATGTGAGCTAGACAGGAATTATTTTACCTCCCTTAGGTAGGCATGATAGGAAATCTAGTAGGAGTATGGGTAGCTGCTTTGATATAAGGTATAGCCATTCATGAGAGTTTGATTAGTTGAAGACTGGCCCTCTTTCTATCTATCTATCCATCCATCTGTCTGTCTATCTATCTATCTTTCTATCTATCTATCTATCTATCTATCTATCTATCTATCTATCTATCTATCTATCTATCTACCTACCTATCTGTTTTTCATTGGAGAAAGTAGTACATTCATTCCACCAACTCTTAATCCAATCAACCTTGGGTTAGGGGAGCACCAAAGAGTCATCATGAATACAGCAGTACCTAGACACAAACTTCATTTATGTGCAAGGCTTAAAAACAATATGGAAATATTTGCTGAATTATGAATAATAATTTAATTGCGAGATGTATTTTGATATATTAGCCAATGATGTTTACTTTTGAAATGGCAGATCAAGCAGAAAAATGTAGTTATTTTTGATTTACTGAAAAACCAAAAGTAGACCTATAAAACTGCAATTACATAGTACTTCAGGCCCTCAAAATTCCCCTAGAACACATTAAAGTTGGGGTTTTTTTGTTCCCGAATGGAAGATATAATTTAAACTGTCAGCCTGATTACCAACTAAACGTTCAGGGCAATAATCCATTATTTTGTGTTCTTTTATCTCATGTTTTTGTCTCCCAAAGACCTGGCCTTTCTCTGGAAAGTAGTAATATGTACCCACAATGTTGGCTATTGAAAAGCAAAAGGGATTATGAAACCTTATTTATATGATACTAAATAGTGAGAACTTCCATCAGTCAACCAGCTAAAATATGTTAATTCACACTGCTAGTACATATTCAGAATGTTCAGACTAACATATGCTGGCAAATTCTATATTACTGTAGATACCTTACAAATAGCCTCTAAAATGTGGTGAGTGGTTTGTCTTTGTTTTTAATTGTAAGTAGCGCTGGCTTCATTTATTCAATTGGAATCTTTGTGGGGATAATAGAAATAGCAACAGCTCAAATGTATATCTCACTTTGAGGTTTCCAAAATGCTTTGCATATTCCTCCGTTGTCCTCACAACAATACCCTGAGGGAGGTGCTGTTACTATCACCACTTTACAAATGAAACTACAGCTGAGAAAAGTGAAGTAACTAGCCCAGGGTGAGAAAGCTAGTGAATGCCAGAGTTGTGTTTCACTCTTAGGTCTTTTTGTCCAGCCCTTTATCTAGTAGTACAGACTCTGGTTGATTTTGTGTGTGTATGTGTGTTCGCCTACTGCATGTGTGGGTATATGAAACACACTCAAAATATGGTTAGCAATGCTATCACTTCAAGGCAACTCTATAAGCATTTGTTAATTAATCAACCAATCAAGAAATATTTATTAAATATCTACTATGTGTCAGGTACTGAGTTAAATGCTGGGGTTATAAAGACAAAAGGAATGAAGGAAACTAATGTTCATTAAGCTTCTACTATGTGTCAGGCACTCTGCTAAGTCATTATCTCATTTGATTCTCACAACAAGCTTATGAAGTAGGTATAATTATTATCATCCTGATTTTATAGTTGAGGAAGTTATTCTGAATTTTTAAATAATAATTTGAATGTAGGACATATTTTGGTTACCAAATGATGGGTAACTTTTAAAATGGCTATGGAAAGAATAAGTGGGAAAAAAGTGGTTATTTCAGACTAACTGAAAAACTGAAGCCAGGCCTATAAAACTAATTACACAGTACTTTTGGTCCTGAAAAATCTCCCTAAAACACATTAAGTTGGGTTCATCTTGTTTCTTGCCCAGCTAGTGTGTATCTGAGGCTGGACTTGAACTTTGACTTTTCTGATAGGAATTCACAATCTAGGTAGGTGAGACATGTATTTATAAATGTATGTACAAGATATATAAAGGTTGCTTTCGGCAAAAGGTTCAAGCATCTGTGGGGCTCAAGAAAGGTTTTATATTGAGGGTGACTCGAGCTGATTCTTGAAGGCAACTACAGAACCCTACATGAAGAGATGAGAAGACAATGCATTTCAGGCATGGGGGGAGGGAGGCAGGAAGTTAATGAAAAATGACAGAGATGGGAGATGGATCGCTCTGTATAAGAAATAATAAGGCCAGTTTGGTTGGATTGTTAACTTGCAAAAGGAAATAATGAGGGTGAAAAGGTTTATATGGGCCAGGTCGTTAAAGGCTTCAAATATGGAAGAGGAAGAAGTTCATAGTTGAGCCTGGAGGAAATAGGGAGCCACTGGAGTTTATTGAGGAGTGAGTGACAACAACCAATCTGTGGTTTAGGTTATTGTATTTGTCCTTCGTTCTCAAAAAAGACCGTGAGATGACATGACTTGCACCTGACTTTGATTTGAGTGAAGGAGGGCTGTGCAAGGTCACCAGCCTCACTTTCTCTCCAGAGTCATCTGGGTCCAGTGGCCAGATGTTCATCAAGATGACTGGAGATGGCCCAGCCAGCCAGTTGTGGTTTAGGAAAATCACCTTGGCAGCTGTGTGGAGATGGATTGAGAGAGTTGAAGCAGGGAAACCAAATAGGAACTAGCCACAATAAGCCAGGGTCTGAACCAAGGTAGTGGCCATGTGAGTGGAAACAAACAGATGGATGTAAGAGAGGAGGTAGTGATTAAAAACAATAAAAACAACTGCAAACTTTTGGCAACTGATTATATACTTGGCATGGGTGAGAATAAGGGATCCATGACTCTGGGGTTGTGGTGGTAGGTTTTAAGGAAATGAAAATGAGTTCTGTTTTGTACATGTTGAGTTTAAGATGTCTAGAGGGCATCCGGCTTGAAATGTACAATAGGCAGTTGGTGATGCAGCATTGAGGCTCAAGAGAGACTTTAGCTGGGTATACAGATCTGGGAGTCATTATCATTGAGACAATAATTAAATCCATGTGAGCTAATGAGGTCACCACCAGAGCATAGAGAGAGAGTAAAGAAGGTCCTGGACAGAGTCTTAGGGTTCGCCCATAGTGAAAGGACATCATACAGAGGATGATTTACCCAAGGAAACTGAGAAGCTGTCAGATAGGAGGGAGGAGAACCAAGAGAGGGCAGTTTTTCAAAATACCAGAGAAGAAAGAGAATCTAGAGCAGAATTTGGCCTACAGTACCAAATACTATCGAGAGGCTAAGAATATGAGAACTGAGAAAAGACAATCAGATTTGGTATCAATTATCATTGATAATGTAGGAGATAGCTATTTCAGTTAAGGGATCGTTTGAAAAGTGAGATGACAAAGGGTGGAGAAGTGAGTGAAAGGAGAGGAAGTACAGACAATGAGTACAGTATAGACAATTATTTTCCCTAGGAATTTTGCTGAGTGAGGGAAGAGATGCACAGCTTGAAGGTATTGTAGGGTTTAATGAGAGTTTTTTTAAAGGATAGAGTAATCTTGGGTGTGTTCATAAGCAACTAGGAAAAAGTCAGAAGACGGGGAGAGACTGGAGCAATTTTATATTTGTGCCACAATCATTTTCTATACCAAACTGTTCAAATCCCAACTTAAAACTATTTCTTTGCCAACATATTTTAAGTTTTTTTTTAAATGAAGTTCTTTTTCCTACTTTCTTCAGGCATAAAACTGTTCATCTATTAAGCAAGCAATATCTTACATCTTTCCCATCCTTGATATATATCTCTTTTTCTTTATGCAAATTTTAAAGTACTAAATTGCTCCATATGAGTAGGAAGTATCTTACATATATGCAGTAGGCACACAGAAGTAGAAATATTCCTATTCTAATATTTTCAAAAACATTCAAATAGATCATTCTCTATGCAAAGCTTCTTTCAGGTTCTAGTATTATATACTCATATGTCTTGTTTAATAAAATGAAGAAAGGTTAAAAGGTTAGAAGTGAAACGCATTAAATATAATAATACTTTCTTTTGGTAGTTTGCAAGCTCTCATGCAAAAACAGAACAATTCACCATTTTAGAAAACACATTTCCTGTGAAATGACATGGAATATCCCATTATTTCCTAGGGAGAGTGAGCATGTATGTCTAAAACCAGAGCGTAAGTATGACTTGGGAATTTTTTATTGGGATCTAGGAGCCTCAGGAAGGCTAGGCCTAAAATCTTTTTTTTTTCCTATTGGCCAGACACTGCAGGTTTGATTTTGTTTGCTTGGAAAAGTTAAGGAAACAAATTACTAATGCTCATGAAGAACAGAAGAATTGTGGGCACATTTCTCCAGTACTTTCATGGTCTGTGAGGCCCTAAGTGAACCCATCTCTAACTTACACCTTTGAAAACTTAATGATATCTCTCGTTTTGACATCACTTTTTCAAATACTGTGTATACTCCTCCTCAATTTCCAGAGGGCCATCCCTTGTAATTAATAATAAAAGAGAGAGAGGGAAAAAAAACTTAACAACCAACCTATCAACTGAGTCTGACGGTGTGTAAAATGTTCCACACCCTTAGTGTCCTAATCTTGCAAAGAGAGAGGGATAATTTTCTTCTCTCTTCTTCAGGGTCAAGCTAATTCAGTGTAACTACATATTATTCAGTGCTATTTTTGTTACTGCTTTTAAAATTTACATTGTTAATGTCATGTGTGTTTTTTCTGGTTCTGCTTACTTTGCTTTGCATCAGTTCTTATAAGTCTTCTCATGCTTCTCTTTATTTTTCATATCCATCATTTATTATGGTAAGTATGATAATATTTCATGACAACCACATACCACAGTTTGTTTAGACAATCCTCAATCAATAGACATCTACTTTATTTCCAGTTTTGCGATAATATAAAAAAGTGCTATTATAATATTTTGATCTTTCTTTCTTTGACCTCCTTGAGGTATATTACTAAAACTGGGATTTCTATGTCAAAGTCTGTAGACATTTTAATTCCTCTTCTTATCATTAAAAAACATATTGTTTCCCAGAATAGTTGGACCTATTCAGTTTTACCAATAGTGTTTTTTGTGTGCATGTTTGTCCACAATGCTTTTGCGTTGCCTCTTCCTATCTTTTGTCATTTTAACCAGTTTTCTGGGTGTCTATTCAAGCCTCAGAGTTGCTTTGATTTTTAGTTTCTTTTTTATTAGTGATTTGGATCCATTTTTCATATATTTGTTTTTAGTTTGTAGCTCTTTTGAGAACTGCTTGCTTGTAGCATTTGAACCCTTATCCATTATCTCATATCTTTATACCTTCTAAATTACTTCAGGAATTTCTGCCAATTTTCTAAGAAACAAGGTTAATGGAAACTACTCTAACTAATAGACTAAAGATATTATTGGCAATGATGGGGGCCAACAAGTTATGTACTTGGTAGGGAAACCACCAGTGAAAACTGCAAGACTGTACAGAAAGCCATTTCATTTGGGTTTTGGATCTCAGCAGCCTATGATAGAAAGCTATGCTTTCAGAACCTTTCTTTCTTGGCCTCTGTATATTCCAAAAGAGTATTCTTTTCCTTTGGTATTCTGAATATTAACTAGGTTTTCAAACTAGTAGACGTCAAGAAAAGAATCTTGGGAGCAGATGCGCATTCTTTGTAATATTTGAGCCTCAAAGCTATTCCAACATTCAAAATATTCACATCTGGGAATTACTTAGGTCCTTTCCCTCCAAGACCCCCCAAAACATAACAAATATTCCAACTGTAATTGGAGATCTTAGAAGTAAAGAATGAATTCCAAGGTGCACTTATTAGTCTAAAGTGGAACAGAGGTTGACTTATTAAATGCCTATCATGTGTCAGGTACCATGCTAAGAATTAGATGTACAAATATAAATAAACAAGACACTGTACCCTTAAGTAGCTTACATTCTAATAGGGATATGTAACACATATTGAGAATGGCAGTCAGGGTGTTTTGAAAGTGTTGATTCAGGGTATGCTCATGTGTTAGATTGATGTGAAGATGATCACAGAGTAGCAAAGTGGGTCAAGGTGCAGGCTACATATGGTGCATACACAACAATATGGGTGGGTACCAGGTCTCCAGGGCTGGTTCTGGGATTGCTAGCCCAGGGGTAGATCCTGGAAGAAAATTGAAATATACTCTAGTGATAAGGAATATAAAAAGAGAAAGTAGTGGTCTGCCTGTTCAAAGCCTTAAGGCTTTAGACATTTCTATACTTTTCCTGGGCAGCCAGGTGACACAGTGGATAGAGTACTGGGACTAGAGTCAGGAGTAGATATATATGCTTGCCTCTCTTGTTCTATTCTCATAATGATAAAATATGACATGACTCAGTTTTGCTTGGTAGGTGATTCTTGGTTGTAATCCTATCTCCTTTGCCCTCCAGAATATCATATTCCAAGACCTCTCATGTAGAATGTAGAAGCTGCTAAATCTCGGGTTATCTTTATGGTGACTCCACAATACTTGAATTGATTCTTTCTGGGTGCTTGCAGTATTTTCTCCTTGACATGGGAGCTCTGGAATTTGGGTATAATATTTCTGGGAGTTTTCATTTTGGGATCTCTTTCAGGAGGTGATTGACAGATTCTTTAAATGCCTATTTTACTCTCTTGTTCTAGAATATCAGCTCAGTTTTCTTTGATAATTTCTTGAGATGATGTCTAGGCCCTTTTTCTGATCATGGCTTTCAGGTAATCAAATAATTTTAAAATTATCCCTCCTGGATCTATTTTCTAGGTCAGTTGTTTTTCCAGTGAGATATTTCACATTGTCTTCTATTTTTTCCTTTTTTTGGCTTTGTTTTATTGTTTCTTGATTTCTCATAAAGTCATTAGTTTCCATTTGCTTCATTCTAGTTTTAAAGGAATTACTTTCTTCAGTGAGCTTTTGTAACTCCTTTTCCATTTGGCCAATTCTACTTTTTAAGGAGTTTTTTTCTTCAGTGAATTTTTGTGCTTCTTTTACCATTTGGTCATTTCTGCTTTTTAAGGCATTTTTCTTCTCATTGACTTTTTGGACCTCTTTTACCATTTGGCCTAGTCTATTTTTTTTAAGGTGTTATTTTCTTCAGTATTTTTTTTGTGTCTACTTTACTGAGCCATTGACTTGTTTTTAATGATTTTCTTGAGTCACTCTCATTTCTCTTAATTTTTCCTGTATCTCTATTACTTGATTTTCACAATCCTTTATGAGCTCTTTCATGGCCTGAGACCAAGTCATATTTTTCTTGGAGGTTTTGAATGCAGGAGCTTTAACTTTATCATCTTCTTCCGAGTGTGTGTTTTGATCTTCCTTGTCATCATAGTAACTTTCTATGGTCACAATTTTTTTCTGTTGTTTGCTCATTTTCCCAGCTCATGACATGACTTTTAACTCAACTCTTCATTAAACTAGAGCTCTGCTGCCAGGGTGGAGGGCACACTGTCTCAAGGAGGTGTTTTCAGAGATACTTCTAGGGACTTGTAAGTTTTCAGTTCTTCCAAGGGAGTATGATCTAAGGAGAGGTGTGTTTACTTCTCTTCTGGCCTGTGCTTTGGTCTGTGAGCAACCACAAGCACTCTTTACTGCCCTTGAACTGTGAGGAGGGACCTTGCTTCATTGTGGCCACAAGCTCTGGTGTGCTAGTGCTCCTCCTTGCCCTGGAACTGCCATCTAAGAGTACGACCCAGATCCAAGAATGGGCAAAGCAACATAGTCCTGTGCGCCCCCCCCCACCCCCCCCCGCCGTGCTAGCAAAGAGATCCCTGTAATTTCCTTCTGACCAGTTGTTCAACCCCCTTACAGGCTGAGAGCTCTGGAAGCAGCAGCAGCAGCAGCTGCTGCTGCTACAGTTGATTCAGTCACTCCCAAAGCCTGCTCTTGGTTTGCTGGGGCCCAGTCTGCACTGATGGGGCCTGTATTCAACTGTGTTCCTCTTTCATCCTGGTGCAGCAGACCTTTACTGCTGCTGATCTTTTAAGTTGTCTTGGGCTGGAAAATTGTTTCCCTCCATCTTTTTGTGGGTTATGCTGCTCTAGAATTTGTTTAGAGTCATTATTTAAAGGTGTTTGGAGGGGTTTGAGGGGGAGCTCAGGTGAGTCCCTGCTTTCACTCTGCCTTCTTAGCTCTGCCACCCCTTTTGGAACATTTTTCATTAATAAAATTGCAATATACTCATTTAACTCCCCCCCTAGTCAGTTAAATATTGGTTATTTAGTTAACTGGAAAGACATTCTTTCCCATTCATAATTACTCTTATTATTTTCTATATTTAAATAAATACTAAATTTACTGAATGTCTATAATTTATTAACAAAAACAATAAGAAAAAAAACATATATAGCTACCCATAATATTTTGGTTATGTGAAAGTTCACTCATAACAAATCCCAAACCCCTCAATACAAAAGTAGATGATTTGTCTGGAATCATAATTTTACACTGCCCAGTTTATTTTAGATACTAATTAAAATCTCTTAATCTTTATGTTTTTCCTTAAGATAGGAATTAAATCGGGTCTCTCAGAAAATAAGCTATCTTAGTCTTTGTCTTTTTCCTCTCTTTAATAATCATGGGAAATAGTCTTTTCAAAATACAATATATTTTTCAGTTCCTCATATATTCTTCATTGAATTCTTTTTAACACATCTCTGTTCCTTGACAGAGAGAAACTTTTCATTGTAATACATTGCTGGCACAGACTTCTTTCCCCATAATTCCATTTGGCTCTCAAAGCTAGAGTAACAGTAGCTATAGTCTCCTTGTGGTAGGCATCCACCTTAGGCTTACATAGTTCAACCCACATAAGTACCATTTCTTTTCCTATATTTTAAAATGTATTATTTGTAAGGCTGGAATTGCTGTTGGCCAAATGAAGTGGTGATTAGTTTTAGTGAGATATGACACTCTATTGCAATAATGTTATCTTTTGTCAAAGACCTTTGTTGTTATTTATTTAATTTTTGAAGATCAATGACAGTACAATGTTAGAGTAAAACAGTGGGTCAATAAGTGATGTGTTGACTTGGATGTGAATTGGATTTAAGTGAGGCAGAGATGTGCAAAGTCATCAGCCTCACACTGAAGTCCAGTGACAGGACAGAAGTCAAGATGATTGGTGATGGCCTGGGATGTAGTATGTCACCTTGATGTCCTTGATGTCTGAACAAGCTCTAAGTGCACCACAGTACCTGCTTCAGTCACCTTCACGGCCATTGGAACAAATTGTTTTCATCAGCCCATTCAGTGGGGAGAAGTCTTCATGTGCTTGGAGTGGACATCCCCCTATCTCACTGACGAGCTTCAGGACTGTCAGTCACCCTCAACCTGGTTTAGCTAGTCTGTGTAGATAGTTATGCAAGGGTGGCACCACTGTGCAAGCAACAGCTTCCTGGAGCCACAGGTGAGAGTAAACTATGTCAAAGACCTTTAGTTTCTTACTGAGTGATGGGTTACAATAAGAGAGCCATAAAGTCCTGAACATGAGAAGTGAGAGTGGCACAATCCTCTGCATAGTCAGAATACATCTGGAATATTGGGTTCTGATCTTGTCACCACATTTTAGGAAGTACTTTATTTTAACAAGCTAGAATGCATTGATGGGAAGGTGATCAGAACCATGATGGGCATCAAGACCACATTGTATGAAGATTGATTGAAGGAGTTGGGGATGTTTAGCCTACGGAAGAGAAAACCTAGGGGAGACACTAGAGCTGCATTCAAATGTTTAAGGGGTTATGATGTGGAAGAGAGAGAAATGCATTCTGCTTGTTGCCAGAGAAAATAACTGAGAACAATGGCTGGAAGTTGCAGAGGAAGACTTTGGCTCAAATGGGAACAGATAGCCCTTCTTTAGTCTTTTTCTTAACCCTAACATACCTAAAATCAAGTAAAAATCTTTTTCTTGTTCTTATTTATTTACTTAAAATAATTTTGGTCCTTAGCACCACTCAAACTTTTCTTATCACACTTTTGTATTATTTGCCATATTCTTCCCTTACCTCACTTCTTTCCTCCCTCTTCCAGAGGTGTGCTTTGAAAATGAGTTAGTTCATGGGTTCCCTTGGCAGTTACATTGCAGCAATACTTACATATCTCCCCCCATTTTTCTTAATTGGAATAATGTCTATTTGCAGTTTTAGAATTTCATTATTGAAAATTCCCTATATCTCTTATGTTGACTTCTCCAGTAGAGTATTAATCTGTAGGATCCTACCTATCCTTTCTCAGAACCCTTTGGAATCTACTTTTGCCAAATGTAGGGGAAACCTCTCTCTCTTTCCTCTCCTCTTGCATGTATTTTCTAGTTCTTGTCTGGTGGACTCCATCTGTAGCCAAGAGTTCATTGTCTCTATATTTTGAGCCATAATGCTGAAATACAAATTTTGATTTCAGACTCCATCTTCTTAGCCAGATTTTTACTTCCCAAACATGCTTCTGTCTTCTGATTTCCCTATATTCATTCAATAGTCATGATTAAAATGCCACTGGTTTCCTCCAAGATCCTTCATTTCTCCCTCCCTCAGACTTTATAATCTTTAGTATGCTTTCGAGAGCAATTTAGAGAATTACAGAAAAAGAATTTCAGAGATGAAAGGAATGTCAGTGACTGTATAGCAGTGAGTCCTAAGCTGGGATTTGCCGACTTGTTTTGAAAAATATTTTGAAAATGGTATTTTTGTATCATGGTTTCCTTTGCAATCCTATGTTTTTTCTTTTATATATTTAAACAAATATTGTTCTGAGAAGGGGCCATTAGGTTTCCCCAGACTGTCAAAGGGGTCCATAATACACAAAAATTTTAAGAACCCCTTCCATATAGTCTAATGTATGCTCTCATCATCTCTTCTTAGAATCCTTAGCTTCTTTCAAGGCTTAGCTCAATTACCGCCTCCTGTATCAGGCCTTTCTTACTACTCCCAATTGTTAGGGTTCTTACCTCACCCATATTACTTGTATTTACTTATTTATATATTTTATTTTGTATTTGCTTTTTGTGTATTTTAACATTTTACTTATCTGTATACATTCTATCCTGACAATAAAATATAAACTTGTTGAAGACAGGGACTATTTTTGTTTTTGCCTTGTGTAGCAGCTCCTTTGAGATATTTCCTTGACTTGTATTCCCATTCATGAGCGGGTTCTCCAAGTAGTAGCTGCTACTCAGAGCTCCCTTTCCCCTTTCCTAGCTCTAAACAAAATATTCTTTTACAGTATGGAATGATAGTATCATGACTATCCAGTGTCATACTCCAATACCTCAATGTGGTATAAGGACTGACTCTATATTCCCCAAAATTTTATTAGCTGAGTAAAAGTCCCAGAGGGCTAAGCCAAGCTTGAAGTTTCAAGTACAGTTCAGTACTAGGCTGTGTATCTGAGGAACAGCCTACCTAAATTCAGAGAGATTCATTTAAAATGATAAATCTCTGGTACTACAGAAACTCATGAGGACCAACCACTATTGACATGGAGTTTTCATTGATGTAGGGAGCTCTCCCAGTAGAAAAAAAATACAGATCTTTTGATATATTAACATGCTGAAGAAATAACAACTTGGTACTGGACTTTTCTCATGTAAAGCTCACCCATTTAAACACATATAATATTAAATGACATATGTCCACACATATTTTTATTATATTAAGAATACTGATATGATACAAGTTTTGTTGGCTAAGGATAGAGTGAGGAGGCAAACAATTTCTTTTACTGATAGTTAACATTACAAATTGAATGAGATGGCTTCTGAAGTCCCTTACATTTCTAGGATTTGGTGAATCTAGATTTTGTAATTAACAGCGAGTCTGACTAAACTGGCATTCACAATGCACATGACCTTAAATCAGTAAGACTGACTTTTTGTGTATTAAATATGTGTGTGCATTATGTATTTCATTACTTCATATTTAGTTAGAAAGATGATCCTTAAAGTCTCTTCCACACTCTCAAGTTTTATGAAATCCAACATATGATGCAATTGATGATAGAAATAGTGCATTAAAAAGAATGTGATTGGAAAAGAATAACCTAAGGACTTTCAATGTCAACAATTAGATGTGACTGGATCTAAAAAGCAAAAGCTATAAGGTTCTCCCAACTTGAGAATTTAAGGACCCCAATTTCAGATTGGTTGAACAAGAGCTGACTATTATTTTTTTGAGGACAAAACAGGCACAAATAGAACTTATACTAGTACAGAGAGTCAAGATAATGTAGATAGAGGGAAAACCTTGGAGTCAAGAACTCGTGTCCAGGTACTTTATTTAATGTTTTTGTTGTTCAGTCGTTTCAGTTGTGTCATGACCTTATTTGGGGTTTTCTTGGCAAAGATACTGAAATGATCTGCCATTTCCTCCTCCAGCTCATTTTACAGATGTGGAAACTGAGGCAAACAGTTACATGACTTACCCAGGGTCACACAGCTAGTAAGCATCTGAGGCCAAATTTGAACTCAGGTTTTCCTGACTCCAGGTCTAGCACTCTATCCATTGTGCCACCTAGCTGCCCTACTACCTTTAATACATTACTGGCTATGTAATGATGGGTAAGTTGTTTAACCTTTCAGTGTCCCAGATAATTCTTCAGGCTACACATTTTAGACAAAATATTGATAAGCATGAGTGGAGGCAGTTTTCATACCAGGGGTTCTTCACAGTGATGAAATCACAAATCTAGAGATACTCCTCTTCCCAACACTAGCATGATTGATATCCAATTAAATTCTCCATTTGTTGTCCAAGATTCTAGCATAAGAGGTAGTTAAACTATGGTATTACAGAAAGAATTTATGGGAGATTATTAAATGGAAAAGGGAAAGAGAAATAAAAAGGAATCACAATCTTGGAGGGACTACGACTTTTTGTCTTCTGGAAAGAGTTTCTTTGATTTGGGTCCCATACTCTGACACTTAGTTGGCATGGGATTGTGGACAAGCCATTTTTCTATGAGCCTCGCTTTCTGCCATATAGAATGAGGTTAAGAATAACTTGAACTTCCTACCTCCCAGGATGGTCATGAGCAAAGTGCTTGTAAACTGTAAAATGCTATATAAATATGAATAATAGAGGAAACAATGAAACCTATTGTAATGAGTAGCCAGAATCTGGTTTCCTCCAGCTGAAGTCATTTAACTACCACCTGCAGGTTTGGCCTTATTCCAAGCACTGGGACCAATCTGGTTCCCGGGAAGGAACAGTACAAGAACCTTTAGCTCAAGAGGTTCAGCATCAAATTAACTTTGCTCCTAGCTTTACTGTGACCTTGTATTTTGGTTCCAGAAACTGTACTTTTAGAAGCACAAAATTTAAGAGTTGGAATAGACTTGAGAGAAATCTATAACCTTTCACCCCAACCAAGTAGGAACTCTTTGACTATCCCTGAATCTTAATCATTGGACCTCTGCTTGAATATCCCCAGTGGTAGGGAACCCATTACTTTGAAAGGCATCTCATTTTATTTTCAGACTATTCTAATTATTAGGGAAGTTCTCATTATATTGAGCTAAAATCGGCCTTCCTCTAACTTCCAACTTTTAGTAGTAGTTCTCTTCTTTATAACTAAGTCTGATGCATCTTCCATAAGACAGCCCCTTAACTATTTGAATTCAATTCTATTCGACAAACATTTACTTATTTTTTTTAAATTCTTTTTTCCCACTGAACTTAAGAAATAAAACAAGAATTTGCAGCTGATGGCACACAAAACTGCAAACCTTTTATGTACTTGCTATTCTTTTAAAATATGTAATGAAGTTATCATATAAATTTCTTTTTTCCCTGTTTTTTCATCCCCCTGCCCTAGAGATGGCTACCATTAGTCACAGAAATACACACACACACATATGTATATATATTACATGTGTACATGTGTGTGCAAAACCATTCTAAACATCAATTTATCAGTTCTTTCTCTGGATACAGATAGCATCTTCCTTCATATATCTTTTGTAGTTAATCTAGCAGAAATTGGACATAGACCAATATCTTACACCACTTACCAAGACAAGACCTAAATGTATACATGAACTAGAGATAAAGAGAGATATTATAAAAAAATGTGAAGGATGTGGAACATATTATCTATCAGACTTACAGTAGGCAAACAATTTATGAATAAACAAGAGATAGTGTGAGGTGAAAACTAGATAATTTCAATTACATTAAATTTAAAAGTGTTTGTACAAATAAAACAAATATAGACAAGATTAGAATGAAAACATGAAATAGGGGAAATTTTTTGATAGTTTCTCTGATAAAGGTCTCATATCTCAAATATATAAAGAAGTTTGTCAATTCTATAAAATATGAGTCATTCCCCAATTGATAAATGGTCAAAGGACACAAACAGGCAGTTTTCCAGTGAAGAAATAAAAACATTTATTAAGTGCCTACAGTGTATGTACAAAGAACTGTACAAGGTACTAGGATACAAAGACAAAGATGAGAGTCCTTGACCTCAAAGTGCATAAATTTAAGATAGAAATAAACAATCATAACTTTTATTCAATGTAGTAGAAAATTATTTTGAGAGGGAGAGAATGATTATAACTTAGGTGATAGGGTAAGTCTCGTGCAGGAGGTACCTTCTAAGTTGTGTTTGAAGGAACCTAGAGATTTTTATTAGACAGAGGTAAAGAGGAAATGCAGTCCAGATGTGAGGGACCACTTGTTCAAAGATATAAAGACAGAAGGTGGAATGTCATATGCAGTACAAGAAACAGCTAACAGGATAGTCCAAATAGAACTGATACTGTGTAAAAGAGAATAATATAAAGTAAGACTAGGGATCAGAATGTGGAGGACTTTAAAAATCACATTAAGGATTTTGAATTTTATTTTAGTGGCAGTAGGGAGCTATTAAATATTTTTTTTAGCAGTGGAGAGGGGTGAGATGGTCAGATCCATCTTTTAGGAATATCTATTTGGAAACTATAATTGAAGAGAGAGAGAGACTGGAGGCAGCAAAGGCCAATTAGAAGGCTATTACAATAGCTTAGTTTGCTTGAACTGGGGAAGAGACAATGTGGATGAAGAAAAGTAGACAGACACAAGTGATTTTTGGAAAGGAAGAACTGACAACACTCTACAACTGTGAACCTGGATTTAAGGAAGGATAGCTAAGTGGGGACATTCAGAAAAGGAAACAAGGTTGTGGGGAAGTATAATATGCTCCATTTTGGACATATTGCATTTGAGATGCATGTGGGAAAGCCATAGTATCCCCACTAAATCTTCTTCAGACTAAATAGTACTGAGTTTAACTAGTCCCTGGCACTTTCAGCTCATCATCATGTGGTATCCTTTCAAATCCCTTCACTATCATGCTTACTTCGGGGCACACTTGAGTCTTTTCCTTGTGACTGCTCTCTATACCCCAGTTCTAGCAATTTCATCTATTTCTTATTTTCTTATGGCTAGATTCCTGCCTTGCTCTCATGAGGCCTCCCAAAAATTGGAATTCTGCCTTGAACTTCAGCCCCCAGTATTTGCGATCCCCAATACTTATTGCCAGGCTTATCTGATGCCAGCAGCCTGCTTATCTACATCCTTTACCTTTTGCCTATTGCTAGGGTCTCCTGACATGATTCCTTTGATTACCTGCATTATCCAATAGCCTTCCTTTGACCTTTACCTAATTGCTATGGCCATATTCCTCTAACACACCACCAACCTATCCAGAATACTGCCCAGTCTAAGACAATTTTGATTCTTGGTCTTATACTCTAGAATCTGGTCTTATCTGTCTTAGCACCAACTGAGCCCTGAGTCCTAAAAATCTACTAATACATAAAAGGGTCAAGAAAATAACTGATGAGAAGGATAACATAGAAAAGAATTTTGAAACTGGTGAGAACAAATAATGCAAACCCTGTTATATTTAGTTTACTTCAAATTGATGTTTTAGTATGGAAACTTGATTGGTTTATTTGACGATACAGAAACAACAGATATAATGAATACATAAGTGTTTATATTTAACAAACTCGAAATAGAGTTCTCTCTCTCTCAGTCACCATTTTCTTATGAATTCCAATTTATATGTGACTTTCCTGAAATATGGTGGACAGAATGGAACATAGTAATCAAGATGCTATCTTATCTGGGTAGGGCAGTACACATGTGCATTCCTTATTCTGGATACCATGCTTCTCTTAATGTAACCTAGGATGGCATTAGTATTTTTGGCTTCCTTGTTATATTGCCAACTCATATTGAGCTTGGAATACACTAATTTTCATATATAGAGTGTTCAAAAATTCATAGTATTGCAGTTTTAAGATCTTATAGCTTAAAACTGCAATACTAAGATTTTGGGGACAACCCTTTGTGCCTGTATATGTGTGTAAGTGTGCATATGCACACATACAACAGGTATGTGTGTATATATTGTTATAGGTATTATATTGTTTTATATATACCTATGTATACATAGTAGATATATACATATATGTATATGTATATACACACATGTGCATATATACACATACACACATATATACACACATACATGCATATATGTACATACGCACATACATATATATGTAGATATGTATTATATAACAGAAATTGTGGCCCAGTCACATTTCTTCCAACTTGTATTTCTAAAGTTGATTTTTGGAACTCAGATGTAGACTTCCACAGTTGTTCCTATTGAATCTTATTTGATTCAGTCTATTGCTATGGCCTGTTATGATTTTTTTCTGGATCTGGATCTTGTCATCCAATATAATGACTCTCTTTTCAAGCTTTTGTCATTTGCAAAGCTGCCAATCGCTCCAGTTATATCTTATCTAAGCCCTTTATAAAATTGTTGAATAGAACACAGTCAAAGACAGATCATTGGGGCATTTTACTTGTATCTGGTCATTCAGTCAGTTCCAAATCCACCTGCTAGACAATTATTTGGGTGCATATCACTGTATCTTGTCCACAAGAATCATATCAGAGACTACCAAATGTTTGTTTCAAATATGGTTGTTGATCATGCCTCCCAAATATGATTGGTAGGCCTATGTCTCAACCAGTATCTAATTAACAAGCTAGCTAAATGAGTAAACAGTTCTCAGAGATTGAAAAGAAGTAAAATACAGAACTAGATCATCAGCAGATCCAAATTATAGGCAGAATAAAAGTCCATCATCATAAAATTAACAGCCTAGAGGTAAAGAATGTTGGGCTAAAAATGAAGGAACAGAAAAATTTCATGAACTATGAGGTCAAAACAAGTGCAAGAATGAGAAGGGCCTAGTCAATAAGTAATGATTTCCTTCATTCATGGAATCACTCAAGCCAGCATCATTTTTGGTGGGTGGGGCACTTGGATGAAGGTCCTGCAGGCTTATGATAACTTTATACTTAACTGTCTCATGTCTTATTGCACAAATGTAGCCAGAGCAGCTGAATTTTGGAGTGTGGCAAATGGTAGCAATGGTTCTGATGACTGTGCTCCTTCTATTTCTGAGCCTATTTGAAGGCAGCAATTGGAAGCAAGATGTGCCATGGTGTGTTGCATTGGTCTTTTGCTACAGCTCTGTAACTAATTGTTTTGGCAGAAGTAAGAGAGCAAAGGAGGCAGAGGAGAACTCTTATTGGCATTAGCAATGGGATACTGTGGGGTAGATGGTTCTGTTTGCCTGACCCTTCTACCAAAGGAGGAATGGAAACGGCCCATGATATTCTGAATCATCCCACTCAGTTGGTCCCAGAGAGATTCCTTGGGCCTCATGATAGACAAACTGAGAAGAATTTTTGGACTGTTTTCTCAGCTCATGAATAAGTATGGAGTGCTGGAGTGCTGACTAGATTGGTACTACTCTTCACAGGGTACTTACAAAAAAAGGACCTTAAGATTTCTTGTCACTTTATGGAAACCTGAAGTTAGGGACTGGGAGTTGAGGACTACTGGGATTCAGCTTCCCAAGGGAAGATCTGTGAGGCCATCAGGAGTTGCAGCAAAGGGAAATAACCTAAGGAACAGGAACTCCTTAGTCCAGCAGCTATGTGGTGCAGTGGATGGAGGGTGGGGTTCTGTAAGTCAGGAAGACTCTAGACTCTTGCTACACTATAATTTATCATTTTAACATATACAGATTTGGGACTTAAAGAGAAATTTTTTTTTTTAAAAAATGATCATGAATAAAACAATATCATAGAATCTTAGATATAGCACTAGAAAGGAGCTCAGAGGCTGTCTACTCCAGGCTTCTCATTTTTTTTTTCTATCAGTAAATGTTTATTAATTGCCTACTATGTACCAGGCACTATGCTAAGCACTGGGGATATAAAGAAAGGCACAAGAAAGTCTCTTTCTCTCTCTCTCTTAAGGAGTGTCCATTCTTTTTTTTTCACTTGGCACATAATTAAATAGTACCTTATTTTTCCCCCAGTTACATATACATGTCAAGGAGATTTTTGGAATTCATTTTTACAAGATTTTGAATTCCAAATTTTTTTGTCCCTCCTTCCCTCCCCTCCTCTCCCCTGAAAATATTAGGCAGTTTGATATAGTCTATGCATGTGCTATCATGCAAAAATATTATCATGTTAGTCACAGTTGTGAAAGAAACAAGAAATCAAAAGAAAAGAAACAAGAAAGAATAAAGTAAGAGAAAAAAATATGCGCTCATCTGTACTCAGAGTCCATTAGTTCTTTATCTGGATGTGGATAGCAATTTCCTTCATGAGTCCTTTGTATTTGTCTTGGATCATTGTGTAACTGAGAAGTCAGTCACAGTGGTTCATCATATGTTGCTGATACTGTATACAGTGTTTTCTTGGTTCTGCTCATTTCGCTTTGCATCATTTCATACAAGTCTTTCCAGATTTTTCTGAAATCTGCCTGTCCATCATTTCTTATTGCACAATAGTATTCTGTTATATTTGTAGACCACAACTTGTTCAGTCTTTTGCCAATGGATGGGCATGCCCTCCATTTCCAATATTTTGCTCTCACAAAAAGGGCTGCTTTAAATATTTTTGTCCATATAGATCCTTTACCCTTTTTATGATCTCTTTGGGATACACACCTACTAGTGGTATTGCTGGATCAAAGGATATGCACAGTTTTATAGCCCTTTGGGTATAGTTCCAAATTGCTCTCCAGAATGATTGGATTGGTTCACAACTCTACCAACAGTGCATCAATGTCTCAGTTTTCCCATCCTCTCCAACATTTTTCATTTTCCTTTTCTGTCATATCAGCCAATCTGTTAGGTGTGAGGTGGTACCTCAGAGTTGTTTTAATTTGCATTTCTCTAATCAAAAGTGATTTAGAGTACTTCTTCATATGCCTATAGAAGATTTGATTTCTTCATCTGCCTGTTCATATCCTTTGACCACTTATCAATTGGAGAATGGCTTATATTCTTATAAATTTGACTCACTTCTCTATATATTTGAGAAATGAGGCCTTTATCAGAAGCATTGGCTGTAATAATTGTTTCCCAGCTTTCTACTTTCCTTCTAATTTTGTTTGCATTGGTTTTCTTTGTACAAAAGCTGTTTAATTTAGCATAATCAAATTATCCATTTTACATCTTGTGATGCTATCTCTTGTTTGATCATAAATTTGTCCCCTTTCCATAGATCTGTCAGGTATATTATTCCTTGCTCTCCTACTTTGCTTGTAGTGTCACCCTTTATGTCCAAATCATGCCAAAGGTCTGTTATATCTAATTTTTATAATGTTTTATTTATAGTTTCTTTCTTGTTTATTTTTTGAATGGATTCACCGAGTTCTGAGAGGGAACAGTTGAGGTCCACCACTAGTATAGTTTTGTTGTTTATTTCTTCTTGTAACTCACTTAACTTGTCCTTTAAGAATTTGGATGCTCGAAGGGGCGGAGCCAAGATGGCAGCTGGAAAGCAGGGACTAGCGTGAGCTCCCCGCCAAGACCCTCCAAAAACCTATAAAAAATGTCTCCGAACCAATTCTAGAAGTACAGAACTTACAAAATAGCAGAGGGAAGCAGGGCTCCAGCCCCGGA
>CM053622.1:245458945-245529370 GCA_028646595.1 Phalanger gymnotis
TGTATACATATAAAACATACATAAGATGATGTAGTTCTATATAAAGATGCAAATAATTTGCCTTTATTGATTAATAAAGTTTGTGGGGGTTTTTCCCCCTGTTTACCTTTTAATATCTCTCTTGAGTTTTGTATTTGGGAATGAAATTTTCCATTGAGTTCTGGCCTTTTCATCAGGAAGGTCTGGAATTCCCTTATTTCATTGAATGACCATTTCTTTCCCTGAAAAATTATGCTTAATTTTGCTGGGTAGTTGATCCTTGGTTGTAGTCTCAGCTCCTTTGTCCTTTGGAATATCATATTCCAGTTTCTCCTGTCTTTTAAAGTGGAAGCTGAAAGATCTTGCGTGATCCTGACTGTAGTTCCATGATATTTGAATTGTTTCTTTTTGGCTGCTTGCAGTATTTTCTCCTTGATTTTGTAATTCCGAAATTTAGCTATAATATTACTTGGAGTTTTCAGTTTGGGATCTCTTTCAGGGAGTGATTAGTGAATTCTTTCAATGAATATTTTGCCCTTTGGTTCTAGGACCTCTGGGCGGTTGTCTTTGATAATTTCTTCGAAGATACTGTCAAGGATCTTTTTTTCATCGTGGATTTCTGGTAGACCAGTAACTCTTAAATTGTCTCTCCTGGATCTGTTTTCTGGGTCAGTTGTTTTCCCAATCAGATATTTCACATTTTTTTCTATCTTTTCATTCTTTACATTTTGTTTTACTACTTCATATGAGGCATAGGGTCATAATGACCTATGACCCTATGCCTCATAGGGTCATTAGCTTCCACTTGCTCAACTCTAATTTTTAATGAGTTACTATCTTCATTTTGCTTTAGAGTCTCCTTTTCCAGTTGGTTGATATTACTTCTCAGGGTGTCATTTTCTCTATTTAGATTCTGAATCTCCGTAGCCATTTCACCAATCTTATTCTTTAGCGACTTGATTTCATCAGTGGATTTTTTTTCTATTTTTTTTTCCCATTTTTACCATTTTTTCTTTTGCCTCCCTAATTTGGTTTTTAAAATCCTCCTTTAGTTCTTCCAGTAATGCTTTTTGGGCTGGAGACCAGTTCACATTACCTTTTTGAAGTATCAGATGTGGATATAGTGTCATTGTTATTCTCTTCCAGATTGGCATTTTGATCCTGCCTGTCTCCATAAAAGGAATCAATGGTCCTCGGTTTTTTTGTGTTCTTCATGTTGGTTAGCCTTTTCTTGGCTTTACAATAAATTTCTGCTTTTGGGACCCAGGGCTCTCTGTCCCAGCTTTCTTATTCTGGAGATTGTAAGTCTAGTTGTTGGCTTTGTGAATTATAGCCTTCAGTTTCCTGAGGTGTGGGGGAGAGTGTCTGGCTGCCCCAAATCTCCTCTTCCCCTGGGGTTGTTTTCCAAAACTGTTGCTCTTCAGCAGCGGTCTCAGCTCTTTGTTGTTTGGGCTGGGTGTCTGGCACTTCCCCTGGGGGAGCAAGAGTATGTCCGGGCTCCTGGTGTTGACCCCTGCTGGCTCTGCCCCTCTGGGACTCAGGTACTCCCACTACTCAGCCACTGAAGCCACACTTCTATCTCCTCTGTTCCAGCATTCTTCCCCCCTCCCCCACCCCCAGGAATTCTCTGAGTGAGGGAGGGAGGGATCAGAGCCATTTACCTGGCCATTATGTCTCCCAGAAGTTCAAGAAGCCATGCTTCATACCTTGGTCTGCAAGCCTCAGGAGTTGGTATCTCACTGTTGGTGGCGTTGAGCTGCCTCTCGTTCCTTCCACAGACTGCTGTCCTGTGTTGGGAGGCCTGGGGATCTCTGCTGGTTTTGGGCACCGGCTTTCTCCCAGCTTGTCTCCCACGTGGTTTTCCTGATCAGCCGCTTCCGCTTTGGTCCCGTCTGGCACAGCTCCGCACTCCAAGCGCTCTCCTAGCCCACAGATTCATTCCTTTGGCCCTTCAGACTCTCCTGGCTGGAAAATTTGCCCCACTCAGACTTCTCGCGGTTTCTAACTCTCTCAGATCTGCTCAAATTCATTTTTTTTTATAGGAATCTGACAGAACTTGTGAGAGAGCTCTGGTAAGACCCTGTTTTCATGTATCAAGGAGGCAAATTTTAATCAACTAACATTCTTTAAGCACTTCTTATAGGTCAGGTACTGTGCTAAGTGCTGGTAATACAAACATAAGTAGAAGAAAGATAGTATCTGCCATCAAGAAGCATATATCCTAATAAAGGAAGACAACATTAAAAAATGAAAAGAAAGTAGGTGAACAAAGGTACCCTTGAGAAAGCTACGGTAAAGGAAATCTAGAGTGCAACCATAAGAGGAATGAGCATTGGCTGGTCTGTGTGCCCTCCTTAAATGGAAGTTCTGAGAAAAGCCAATCAGAGGGAGAGGCAACAGGGGCAGAGGGTACTTTAAATGTGTGAATTCCAGGGCATGAATGAGGCTTCGGAATGAAGAATTGAGGCTGGTGAGGTTTCAGGATTGTATAGGAGGTCCTAGGCAGCCTGGAGAGGAATGAGACATGGTCTAGGTACTCACCTTAAATGAAGGTTCTTGTTGAGAACATTTGGATGAAGGACAGTGGAAGGAGAAGCAGAAGGGATTTTAGTTATTGAAGAATGCTGAAGTATCTCTTCTAAAGGGGGAAAAATGGTCTGGACCTGCATAGACTTCTGTTTTTTCCCCCTCTTTCCCAGGGCAGTGAAATATCTCATAGTTTGGGATGGTGGCAGATCCCATGAAAAAGAAGAGAATACACCAAGAGAAGAGAGGTTGCAGTACCTCCCCCAGTCATGTGGAGCAGCAGCATCTGTGATATCATTACCAGTTATTCCTCCTCAACCCCATGTTTCTATGGAGAAAGAAGAGCAAGGTATGAGATTTTTTTTTTAAATCTTGAGCATTGTTTCAGATTTGTTGTGGGGAATTTGGAGAAAGTGGCTTGCAGGTAGTCCTCATCCCCTTCCCATGCCTTACTTCAGCTAGGTTTGATGGGTACCTGTTTCTAAACATGTATTATTATTCTGTTAATGATTGTATTTAACTGAACTAATCTTTCTCATGAACACTTGCGGTTGACCCTGTCCCAGGCATTCTCCTGAATTCCTTTTTTAAAGCACAAATGTATAGGTAGCTCTGGGAGCCATACAAGATATTGTTACCTTTCTTAGTGCAAGACCAGAATCCCAACCTTCTTACCCCCTCTCTCCAGACTATCTGTCATTAGAATTTCTTCTCTCTAACTGGAGACGTAAACACAAGTCATCCATATATTTAATAACTATACTTCTAGGGGAAGAATTACTGTGAACTTGAGCCTTTCCATCTTCTCAGTGATACCACAAGCCTAACCTGTTCTGAACACCTAGTGTTATAATACTACTGAACACATGGACGGATAGAGGAAATAGATAAGGAGTCTGGGAAATAGGATGTGTCTTCTGCAAAATATGGCAATGATTGTGTTCTTCAGATGTATTTGTACAAAAACATTTATAGCAAGTCCTTTAGTGGTGGCCAAGAATTGGAAATCAAAGGGATGCTCGTCAATGGGAAAATGGCTAAACAAGCTGATTGTGATGGAATATTATTGTGCTATAAGAAATGACAAGCAGGATGATTTCAGAAAAACTTGGAAAGACTTACATGAACTGATGTGAAGTGAAGTGAACAGAACCAGAAAAATGCTGTATACAGTAGCAGCGTATACCATACAATGAAGAACTGTGAATGACAGCTATTTTCAGCAATACAATGATCTAAGACAATCCCAAAGGACTAATGATGATGCTTACTATCCACTTCCAGAGAATGAACTGATATCGTTTGAATACAGACTGAAGCATGCTATTTTTTTACTTTCATTCTTTTTCTTTTATTTGAGTCTTCTTGTACATAATGACTAATCTGGAAATGTTTTACATGATTGCACATGTATAACCTGTATCTCATTGCTTACTGTCTTAGGGAGGGGGGAGGGCAGGAAGAGAGGAAGGGCTAGAATTTGGAACTCAAAACTAAAAAAATGTTGAAAATTGTTTTAGTATGTAATTGTGAAAAAATAAAATATATTAAAAAATAAAAAGAAGAAAAAAAAGGATTGACTGACATGACCTGTCAGTGACAGTTTCATCCTTAAAAAGATGAAAGAAGAAATATTGGTAAATTGTATTATAAATTTAATTGTCATCAGCAGGGAGTTTCTGGAGTGGAAATGATGGGAACCCTGGAGGCAAGTTTTTATTTTCTCCTAGAGTTTGTGATAAAGAAGAGATCTAGTCATAGCATGACATACAACCTGTTTTTTTTGGGGGGGGACAGATTTTAAAGGATTCAGAGTTAAGGATAGTATCCCATGGAATAAAATTCTAAAGGATACATATAGTAGTCCAGTAGGGACTGGAGATGCTAAAGAGTGAAATTATTAAGCTGGCAAAAGAAAAATTCACTAAAGATGAAAAAGGAGATTTGTTTGAAGAGAGGGATATGGTTGCACAGGGAACTTGGTACCCACTCAGATATAAAAAATAAATTTACAAATGAGAGCAAGGTCAGGATGAATAGAGGATGAATATAAGAGAATGTCACTGTTTTATAAAATTAATCTAAAGAACACTAAAACTTAAAAACTGAACCTTGTTAGAAAAGCAAAGGACAAACATGATTTAAAAAAAACCCCATATTGGGAGAAAAGGAGAGATCAGAGAAGGGATAGTACCTTGGAAGTAGAGTAGATGTTGATAACTAACAATAGAGAGAAGGCAGGGTTTTGCTTCTATTTTATTTGCTAAGAAGGATGAAAATTAAGGAGATAGTAAGAGATCATCTAATTGCTATTGATGAAATCAAGGCACCTGGTCCAGATTAACTGATGCTGAAAGAACCTGCAGATATCATTGCTGAGTCACTGTCAGGAAGAGTTGAAAAACTGTGGAAAACAAGGGAGGTGAGACAAAATTAGAGAAATGCCAATGTCCCAATTTACAAAAAAGCAAAAGAAAGAAAATCTAGAGGCTGTAGGGCCAATCAGCTTGACTTTCGTTTCTGGGAAAAATTTCAGAGTGTATCATTAAAGACATGGTTGATATTAATGTAGAAAGGGAAGCAGTGATTGTAAAGATTGGCATGGCTTCATCAAGAACAAGTCATTCTTGACTAGCCTCATTGCCTTTTTTTCTTTAAATAAAGTTATTTGCTTGATAGGGGAATCCTATAGGTACAATTTACACATCTTTTAACAAAGCTTTTGATAAAATATCTCATACTGTTTATGTGGAGATTTAGACTAGACAGTAATACAATTAGATTCCAAACCATTGAGACTGGCCTCAAAGAGAAATTTGCTAATGGCTCACGGCAGGTGGTTTCCAGTGGGAGTACACCAGGGATCTTTGCTTGTCTTGGGCTGTTTAACATTTTTATCAATAAAATAGCTAATGTAGGGCATGACAGGATGCAAAAAAAGTCTCAGGCTGAAACACTGGGCTAAATCTAATAGGTTCTTCATTAGTGATAAATGGAAAGTCATGTTCGAATATAGAAAAGCTGCTTCACAAATAATGATGGAGGAATGCATAGCAGTTCTGAAAAAGATTTGAAGATTTTAGTGGTCTTCAGGTTCTAAATGAGTCATTGGTGTGGTATGGCAGTGAAACATGCTAAGATGACCTTGGGCTTCATTGAAAGAGGCATAGCTTCTAGGATGCCCTGGCCTCAGCAGACCTCTTCTGGAGTATTGTATTCACCCATGGGAATCAGTTTTAAAAAGAAATTTTTGAGTGCTAGAAAGGTGAAGAACTTTGAGCCCATGTCATTTAAAGTATGGTTAGAGGAATTGAGTATGTTTATTCTGGAGAAGAAAAAGCTCAAGCAGGACATGATAGCTATCTATATACACTGTTTGAAGGGCTGTCACAAGGAAGAGAGATTAGGTTTATTCCATTGGGCTTCAGAGAAAAGAACAAAAGCAATGGTTGAAGTTGAAAAAAATACAAATTTAGGCTTATTAAGAAAAAAACCCAAACTTCCTGTAATTTGAGCTGTCCACAGTAGAATGAATTGTTTCAACAGAAGGTAGATTACCACTCCTCAGCGTTCTTCAGAGTTGAGATGGCCAGTTCTCAGTTAGGTTATGGTGGGGATTGCTTTGTTCCAACTTTCAAGTTCTGTAACTGTGTCATTCCTTTAACTCTTTGTTCATGCCATTCTCCAGTCTTAACTTGTTGCTACCCCATCATCTCTTGCCTGTTGAAATTTCCTTCTTTTCAATCTTCTTCTCAGGTGCTGCCACTATCACCATCACTGTTATCTTCCAGGTGCTAGTGATTTTAGTCTCCAGGCATCTCTCCTAATACATTTTTGAACCTCTTCTATACCTTAATCACATTGTAATTTAAATTATACTTAGTTATGACCCTAGTTTGTCCCTATATAGAAAGCAAGAGACTTTGTCTTATTTCATCTTTGTCCCCTGTGGCACTTAGCACCCAGTCTAGTAGGTACTAAATACATGTTTGATGACTTTAAATGAAAATAAATATGGAGGCTTAAAGAATCAGTTAAACGGTTTCTGATCGTAGTGTGAGGATGATTTCCAAGGATGGGAAAATTAATTAATAAACATTTTCACTTCCTTTCTACCTATCAATGCTAACAGCGTACACGGTCATGGTGTAAGAGAATTCAGGGTAAATAATCACCAGGTGGTGCTGATATTCAGTCACTGGGAAGTTCCACATTCTACCTGCCAGGTGATAAAGACTACATGTCTCAAGCTGAGCAATAGCTTCTTTCTTGTCAAAAACTCCTGAGCCATCAGTAATTCTCAGGAGTATCTATGTCAGAAATACAGAGGGTTGTGCTGGAGCCAGTTTAAACTGGCTCAAAGAAATGATTGTTAAATTTTTGATATGAACACTATACTTCAGAAATCAATAGACACTGCAAATCAGGGCTTGATTTATTGTCTTCTTGGTTGTCTAGACTTGTGTTGTCCTTCGTTCTGGAAGAGGACCATGACAGGAAAATGGTGACATGACTTGCAGTTGACTTTGATTTGAGTGAGGGAGGGCTGTGCAAGGTCACCAACCTCACTTAAAGTGATAGAAAAAGTGTTGATAGTGTAGATTAAACTTAAAAGTGTGTCATGCATATATTTTGTTCCCCTGGAGGGCCAATTGTTAAACATTTCTCAGCACATTTATGGTTAGTGGGATCTTTGCATTCAGTGGTCAAGAAATCTAAGACAGGCAAATGACTCCATAGCTCAATTCCCTCAGATCTGGTATTTTGGCTTACTCGACAACTTTCTTTAAGAACTTTCAAGTTCAAAGTAAATAAATATTATTTAGCTAAGATGCAGATGGTGTAGTACAAGTGTATTTGTGCCAAGTGTAGTATACCATCATGTACCATTTCTTGAGCCTCTGTAATAAAATAGATTTATTCTGTACCAGCTGCAATTTCTGGGAGGTCTTTCTTCAACATTTAAAGTAGAATAGTGCTAGTACAGCCTCCATCATTTCATAGCTGGGTGAATTGAAGCTCATTGTCAAAAGGCTGGCCAAGAGGAAATATTTTTTTTAAAGAAATGTCAACTCTTAAAGAACATCTCCTTTATGAGATATGTTGAAGGGTTTATTATCCACATCAGTAAAGTGAATATTCATATAAATGAAAGCATATGGAAGAAGAAACAACCCAGAGAATCTTAGTTTTCTCATATGCCAAATGCAAATAAATAATACTTGTTTTGCCTTCTTCACAGAGTGGTGGAAATGCTCAAATGAGACAAAGGCCAGGAAAATATTTTGATCATTTTAAAGTTCAATGCAAATTCAAAGGATTTCCACACATATAAAACAGCTGAACAAATAAATCAGATCTCCCAAAGGTGTGAGCGAGGGCAACAGTTTCCAGATCTGGAAAAACAAAAAGAAAAAAAACAAAAGCCTGCAGTCTCTGAGTCTGCCAGGCACAGATAACTTAGCTGTCATTTTAGAGGCAGCCAAGGGGCACAGTGGTGAGAGCACTGGACCTGGAGTTAGGAAGATCTGAGTTCAAATGCAGCCTTACTAGATATATGTAACTTTGGCCATGTCACTTGCCTTCTATCTACCTCAGTTTCTTTAGCTGTAAAATGGGGATAATAATAGCACCCTACATCTCAGTGTTGTGAGGATGACATGAGATAATACTTGTAAAGTGCTTTACAGACCTTAAAGTGCAATATAAATGTGAGCTATTATTGCTATTATCTGAGAATCCATTGGAAGCCAAGGTTCAAGGAAACAAACAAAACCCCAAGAGGAGGAACACTAGATAGCTATGTGGCGGTGTTAGGAGGGGAGTAGAGACTAGGAAGCTTTTCTGGGGAATTGGAATAATGGACTATATCTATACAGTCTGTTCTATAGAGAAAACTGTAGCAGACAATGCATTTGCTCTATTTTTGAAACTTTCCTAGTGGAGGATTCCCAGGAAGTTGAATCAGCTTCTTTTGTTCAGGGAACTGGTCCCTGAGCCTCATATACTTTTATTTCCATAAATCTAGAAGCCAAATTTTCCTCCCAGGATACCTTGTCAGGCAAACCAAAAGCAAAGAATGTTTTTCAATTTGCAGGTGGAAAAGCTGAATTATTCAGAATTCCAGAGTTAAACAATAAGTTAGTGGGAGGGGAAGGAATAGACTTCATTTCCTGAGCCTTGATCCAATGCCTCATGTGCCAAAATGGAGCTGATCTCCTCTGCTGTGGAAAGCATCTCAACTATCTAGTCCTTACTTTTTTCTCACTAAGCATACTTAACACAAACCCCATAACCATATGAAAAATTTATGACTTAAAATCTAATTACTAACTAAATTTTGTGTCTCTGAGCAGCTTTATATTCACTAAAAACAAACTCCCAGAAAACTAAAGTTTTTTTTTTGTGGGAGGAGATATAATTTATTCTCATTATATAACAGAATATTCGTATTCAGGCCATTTGAGGTGGGAAGAACTAGGATATTTATCATAGAGAATATAAGACTAAAGTGGGGTGGGAATGAGAGCTATTTTCAAATACTTGTTTGGTTGTTATAATTAGGGATTAGGAAAATAGATTCAGAGCTAGAAGGGAATTTAAAGGCAATTTAATTCATCTCTTTCATTTTACAGATGAGGAAACTGATGCCCAAAGAAGTCAAGTGACTTGCTCAAGGTCACACAGGTAGTAAAGAGCAGATATGGGACTCCAGTTGCCCTCTTTGGGTCCAGAAGGACACATAAATGTGGAAGAAAGGCATAGTTCAGATCAATATAAGAAAAGTGGGGGGGGGCAGCGAGGTGATGCGGTAAGTAGAGCACCAGCCCTGGAGTCAGGAGGACCTGAGTTCAAATGTGGCCTCAGACACTTGACATGTACTATCTGTGTGACCTTGAGCAAGTCTCTTAACCCTAATTGTTCTGCCACCTCCCCCCCCCCAAAAAAAGAAAAAGGGCTTCCTATGAATTAAAGCTATCTTTAAAAGGCTGCTTTTTAATGTAGTGAGCTGCATGTCACTGAAACTTAGGCTAGATGTCTTGACAAGAATTATACAGATGGTTTCATGATTCAGGTAAGGGCTAGGTGACCTATGAGGACTCTTCCAAACTCTGTAATTCCATGCTTCTGAGACTTCTAAAATTCATTGGCTATTGCCTAAACTTCCTACACAGTTTTTGTGGCTTAACTCCTGCATTTTAGGGATTAGGCCAGGGCTGGGTGACAGAGCAAGATGTGAGGGATTAGATTTTGGTTTGTTTTGGATGGTACTGAAGGGTTGATAGCATCAAAGCAAAGAGCCATCTGGACGTTAGTACAATCTTATCCCAGACTCGAAACCTTTGGGATATTTTGCTACTCCTGACATTGCACAGACCCTGCCTTTTGAACTAATAAAGTCTGATGTAAGTACAGCATATGGTGCAATAGTTGGCGTAGACTGTTAGGCTTTAGTTTAATAGAATCATAGTGTTAGAACTGGAAGGACTTTTTGAGGTCGTGCAATCCCATCTTCTAATTTTTACGTAGGAGGAAACCGAGACCAAGAGAAGTTAAAGGACTCACTGCAGATCATCCAGAAAGTTTGTGGCAGATCTGGTATGAGAATCCAAGTTTCTTGATACTTGGACCAATGTTCCTCATAACACACCGTGTTCCTCCTCTGGAATTTAATGTACATCTTGTACTGACATTTTTAAGAGAAACAATCTTTATGCGAAGACGGAAAATAGACATCAAATGCTGATGCTATCTTCTAGCCTAGGCTGTAGACACTTATTTCATTGATATCCTGAAGCATCTTATGATTTCATCAGTAACGCATCTATGGAAATCACACTACTTTACATGTGCCTGTGGCCAAAAATATTTATTACTTGTTGGCAGGATGTATGTAACAACAACAATGATTGACATTTATATATTTTATGTGACTCTTTATATGAATCTACTCCAGTAGTAAAGGTATTATTATCTCCCCCATTTTACAGAAGAGAAAAATGAGTCTCAGAGAGGTGGTTACTTGAATGTGGTCTCATGGCTTGTAAGCATCAAAGATTGGAATGCAGGACTTCCTGATTTCAAGTTCAGCTCCATATTCACTATACTGATGCTGCTTCTACAGATTTGTAGAAAGTATTTGAAATCTACACTCATTGATAACCCATAACAAATTTGAACACTAGGGTCTTCTGATACCAGAAGGCACAATCTCTACTTAATAACCCTATGTATTAGGGGATAGAGGAGAGGTAGCTGAGAAACCAGTGCTTTCATGCAACACAAATTAGAAATTCAATTTTAATTTTAGCTGCAACACAACTTATACTTAATTATTAAAACATACAGACTTAGAGATTGAGCAGTTTAAAGGGTATCTTTAGGAACTGTGAAATGCATTTTTTAAAAAGCATGTTAAAACTCACACAGAAACCCACACAACTATTTCCTTCATGGCTGTGACTTGATATTAGATGCCAAACTATTTTTGGTGCCAGATTTCAATCCAAGGAAATTTTAACCTGAGTTAAATCCCAAGGAAAGCGGTGGAACTACTGGTAGAGCACAAGCAGCATTTGGAAATCTTGTTTTATTAAAATGATAAATACCTTTAGTTTGAGTGCAAAAGCAAGACATACACATACATGCATAACCATAGATCCCCTACCTGTCCTTGCAGTGCCTTAGTCCTCTTTGGGCTCACACTTTTGGACTTCCTTGTTCTCATACTACAAATATTGGTTTTCATCAAAGTTGTACCTTTGCTAAATTTTTTTAGGGCAGTAAAATGCTAGAAGAAGGAGCTCACATTTGCACTCATTCAATCAGAATATTATGGTGGTCATGAAGGGAGAGGAGTGATTTATTGCTTCAATCAGTGATTTAAATTTTCTGATAGATTTTGTATGTACTTCTATGGCAGATCATTATTGAACAGAATTTTGCTTTTTTCTCTTTTATTAGTAATTAACTCCTGGTATTCTGAATGATGAGGGGGACTAGGTGGCACTGTGGATAGAGTACTGGGTCAGGAGCTGTTGCTCTGGGCAAGTTACTTAACACTGCTTTCCTCACTTTCCTTATCTGTAAAATAAGCTGGAGAAAGAAATGGCAAACCACTCCAATATCTTTGCCAAAAAAACTCTCAAATGGGGTCATGAAGAGTGGAACATAACTGAAGAACAACAATTCTAAATGATGCTGAATGCTATATGCACTGGGCTTGCACCCTGGATGGGTGGAAGGTAGAGAGCTAGGAGAAGAAAGTTCTTGCACAAGGAAGTGAGCAGACCCAAGTTGGGTTGGCTAATGTTTTCCCCTTGGGATTCAGCAGAGGGAGTCATAGGGACAATGAGAGGTGTGGGTTCCAGAGGAAAAAAAGAGCCCTGCTCACCCCCAACTCCTTAATCAAATAGGGTATTACACCTGGTTTCTAAATTGTGATGAATCTAGCAGGAAAATGAGAACTATCCAGAAACCATCTTTCCAGAGAATGAACATAAGGAATAAATATCAATGAGGCCAAAGCTAAAATGGGAAGGAAAGCAGATTAATGTGATGAAATGCTCAAAAGAGACATTAAGAAAACAGTTTTCGTTTACAGAAAAGTCCTGACAATAACAAAACAGAATGAGAAGTTGGAAATACAACTATAGACCGTAGGCAAAAGGGCAGTGATTTGGTGAGAAATTTTCCATAGCCCAGAGAACTGCTTGGGCTCAGCAGTAAAACTGATCCCCTTGGCTTTGCTAATTAAATAATCCAGGAAGAGGGAATGCTTTAATCACTCCATCTGCCCAGCCTCATTCATTTAGATGGATCCCAACACAGAAATTTTTAAAGCTCTCAGCTGAAGGGAAATTGGTTTGTGACAGAATATTTCCTCCAGCCAATTCATTGGGCTCCTTTATATCTGTTACAAGCATTCATAATTTGGTCATGTGGCTGGGTGCCCATGGAACTGGCCCATTTGGTGGGATGTTTATGGCAGATATTTGAATGACATTAACAAATGGAAGCCTAAAAGCATTTTCCTCTGTTTAACAAGCAACATCAGGCCACTGTTAAAATAACGAACACTAATAATAAAATTTAATTCCTTTAAATTTCTCCTTTCCTTCCCTCAAATTGTAGACTTACACAAGATATTATGTGTACATGGCAGAAAATGAACTTTTTGGATAGATTAGTGAACGATTAACTGGATCTCTATGTAGTTATCTTGATTTAATTCTTTATGGAATAAAAAGATTGTACATTCAGATCTAGAGCAGACCATGAGGTCATCTTGTCTAACCCCATAATTTGACAGATGAAGAAACTGAGGATCCAAGGTGTTAAATGAGTTGGCTGATATCACGTGTGTCAGAGCCTGGATTCAAACTCATGTCCTCTGACCCTAAGTCCAATGATTTTTTTTCACAGCACCAAATTGTCTCTCAACTTCATATAATCACAAGTTCAAAGGATGTCATATTAAAACAACTCTAAAAATAGATTTAATTATCTCTGCCATCTTTTTTGAAATCATTCACTCATTCAATTCAATTTCAATTTATCATTCATTCACTCAATATTTATGAAGTACCTACTATGTGCCAGGAACTGTGTTACCAGTTGTAATAGCCAAAATGGCACAAATTGATTGGACCATGGTTAATTTCACAGAAGTACCAGTATTAAACCCATACGAAATTCTGCAGATTTTAGGAGAGTATGAGTCTTCAATAAGTATTAGGTAATAGAAATAATAGGAAGCATGGCCTACTGGACTGAATAATAATTATATAATAAAATTATAAGCGCTTATAATTTTTAGATTATAAACCCCTTGAAGTCATGGCCTATGCTTTATATTTGCATCACAGCACCTAATATACCACCTTGCAAACTGAAATCTCAGATTTAGAGCTGGAAAGGCCCTCAGAGGTCATCGAGTCTAAGCCCATCATTTGACAGACCAAGAATCTAAGGCATAGAGAGATTAGGTGATTTACCCAAGGTCATACAGCTAATAAGTGGCAGTGGTGGGCTTCTAACCCACATCATCCTACTGGCATTCCTTCTACTATACCACAAGATTGGGATTATTATTATGACTACTGTTAAAAATGGTAATAACAATAACATATTAATCAAAATGAAATGTCGAAAAGCCTAAGTTTCACCAGGTCAGTGTTCCAGTCCTAGTGCTACTCGTTATTTGCTGAGCAGAACTTGGTATCATTGTACTGAGTAGGGTGCTATACATGGAGTAAGCTTTAAGTTCAGGCTAAGGAACTAGACATTTAAATTTAATTTCTGGGGTCACAATTCCATGATTACAAAATCAAATTACAGTTGAGAATAAAGGATTTTTTCTTAACCACCAATTACTTGTGTCTATATCAACATATGGCATGTAAAGTTAATTAATAGAAAACATTTGGGTGACCTTGGAGTAAATCCTAATCCTCCTGGGTCTCCACAGCTATCTTTACCATCTCCCAAACACATTCCACCCCTTCTCCAACTCCCATTGTTGCTGTATTAATATGCACATAAGTATGCATAGACCTTGCTAGGCATGATGTCTTGAAATGTCATAGAGGAAGAGCATTCCTATTGGGCCTTATTTTTCCACTCAGGAAAAGGGCCAATGGGAATGCTCTATCAGGGTGTTGTAGTACACCCAACCTATGCTCTATGCATGCTTATGAATATACACACACACACACACACACACACACACACACACATATATATATACAGGAAAAAACACATATTTGGTATTTAAAATGCTTCCTGTGGAACAGATGGTGTTTTGGGTGCTTTAACAGATCTTGAAAGTACCTGAAAGGAAGCCAAAAGCTCTTGAGGAGTGTTGGAAATGATCCAGCTGCAACTGGACCATAACAAACTGATCAACAAATGCCAAAACCCAGCAAAAATCCCCCACCATTCCCTACTCCAGCCTGGGGTGGGGGTGGGGGGCAGTATTCTAAAATGAAGCAAGATGCATGAAACATCTAGCATTTTATTCGCCTTGGAGTTACAGTGTTAAAGAGAGATCTCATTTCAAACCAACAAGAAAATAAAAACTAAGGACTCATTTTTATTCCACAAAAGCAATGGTTTAAAAAAATTGATCTAGATGTGGTGCCATTTTATTTTTGGAAAGACACCTCTCTCCCTCTCTTCCCCTCCCTCTCCTTTCCTTTCCCTCTCCCTGTCTTTGTCTCTCTCTTTCTCGTTTCTCTACCTTACCTGAAAGTTCAGTGGATGCTCATAGGCCTAACCCCCCTTCTGATGGGCATGGAAGCTTTAATCTACTCCTTTTCCAACCTGAGCAGGTTTGCCCCTCCATAACCATCCTGATGGCCTTTTATTCGGGGAGAAACACCATATTGCCTTACTTGCTGAGCTCCCATTAGGGAGGTCAGAATTACTAAGCTTTAGTGATCTGCTGACTTTAGCCTTCCAAGTAGCAATCACAGGAGTATGCCACCTTGCCTGGCCTTGGGAGAACTTGTAAGCAGTCATGATCTCCAAACTTAGAAACAAAGGGGAAAAACTTGATTTCAACTCTGACCTCATTTTTTCTATTAGAAGCTATCTCAAATTATATGGATGTTGCCATAATCATCAGGTGCTCCTGAAAATGTCTTTGAATCCATTTTCAGGATCTCTGAAGAATGGTGGTAAAAGGAACTTGTTTGCTGGAAAACAAAGATCATAGTTTCTTGTGTAAGGGTAGAAACAAAGCATTTCATAGTTTGAAGAGACCTCAGTAACCACATAACCTAACCCATACCTGAAAAGTAATCTATATGTGCCCTTATCCTAACTATACACATGTAGCTTATTCAGAAATGACTCTGTAAGCAACTAGTTGATTCCATGATGTTGTCATTCATTTTTTTTTGTGTGTATGGTTTTGACTTTTTCTTCAGAAAATACTAGTGATAGATATGCTTTTGAGTGGTCATAAGCCTCTCTTTCTCTTGATTTATTCTCCTAAACTATATGTTTCCAACTTATTTTTTTTGTTATTCTCTCCATACTATTTTTTTGCATTAAAATTATAAATAAGCAAAAGATATGTGATTTCATTTTGGTGGTGAACTTCTAGGAAAGTGTTTCTTTTCATTGGCACAGATAACAGTGCAGTGTAAGCCTCTTTTAAGAAATCATTGAAGATTATTTGAAAGGTAAACCAAAAGAAATAATCCTATTCAGGAACATTCTGATCAGAAAACTTAGGGGGGTTTAAAATAAGGAAATATTTGCTTGCTAAAGGCATTCAATATTGTAATTGAGGTCAAGGGCAGAGTCCAATTTGAGGAGGGTTTCCTGTGGATGCTCTGGTCTACAGATCTTGTAGGTATCCTTGGAAAATGAATGATTCCTCTGTAATCATTCAAAGGAACCTAACATGACCATCTACCCAGGAAAGACCAAATGGATGGAGAATGTTTATTTTTCACATTTTAACATACATGTATGTAAACAACCTATAAAGCTTTTCCATCAATTTATACACCTGGGACAGATAGATGAACAAGTTGGGCCCAGAGTTGAACATGTGGAAGAAAACAGTCAGGATTACCTTTGGAACATTTTAAATTTCTTTAATGAACCCAGTTCTCATTGAAGTAAAGGCCTTTTTAATACCAAAATTTTAATGGCATTTCTATTTGGCAGTAATGTCATGATTAAAAAATTCGAGAGACATGGATTCTGGGTAAGTTAATAATTTTATTAATAAAGTCAGCAGGTTATTAACCAAAAGGAAGGTCATATGGCAATCTCTCTTAGATCAGAGACCCCTAATGGTGGTGGGGTCACAGTTTATATGCCCTTTGAAGAGGAGATATTCCTGAGGGATGCTTAATCATCTCTGATTGGTTAAACAAATGGGAGGTGGGCTATCTTAGGGTACATGACTTAGGTCACTCAAATCTTAGTGAAAGAGACATCAATTTCCATATCACCTCTCTTGATAATAAGGAGAATTAACATTTTCCCAGGACCTGTCTGAGCAAACACAATGAGCAGAAATATACCCATTAGCCCAAACTTAGAATTTCTTTTACTATCTGATTAGATCTTGCCCTGGGTAAATCTCTAAGACAGATTTCCCACAATGGTTGCTTTCTGGATAAGGAGTAGAAAGGGGGGAAAACCTTGATCCTAATACAATGATTAGCTATTAAATATAAGAGAGAAATATTCATTTCTCACAGTAAAATAATATTCTCCCAAGAACTGAAAATCATATTATAGAGAGGATTTGTGTTTTTCCTTTGTTTTCCAAGAGGACCATGACATCAGAGAGATGATGACTTGACTTGCAGGTCACCAGCCTCACTTTTTCCTCCAGAGCCATCTGGGTCCAGTCGCCAGACATTCGTCAGGACAACTGGAGATGGCCCAGGTTGTTGTATTTGTCCTTAGTTTTCAAAGAGGACCATGGCATCAAGGAAATGATGACATGACTTGTAGTTGATTTTGATTTGAGTGAGGGAGGGCTGTGTAAGGTCACCAGCCTCACTTTTTCTTCTACAACCATCTGGATCCAGTGACCAGACATTCATCAGGATGACTGCAGATGGCCCAGGATGCAATGGGAGACCTGGCCCTTTTAGGCTAAGGCCTTTTCAGGTACTCACTTAGAGTGAGGCAACACCCATTCAGTGAATAGGCCTTTTTAAGAAGTGAATCAAGGGATGGTCCCTTTAATTAAAAAAAATCGAGCTGGGAGGGGAAGACCCTCAGGGTTGCTAGTCAGAAGAGAAACAGTTACTATTTACATCCATTCTGAGCCTAGAGGGGGGTCCAAAGTATAGTCATTAAGTAGTGCTTGGCCTGGGACTTATTGTCCAATCTCTGAGCTCCAGAGTGAAATGGGCTTAAGGTTTGGTCTTTGAGGAAAGAGGGTGAGAAGAAGGAAGGAAAGAAAGAAGGCAAGAAGAAAGAAAGGAAGGAATAAATTTAGCCAGTAAGCCCCAAGTTAACTGGGCAGCTTTTGGCCATTGAAATTTACCAAAATTTACCTTCCTTTGGAGAGAAGAAGGAAAGGGAGAGGACGAGCTGAGTTACCGAATTGGCTGGGTCCCCATGCAGGCACTTCAGAGTACCCATAGATTGTGTTTGTCCTTCATTTTCAAAGAAGCCCATGACATCAGAGAGATGATGACATGATTTGCAGTTGACTTTGATTTAAGTGAGGGAGGGCTGTGCAAGATCACCAGCCTCACTTTCTCCTCCAGAGCCCACAGAGATGATAATGAAGAGGAGAATATTAGGTGTGATGAGGTGGAAATATATAACCAATGAGGAACTCTGAAGAAGAATAAGAGTAAAACATGTCAGAAATTGTATGATAGTAAGATAATAAATGCTGGTCTTATGATCCTTCAGTTAAGAAACATTTATTAAGAGTGCCAGGCACCATGCTAAGTGCTGAGATACAAAAGGGAATAATAGCTGCTGCCCTCAAGAAGCATACAGTCTAATTAGGAAATATGATACATTAAAAGCAGCTGAAAAGGCAGGAGGGAGGGAAGAGAGAGAGAGGGTACTCAACATGAGGGCACGATGGAGTTCTGAAGCTAGGTGAGAAATTATGAGGTGGATACCCTAGGTTCCCTACAGATGAGGAATGCATGACCCTTGCCCTTTTTCCAAATGAATTGGCGTGTCTACTTCTCCAGGGAGAGATGGTGAGATTTCAATGGAGTGGTGCATGAGAAGCCTGTTATCTCAAGTACTACCTAAAGCCACTTTAGGAGACAAAGAGACTTATGTAGGCCCCTCCATTCCTCTGACCAGGTTTGAACAATGGAATAGATAATACCCCATATTCCTGGTCGTCTCATCTCCCCATCCAAGGCAAGTTTTATTCTATAAGAATCCCTACCCTCTCCTGACTAGGAGGCATCCACCTAGAGGGTGTCCCCCTTAGGCTGGGGTGTCCCTTGATGAGTATCTCCCTTAAAGACCCATCTCCCTTAATCTCCCTCTTCCTTGAGGGGGGCTGCCACCTCCCCCTTAAACTGGGTCTTCCTTCAGGGGCAAAGGAGCCTGCTTGGTATGTTGTGTTGTGTTATCCCAATAAATGCCTATACTTGATTTGGAGACAGCCTGAGAGAATTCTTTTGGGACAACCTTGCACTCCAGCATTTTGGGGTGCCCTTTAACTTCTTCATTCCTTAAATGGAGGATCTGGAAAGAACTTTCCAATATCCACCTTTCACCCTCTCCAATCAGAAAGAGAGAAGGACCCCAGGGGAGTGGAGTGCTGAGAAGGTGTGAGTTTTAGAGTTGAGATTTTGTAGGGAGATAAGTTTCTAGGGACAGTGATGAAGATGGGGACAGCAGCAAGGTAGGAAATGATGAGAATGGGGAAGGGTAAAAATAAGGGGACAACAAGTGGCCACTGATAACATCCACAGACATCCTCCTGATGTGAGAAAAAATTGAAGACCTCCAGCGTGTTTGGTGTACTCCCTGTGGTTGATTTATTGGAGGATATAGATAAAAGTTTCACTGGATAGACAGATACAGATGACTTATCATTTGCATCACAGAAAGAAATATCCAAATTGTTGAGTTAACAGATCCATTTGAATTTTGTAAATAGTTTGCTCAAAGTCATGCAGATGGGAGAGCCACCATTCAAACTTAGGCCTTATAGTTCCATGTTCTGTGGTCTTTTCCTAATCCAAGATCTTCTTACTTCACATTCAGTGATTTTGGCATCATACCACTCACACTCAAAAATGGGGAGAACCAAACCTTAATTGCACATATAAAGACCTTAACAGAACTGCATGGGGACAAACATTTCTGCTTGTAGACAGAAAACATTTCTTCTATTATTTCTTCTTTCAGTTAACATCTTAGCTCCTACTCATTGGTCATTATCTAATGAGATGGGGGTTCTGAGAAAGAAGAGGTGAGTGCTCACAGATGTGTAAGCGACCATCCATACTAGGGCATCTAATGTAGTAATAAGTGTTTATTAACTGAGTAACCCTATGACTAACTGGAGAGCATGACATCTGAGCATCTGATGATGGACCTAAGAACATTTAATATGGAGAAGATTAAACTCTAGGCCTACATAATAATAATCTTCAAGCATTTTGAAGAGTTGTCATGTATATGGAAGAGGGAGTAGGCTTGTTCTGCTTGGTTCTAGAGAGGAGAACTAGGAACAATGGGTAGAAGTTGCAAAGAAGCTAATTTAGATTTGTCAGAAGGAAACACTTACTACCTATTAGAGATATCCCAAGGTCAACTTGACTCCTTTGGAAGGTAGTAGATTTTCTGTCACTGGGTGTCTTCAGGCAAAGACTACTTGATGGATATGTTGTAGATGGTCTCTAAGTCCATAGGGTTGCTAAGATTCTATGGTGATCCATTAGTCACTTCCTGGAGGTCATCTTCTCCAAGGACCAAAGACCTGGGTGCAAGAACATCATCCAGAGACTGGCAAATAAGCTTTGACTTTGTTGGGAGCATTTGGATCCAGTCCATGCCAAGGAACTTGTAGGAGAGATTTTACCCTGGAGGACATTGCAAGCATTGCATTGAGTTTTGTTCCAGGTGATGAAGTCAAATGACAATTTCTGGAGACTGTCACTTAGGAGAAAATGATATTGAATCTGTTGGGAAGAAATATTGTAAAAATCTCCTTTTGAAATTGTGTTTTGATGAAAGGGTAGTTAAGAAATGGCTAAGGCTCCCTACTAAACCTTAGGTCTATTTTGGGACAGTAATGGTCCTAACTCATGTACTGACAAGTATATTTGCACTGTGGTTAATGTACTGTGAACTAATGCTGTCCACTCATAAAGTAGCATACATATATATTCGGTATATATTCTACTGAACAAATTCATATGCTCAGCTGAGTCTGAAATATTTGGATGAGGAAACATTAAACCAAAAGCTATTGTTGACTAAATGTAATAGATACTAAGCACAGTGACGTTAGGTTGCTTCAAATTAAGATGTTTCTTTTGGATGTGAATTTTTTTTTTTAGGCACTGGAATAGTGAAGGGATAAAGATTAATTAAAAAAAAGAAAACTCAATCTTATTTAGACTAAGACTACCCAGAGAGTAGATGAACACATCAGGCTTGAGAATGGCAGGTTTCTGTCCAAGGAGCAATTGTTTTGGGTCTGTAATAGCACTTATTGTGTCATTACTGGAAAAAGGCATGGAACTTCCCAATAAGTTCATGTCACTTCATACTCCATAAACACCTCACAATCCCTCAAATCCCTGGCTAACTTGCATCCATAGACTCTATCACATCTCCAGCTAAAGTCCCTTAAATTAGTTACAGAAACAATGGCTGGCTTGATTTTCCCGCAAAACCAAGTGGATTGCTCTCTGACTCTTTCTTAAAGTCTCTCTGACTCAGTCTTGAAAGGGACACACTTTGTTCCAGGGGAAAGAATTCACAGGGGGTTGAATTACATGGAACATTGAGACTTTTGGAAATCTAAAAAGAACATTTGCATTGTCCCATCTTAAAAAAAAATTAATGTAGAAGATCCCAAGGGCATAATGATATTTATTGAAAGATAGCTGAAAGTGGATAACCTAGATTTGATTCTAGTAGTCAAAATAGGAATGTGAGGCCAGATAAGAAAGCTTTTGGTTTTGTTGGGATTAATGATAACTGATGCACCAGTTGTTTAGACTACATCCTTCACAAGAGTATTTTAAAAAGAAAAGCATCAACCCATGTCGTTGGCCTGTGGCAATGGAGAAAGGAGTGTGTAGATGTGTGTATGTGAGTTTTCAGGATCGTAATTAAGTAACAAGACCAGTCTTCTTTTCCATGGATGAGTATGTGTGTATGGCTTTAGGAAGGATAAGTATCGAGACTGGGAGTCTGAGATTTCTTGAGAGGCAGTATGGTAGTAGGAAGAACACTGGTTTGGGAATTATAGGTCTTGGGTTCAAATCATTCACTTAATCTCTCTAGTTCCCAGTTTCCTCATTTAAATTTTTTTTTTTATTTTACAGATGAGGAAAATGAGATACTTTTCAGAAGATTAAGAAGAATGAGCCTAATCATATTCTAGTAAGTTTTTTTGTCTTTATTGTTTCATTCAAGCAACTATTCAGCAAATATTTATTAAGGGACTACCATATGTGCTGGCACCCAAAAGTTAAAAAGTATTTAACCTCAAGGAATGCATATTTCAGTATCTCTGGCATCTTAGATAGGAAGAGAAAAGGCCCTGAGGCCTTTGTCTCTCTAATTAGAATCTTACAGCTTTTCTTTCCTGATCACTTCTAGGAAGCGGAGTTAGGAAGATTCATCTTCATGAATTTAAATTTGGCCTTAGTCACTTAGTGACCCTAGGTAAGTACTTAACCCTGTTTGCCTCAGTTTCCTCATCTGTAAAATGGACTGGAGAAGGAAATGGCAAACCACTAGTATCTTTGCCAAGAAAACCTCAGTTGGGGTCAGGAAGTATCAGACAAGACTGAAATGACTGAACTACAAAAAAAGCACAGAGAGATTTAAATAGTTTGCCTAAAGTCATGCAGATGGGAGACCCACCATTCAAACTTAGGCCTTATAGTGCCATGTTCTGTGGTCTCTTCCTAATCCAAGATCTTCTTACTTCACATTCAGTGATTTTGGCATCATACCACTCACACTCAAAAATGGGGAGAACCAAACCTTGATTGCGCATATAAAGACCCTAACATAACTGCATGGGGACATACATTTCTGCTTGTAGACAGAACACATTTCTTCCATTATTTCTTCTTTCAGTTAACATCTTAGCTCCTACTCATTGGTCATTATCTAATGAGATGGGGGTTCTGAGAAAGGAGAGGTGAGTGCTCACAAATATGTAAAATTCCTTCAGCTCCTTAGAGTGAAATATGATATTCAGATTTCCTTTGCTGGATCATTTAACCACTATTTATGTACCTAGGATTGAGTTAGATGCAGGGCATACAAAGGTAACAGCAAAAATCCCTGTCCTCAAGGAGCTTTCATTCTACTGGGAAGAAGTATGTACACAACTAAGCAAACTGAGAATATACACAAAATTAAAAAGTAGTTGGGGGAGGGAGGTACACAGACAACTAGAAGACTGAATATTCTGAATACTCAGTAAAAGATAATATTAAGAAACTACAAATGAAAGGAAGATTTTCTCTTTGTAAACAAATCCTTTGGAAGTCATTCCTTCTTGGATTGTCTTATGGAGAAAATAGGTCATTTTTGGCCTCTTTGGATTTATTTTCAGAGTAACTTGTGCATCTGGTTTCTACTTCAAGGAGGCAGACTTTCTCATTAGAAAGCTCATACCAGCTGCAGAAAGTGAGGCTTTATTTTGTCTTTGCCTTCCTGAGTGCCGGTGTATTGTGTACAGAGCATTTAGGTTTGTTCGCTGAGCTCATGCTTCGTAATTTCCAGAACAAACACTGAAGCATAAAATTCTTTTCAGAGAACAATGACATTGACAATAACACCAATCACTCTTGTTTTTATTGTTACCTGGTCTGGATTTGTGATCTAATTGGCAAAGGGAACTCCTCATGAAGAAACTCTTGATACTGATGCAGACAGGCAACTAGCCTACAATTTATAGACTTGGAGAATTACCTGAGGTCTTGAGAAACTGATCTGGGCCACAAAGCCAATATATGTCAGAGGCAGTGACCTAGGTCTTCCTGACCCAAGGCATGAGGCTAGTTCTCTATTCATCAGCCAGATTCTCTCACCGTCATTCTTGTAGAGTTATTTAAAGAACCATGAACTAGCTAGTCAATAATGCACAAAGAAGAAAAGAATCTATTTTCAAGGGTAAGGAACAGATCAAAAGGTTCAATTTTGGTCTCTTGATTTTTATGTTTAATTGATGTTTATTTTTAAGCATTGCTGTCACTTCCCATGTTGGTATAATCCCTCTCCCCACCAACAGAACCCTTCCCCATTGCAAAGAAGTATAGTGAAGCAATGTAAACTGATACATTGGCCGTGTCTGAAAGCGTATATGCCTCAATCTACACCAGCTCTCCACTGAGAATGAGGAAATAGATTTTACTGTCAATCATCTTATGTCAAGATGGGTCAATGCAGTGATCAGAGTTTTGCTGTCTTTCATGAAGTAAGGAATGAAGAAAGGAAGGAAAGAACAAGGAAGAGGGAAGGAAATATTTATTAAACAACTATATGCTTGGCACTGTATTAAGCCCTAAAGATTTAAACATAAGCAAAAAAAAAAGGCAATCCCTGTCCTGAAGGAACTTGTATTCTAATAAGGGAAGGTAGGGAAGGTAACACATAAAAGGGAGCTGTAACTGGAAGGGACAAGGATGAAGGTACCTTGTAGCCTGGGTGGTTGAATGGCAAAGAAGCTCCAAGCACTTCTAAGTTTTGCCAGGCTAGTGCCAATATATCTTGGCATGGCATTTAATTATTCCTAGCTCTGTCACTAGTTGTGTAATCTTGGGCAAGTCATTTAACCTTTATTTGTCTCAACTTCCTTATCCATAAAATGAAAGGTTTGGATTTGCTTAACTGGGAGGTTCCTTCCTGCTCTGAATCTATCACCATCTTTTGGGCTAGGGTAAAATTCAAAGATGATGTATGTATATATGTAAGTAAGTATGTATATATGTATGTATCTATCTATTTATCTATCTGGAATAGTTGAAAGGCAGTGTAATGTAGTAGAAAGTGTCCTGGACCTTGGGGGCAGCTAGGTGGCACAGTGGCTAGAATGCTGGACCAAGAGTCAAGAAGACCTGGGTTAAAATCTGGCCTCAGACACTTACTAGGTGTGTGACTCTAGGCAAGTAACTTCACCTTGTCTTCATCAGTTTCCTCATGTGTAAAATGCTGGAGAAGGAAATGGCAAACCACTCTAGTATCTTTGCCAAGAAAACCCCAAACGGGGTCACAAAGGAGTTGGACAGACTGAAATGACTGAACAACGACAAAAGTGCTGGAACTTCAGCCAGGAGAGGTTGTGATTCTAAAATTCTCTAGTTGTGTGCGTAAGAACATGCCATTTAATATCTCTGAGCCTCAGTTTCCTCATTCCATAGAATTGGGAGAATAATACCTGTAGTACTTCCTTAATAGGGATATTGTGAAGATCAAATGAAAGTAGGTAATATGAAGTGCTATATAAATGTATATAAGGTGCTATATAAATGTCAACTGTTCTAATACACAGTTCCTAGGGAGGGAGAAGAGAGGGCATATTGGTTTCTCAAAACAAAACTGGCTGTAGGGAGTTTTGTTTAACCTTACTCTCTGTGCCACCACTTAAGGGTGACTGCTAAAACCTTTGAGACTATAAATGAAGATATTCTCCTTGAATGTATTTGAAAATCTCATATAACTTGTTTTGTAGAAAATAATATTTATGTAAGTGGTATATTTAATGTCAGAGGGTACCAAGTTGTGGATTTCTATCACTGGGGGAAAATACACTGTACAAATTTCTTTCATATAAGTTATGCTTGTCTTGGCAAAATGAAATGGAGGCTTAAATACATTTTTAGGTTGTTTGGGTAGTGGAAACATGATTTGGACTCCAAAGTGGACTTTTTTGGCCTGAGTTATTCAATTTGCTTGCCTACATTGACCAATGTCACCAATTAATTTCAAGCTCTCCCTTTTGCTCTATGTTGTGCAAACAGAATAAGTTTTCTCTCTTTTCAAAGCTATCTTATTAAGAGAAGAGATATTTGACTTAGGTATAACAATTATTATCTTTTAAATTTACTTCAGAAACTCAAGGGGATATTTTGACTGACAGAACCCTAAAGTTAAGACAATTAGTAGACAAAGCATAGTGGATGAAACCTTGAAATCCTGCTGTGGAAAAACTTAGAAACTTGTTTGAAATTTGTAATGTCAATCTTAGTTTTAGTTTTTAACTTTTCCAAGATGAGTTTTGAAGGAAGCCAAAGGAAGCCCCTCTTACCTAGATATTGCTTTTTCCTTGGATGTTGCAATTGACTTTAGTCAGAATTACATATATATTAGGACTCCTGTTCTTTCCAAGGCTGGGATTAAGGCTATGAGATGTAACTGGTTATCTCCACCACGGGAGAGTTAGCCCTGGTATGATCATGTGTTTTCTTTGCCTTGACAAACAAAATACATTCTCGAGTTCCATTTTATTTGCACCTTTTAGCTAGGAGACCAAATTGCTTGTTTAACTTTGGCTTTTGGAGTTCTCTATGTTTCGGTTTTGCCAAATGTCAAAATAGAGCCATGTCTCTGTTTCATGGATAAACTTGACTAAACCATATTAGATACAATTGGCAAACAGCTCAGGTCTCAGAAACAGTTTTGGCCCCTGCTGAAAAAGTATATGGAGTGACCTTGTATCATTGGACTGGCAAATGCTGCCAAGCCAACAGCCAGGGTGAGGGTGGGCCCTGCGTTTTAGCAAACCTGCATTAGTATTAGGCCTTCTCTCTACTATTTCCGAAAGGCTGCCCTGGTCTGGAAAACATTATAGGAAAGACAATTCTAAGAAAAAGAGCAAAAGCAGAATAATTTCAAGTCAGCACTGTGTCTGAGACCTGATCTTTGCAAGTTCATTATAAAACTTCAAAGCCAAAACTGAATAAATGGAAAAATGTGGTCCTTGTTGTTTGTAAAACAAAAACAAAATCTTTATTAGCATAGAGACTCTTTATCTACACATACATAATCATATGGAAGAATGCTTGCCTTATTAGCATTATTGATAAAGAGTTGAATGAGAAGGAGAGTCGGGCAATGCATTCATTGTAACTAGGGAACTAAGCTCCAAATGAGTTATGGCAACAGACGATTTCCAGCAGGCTTCAATTAATGGGCTGAAATCATTTGTACTGAGATGAAAAACTGCTTGATTTGTTCTGAGCAAACTTGTCCTTTTGGTTTGTCAACTAGTCTTTCTCCATAATGTATGTTCTAAGAGAGTAGAAACTAATTCTTGACATTCCAAAGTTGAAAGTGCCTGTTGGGTGGTCAGATAATGATTGTCTCCATTTTCTTTACATTCTGGGAGTATACTACTTATTTGTCATCCTGGAGAGAGAAAAGCAAATCACCAAATTTGAGATTTGGAATAGCCCTTAGAAGTCAAGTCCGATCTCCTCAATTCTAGATTGCCTTATACAAACCCATAGCAGAGGGTGATACAACTTCTGCTTATCTGCTTCAAGTGAGGGAGGGCTCATAACCTCACAAGACAGCTCATTCCATTGTTGATTACAAATTTTTGCAAAGTTCTTTCTTGTACCAAGCAAAATTCCATCTCAACAATGGGATGGTCTCATCCCATCCAACTGATGCTAGTTGGTACTGGCAATGTCAACTATTTGCTCATTTTGAATTTATATACTACTAAAAAAATTCAGATAATAACCCGGACCCCCAACATCTCTAGTTTTAATAAAATTTGTTATGTCCTTTCCTCTGGAAGAGGAATTAGAGATCATTCTGTCCACACATATCCCAATGGAATATTCTAGAAAGTTAGGACCAGAAAGGTCTAATGATTTACCCAAGATCACACAACTAATTAAGGGAGTCTCCAGCCTGCTGGTCCCATACTCTTTTCAGTACATCCCCCTGCTGCCAAACAGAGTTCGCCTTGTTATATTTGTGGTATCAGATTTTTGTCCCTAAATAAGGGACCTTATATTCCTCCCTTTTAAATTTCATCTTTTTAAAATTATAGATTGATATTATACCTTAAGATCATTTAAACCATTAATTGTTTCATTAAGAGGACATTTAAAACCCCTTCCACCTTTATGAAATCCCAAAGTTCAACAAACAGAAATTCTCCATCTCAATCAGGTCACTGGTAAATATTCTAAAGAGGAAAAGGGCAAAGCTCGTGCACGGCCCTCTACTAGAGACACTGCTTTAAGATGACACTGAGTAGGCAGTTAGTCTTTTCATACCTCTTCCATCCACCATGATTTTTCACATATTGCCAGCAGTGGCTCTGAATCACAACTGCAGTTTTTCTTGGCATCCTTGGATACTACCCATCTGGGCCTGGAGAAACATACTCATCTAAAGTGTCTAGGTAATTTGTATCTCTTTGTCTTTCAATATTATTCTGGTGTGAAGATCGTATTCATTTTGTTAAAGCAAGGTGAAGCAATGATGATAAGTAATAAACAATTATGCACATTTATCTAGTACTTGGTGATTTACAAAGTGCTTTTCATAAAGAACCCCTCAGGGTTGCTTCAAGTAATACTTTTAAGGAGTCCTTATGATTTTAAGCATTTCTTTATGAGTCTCAGAACATTCTGGACTATAGTTCCTCTGACACTATTCTGCGCCCCACCTCCCCAATGTTCCTGTTATTCTTTCAGATTTGTCATTGGTTTTACCTTTTTTATATCTCTTTTGTACATTTCATTTTAAAATTTGAGCTCATGGAGTCACATGACAGAAGATACCTGAGTAAACCATGTTTTACTATAATCCTCACAACCCATCACTAGGAAAAACTAAGTAATGTGCCATATGCATGGTCACTACAATTTCATCAAGAAAAGGCAATAGGAAGCACTTTCACAAGTATAAAACCTTTTGAAATAACAGCTTAGGGGTGAGTTGAAAACCTCTGTTCCAACTTCTGCCCAAGGCCAAGGTTACCATTCCTTAACTGTCTTACCCCCAAACCTCACCCCACACTAAAGAGAACCAAACCTTGCAAAACCATCTGCATAATGCCTCTGATTAGATCATTTGGTTTGGGAGCATGTGTGCACATACGTGTGCGTGTGTGTGTGTGTGTGTGTGTGTGTAGGGGATGGTGGTGCAGGTAACTATCATTCTTTCCTCTTAGCAACATCTTTCTCCTTCAACAGAAGAGGGGAGGGCATCCCATTCATCTAGCCACATCACCAGAAACGTTGCCCTCTCATTCAAACTACTTCGTATTTAACAATTTGTATTTATTTTAATTTTTTTCTTTATTATTTTTATACACTTATGGTGAGGTATTCAGGGAGGACTAGCACTTCTGGTATGAGAGCTTGCTAAGCCCTTTTCAGGGCTGCTCATCTACCTTTGGTATCTACTTTCATCCAACTCTCACTTGTCATTCCAAGAAGCCATAGCATGCACAGAGGCCACATCCTAGTAAAACTGTCTCAGCAGATGAGCTAAACCAGGTGGAGGGTGACTAACAGGCTTCAAATCTATGAGGTGAGTTAGGAGGGTGTCTACTCCAAATATGTGAAGACTTCCTCGGCTGACTGGGTGGATGAAAACCATTTGTTCCACTGGCCATGAAGGTGGCTGAAGCACCTACTGTGAAGCACTTAGACCTTGGTCAGACATTGAACATAACAAGTCACCCATTGAATCTTTAGCCATCACCAGGCATCTTGATTTTTGTCTTGCCACTGGACTTCAATGACCCTGGAAGACAGAGAGTGAGTCTGATGACTATGTAACTCTACCTCACTTAAAACAAATTCACACGGGAGTGAAAACATCACTCATGATGTTGTTGGTCCCCTTCCAAATGAAGGACAAAATAATTATCTATCCCGTTAGAATGTAAGCTCCTTTGAATAGGTTTGCTTTTATTAATTGTATTTGCATCCCCAATACCTAACAAAATGCCTGGTAAATATTGGATACTTAATTAAATGATTAATTGATTGACTAGGTCAAGGAGTATAGCAGAATCACTCTATGATAAAGAGGGCACAGAAGTCAACTTCAATCATTCTATGTAGTTTCCACAAGACAGATAGCTTGCATTGTGAATACACAGTTGTTCTCAGAGTTAGGAAGAAATAGATATGAGTCTCTGGTTCAGACTCTGACACATAATAGCAAGTCATTTGTCTTGGCCATGTAATCCTGAAAGATTTTAAATGGCTAAATAGTTATAATTTGCATAGCTAGAGAGTTTCCTGGCTAGAAATTTCCCAAGCTGTTGAAATCACAGGTCCAGTCAAATGCACGCACACACACACACACACACACACACACACACACACACACACACACACACAGAGTGTCTAAACAATGAAATCAACTTCCTCATTATCTAGCGCTAGCATCCTATTTTTTCCTTATGATGACTGAGGGCTAAAAATGAACAAAGGGATGTTATATAGAGGTGAAGATCTAAGGGGCTAATGATTTAAGGGGGAAAAAGTGAGGAGACAGGAAGGAGAAAAGATTGAATTAGTTCGTGGACTACATTCCATATAATCACAAAAATAAAACATTTTTTTTTTTGAGTGGGAGAAGAAAAAATCCATTTCTGAAGAGCAATTGCTTTGGTGGGGAGAAGGGATGCAGGTTTTGAGAAGTTGGAGAATCACTTCGACCAAGTCTGACTTGGAGAGGGGAGGAGAGGGGAAAGAATTGATCTCATGATCTACCTGGGGCTACAGGGAGTATGTGTGGGCAGATGTAGGGAACAGGGTAAGAAATGGAAGGAAGCTATCTGAAGGTAGAGTAGGAGGTGTGTCTCATCTTAGTCACTGGAAAAATAGGGACTCTAATGATTGTCATATGCTGAGAGGGATTGGGTGACTCAGTAGATAGACCCTTCCTTTAAGTAAGAGCTGTTTTTCTAAGGAATGCTTCACATTCTAGGAAAAGAGTGTATATGTCCGCAAGGTCACTCTATATCCTAGGGGAAGAGAAGAACGAGGTATAAATTACAAAAGTAACATATATCATCCTTAGCAAAGACAAGCAAGGGGAAGAAGAACATGGAGTATCACTGTCTTATAATTTGAGAAATAGCGTATCTCCTACTATATAGATTTAGAAAAGTGCCCCTTTTTAGTTTTTTAAAATTTTATTTATTTATTTTTAGTTTTCAACATTCGTTTCTACAAGATTTTGAGTTCCAAATTTTCTCCTCATTTCTCCTCTCCCGCATCCCAAGATGGCATGCATTCTGATTACCCCTTCCCCCAGTCTACTCTTCCTTTTATCACTCCACCCCTTACTTTCTTGTAGGCAAGATAAACTTCTATACCCCATTGCCTATATATCTTATTTCCCAGTTGCATGTAAAAACAATTTTTAACATTTGTTTTTAAAACTTTGAGTTTCAAATTCTCTCACTTTTTCTCTCCTCAGCCACCCTCTTTGAGAAGGCAAGCAATTTAATATAGGTTATATATGTGTAGTTATGCAGAACACTTCCATAATAGCCATGTTGTGAAAGACTAACTATATTTCCCTCCATCCTATCCCACCCCCATTTATCCTTTTTTTCTCCTTTGACCCTAACCATTTTTAAGTGTTTGTTTCTGATTGCCCCTCCCCCAATCTGCCCTCCCTTTTATCATCACCCCTCCATCTTCTTCCCCCATACTTTCCTATAGGGTAAGCTATTCAATTGAGTGTGTATGTTATTCTCTCCTTAAGCCAAATCTGATGAGAATGAGGTTCACTCATTCCCTTTCACCTCTTCCCTTTCCCTCTCCTTTGTAAAAGCTTTTTCTTGCCTCTTTTTTGTGAAATAATTTATCCCATTCTATCTCTCCCTTTCTACTTCTTCCAATATACTCCTCTCTCACCCCTTAATTCCATTTTTTAAGATATTATCCCTTCATATTCAACTTACCCTGTGCTCTCTGTCTATGTGTATACCCTCCAACTACCCTAATACTGAGAAAGGTCTCATGAGTCACAAATACTATCTTTCCATGTAGGAATGTAAATAGTTCAACTTTAATAAGTCCCTTATGATTTCTCGTTCATGATTCTCTTGATTTTTGTATTTGAAAGTCAAATTTTCTATTCAGCTCTGGTCTTTTCATCAAGAATGCTTGAGAGTCCTCTATTTCATTGAATGTTCATTTTGCCCCCAAAGTATTGTACTCAGTTTTTCTGGGTAGGTGATTCTTGGTTTTAATCTTAGCTCCTTTGACCTCCAGAATATCTTATTCCAAACCCTTTGATCCTTTAATTTAGAAGCTGCTAAATCTTGTGTTATCCTGATTGTGTTTCCACAATACTCAAATTGTTTCTTTCTAGCTGCTTGCAATATTTTCTCCTTGACCTGGGAACTCTGGAATTAGGCTACAATGTTCCTAGGAATTTTCCGTTTTGTATCTCTTTCAAGAGGTGCTTGGTAGATTCCTTCAATTTCTATTCTACCTTCTGGTTCTAGAATATCAAGGCAGTTTTCTGTGATGATTTCTCGAAAGATGATGTCTAGGCTCTTTTTTTTTTTTTTGATCATGGATTTCAGGTAGTCCAATAATTTTTAAATTATCTATCCTGGATCTGTTTTCCAGGTCAGTGGTTTTTCCAATGAGATATTTCACATCGTCTCCTATTTTTTCCTTCTTTTGGTTCTGTTTTATAATTTCTTGATTTCTCATAAAGTCATTAGCTTTCATTCATTCCATTCTATTTTTTAAGGAATTATTTTCTTCAGTGAGCTTTTGGACCTCCTTTCCATTTGGCCAGTTCTGCTTCTTAAGGAATTCTTCTCTTCATTGGCTTTTTAGACCTCTTTTGCCTTTAGGTTAGTCTATTTTTTAAGGTGTTATTTTCTTCAGTATTTTTTCAGTCTCCTTTAGCAAGCTGTTGATTCATTTTTCATGATTTTATTGTATCACTCTCATTTCTCTTCCTAATTTTTCCTCTACTTCTCTTACTTGATTTTCAAAATCCTTTTTGAGCTCTTCCATGGCCTGCAACCAATTCATATTTTTCTTGGAGGTTTTTGATGTAGGAGGTTTGACCTTGTTTTCTTCTTCTGGTTGTATGTTTTGATCTTTGTCACCAAAATAAGATCCTATAGTTGAGTTTTTTTTTATGCTGTTAGCTCATTTTCCCAGCCAATTACTTGACTTTTGAGCTCTTTGTCAAGGTATGACTTGGCTTCTAGAGTGGGTTTTGCATGCCTGTTTTCAGAGATACTTCTAGACACCTGTAAATTTCCAGTCCTTTGAAGGTGGTGTGAGCTAAGAAGAGGTGTTTACTCCTCTCCTGGTCTGTGCTCTGGTCTATGAGTTCACCACAAGAACTCTTTTCTGCCTTGGAACTGTGAAGAGGATTCCCTCTCCACAGCTATCACATGGTCCTCCTCACCCCAGGACCACCACCCGGGACTGCAACCCAGATCCAAGCAGGGCAAAGCAAGGGAATCCTGCCTCAGTGCCAGCAAAGCGATCCCTGCAATCCCCCTCTGATCAGCTGCTTGATCCCCCCACCACTTGTGGGCTGAAAGCTCTGGAAGCAGCTGCTTCCAGAGGCTAGGGCCAGACCAAGCTCCTCTCCACACAGGTGCTACAGAATTTTCCCACTGGCCTTCTACGTTGTCTTTGTTGTTTGTAGGTTGAGAAGTCTGGAAACCGACACAGCTGCCAGTGATTCAGTCCCTTGAAGCATACTCTAGCCCTGTCTGTGCTGGTGTGGACCACACTGGACTGTGCTCTGCTCCCAGCCTGGTGCAATAGGCCTTTCCCATTGACTCTCCAGGTTGTCTTGGGCTGGAAATTTGTTTCACTCTGTCATTTTGTGGGTTCTGTAGCTCTAGAATTCGTTTAGTCGTTTTTAAATAAGTATTTGAAAAGCTTTGAGGGAGAGCTCAAGCAAGTCCCTGCTTTTACTCTGCCATCTTGGCTCTGCCCCTGAAAAGTACCCTTTAAAAAAACCAAAACAAAATATCCAAACAAAAAAAGTAGACAAATGAAAAATAAACTTTATTTAAGATTAAACTAACATATAAATATGACAGAACAGAGAACAAAGCTATTGTCCCCAGTAAGCTCTTCTGTATGAGTTACATAGAGAAAATAATGAAAGAATGTCTATATTACATGAATGGAACACTATATTTCAGATAGAGTAGCATGGAAAGGAAATAGGGAGGCTTGAGACTATAGCTATGATTTCATTCGAATGGGGAACTCACAGGAAAATAACACTTTCTACCAATGCAACACATTGTCTGCAACTTATTCTTTGAGAGTCCTTTAGAATACTAAGAGCTTAAGTAACTTGCTTAAGGTCACATAGCCAACATGTGTCAGTGGAAGTGTTTGAATTGAGGCTTTTTAGGTTAGGAGTCCAGATCTTTATCCACTATACCACAGTGCCTTTCTTGGAAAAAAAGGTACCACGAATCACTGTTATTTAAATAAAGACGACATACGTATCCATAAAAAAGTGGATTCTGAACTATATTATAAACTGGGAATGGAGAGAATAGAATTAAAATGATATAAATTAACAGTTTGAGCAAATGATCATTTAGATAAATTCAAGAAATTTAGTATAGGGTAAGAAAAAAGAGGGAAGACAAGTTGTGAAGAATAAGACTAATGCAAGTAAAACAAATAGTAAGGACCAGTAGTGATTTAAAAGAAAATTAATACAAAATAATTAAGTGGAGGAAAACACAAATCTATATCTATAACATTAATGGATTAAACCTTCCAATCAAATGAAAGAAATAGCAACCTGGATAAGAAACCCAAAACACAATTATTTGCTTCTTACCAGAAAAACATTCAAAAATACATAAAGAATGAAAATTAAGGTTTGGATCTACATTTTCTAGGTGTTTCAGGCAATCCTCAAGAATAGGAGTCATGATTTTGATTTCAGATAAGGCAATAAAATAAATATTCTCAATATGAAGAAAAAATCACAAATCCATCAGCAAATTCACTATATCCACCCTAGTGTGATTCTTTTCTGTCTTTTTAGTATTGTTCATAATTAGTCAGAATTTTATTTTTTAGAATCTTCTATTGCATGTGAATTGAATTCTTTTTCAGATTCTCAGATTATAGGTTCATACCTATTTTTTTCTTCTGAACCTTTTGAAATCTTAACTGAATTTGAGATCAGCTATCTGACTGTATTCAGTTTTCTTTTTTCTTATTTTAATGAATCCCAAGATAACTCAGTCACTTTTTCACAAAGTTCTTTTCATCTTTGTCTTATCTTTCCTGACAAAATGTTATCTCAAATTATTCCTACTATCCACCTCCTTTGCTATTCACATGCTACTGAATAGAGCTACAGAAAGCCATAAAATTGAGCTGATTGTCTATACTGCAAATTTATGTTATCTAACCTCACTTTGGCTCTCACTACAGCAGACCATTCTTTTATATTTTTCTGATTGATTCTCTATACCACTCAACATAGAAGCTTTTCTATATAATTCAATAATATGATGAAATTCATTAAGTGAATACTACTTGCCAGGCACTGTGCTGAGTGCTTGAGATACAAATAAGAAAAAGAGCTTGCACCCACCCTCAAGGAGATTGCAATCAAATGGGAAAAGACAACACACAAAAGAACGTTGGAAAGTGGGGTGTGGGTGAAATATAGGGTACCTGCTGTGTGGGTATCCTGTTTCATGGAGTTTAAACCTGGTAAATCTGCAGATACAAAGTGGAGTGAGTTGAAAGTCCAGTTTCTGTGTCTATGAAGAAAAGCTTTGGGAGGAGTTTGGCATACCATCCTCCAGCCCTCCATTCAGACAGAGCAAGAGGGGGATGAGGTAGGTGGAACCTTCTCTTCTAAAGCCTTCCATACTACGCTTTCCTTACCTTCTTAGCTGAGATCATTCACTATTAGTTCTCTCTTTTCCCTTTTCATCTCATATCTCTCAGACATAATACCTAACTCTTTTCTCATTTAATTCAGTCTCTGATTAATAATAACTATTTTCCTTGCCAAAACCAATCCCTTTATGTTCACCCTTGATCCTGTCCCCTCCAACAGTTTGGTCCCATGATCATCCCAATATTCTTTCTAATCTTCAAGATCTCCCCATCTTCTGTTTCCATCTCAACTTCCTACAAATGGGCCCATGTCTCCCCATCCTTACAAAAACCCTTCACTCTCTCCTCTTTCCTCCTAGCTTTTGTACTAATGCTAATTCACTCCTGATTCACTTAGCTTCTCAGCTGAAGCTCCTAGAAAAAGCTGTCAATACACAATGCTTCTACTTTCTGTCATCTCATTTTTGAAATCCTGTTTCCAACCTCATCATTTACCTGAACTGTTTTCCTCAAAGTTATCAATGATATCTTAAATGCCAAATCTGATGACATCTTCTTAGGCCTCATCCTTATTGACCTCTCTGCTGCATTTGACATTGTTATTCATTTGATCTCTTTACTTACTCTCTCTTATTTCTTCTTTTCTTAGCTGAATCTTCATACATGTTATGCCCTCTAACTGTAGGTATTTCTCAAAGGTCTGTCCTGAACCTTCTTCACTTTTTCTCTATACTCATTCATTTGGGGGCCTCAACAGCTCCTATGTCTTCACTTATTCCTTACATACTAATGATTATCACATCTATCTATGAAACCCAATTCTCTCCCTTGAGTTCTGGTCCCATATCACCAACTGTCTACTTGACTTTTTGAGGTTAATATTCCTTGTCATCTCAAAGTTAACGTGTACAAAACAGAGCTTGTTATCTTTTACACAAATCTACCCCTTTGTGAAATTCTGTATTACTTTTGAGGCAACCTTGGTGTCTTCCTCACTCTCACCTGTCCCAGTCAGTTGTCAGTTATTTTAGGTTTTACTTCCACAACAGCTCCCTCCTACATATGTTACTTAGTATGTTTCTTAGCTCTCACAGGACCACCCTAGTTTTGATTCTCTTCATCTCCTATCTGGACTATTGTAATAACCTCTTAATTGTTCTCTCTCTCTCTCTCTCTCTCTCTCTCTCTCTCTCTCTCTCTCTCTCTCTCATCTCTTCATTCTAATCCACTTTCCAGACTGCTGCCAAAGTATTTTCCTAACCTTCAAATCTGACCGTGACACCCTATCTCCTCTTAACATACTCCATTGTCACCCTGTTATCCCTAGGGTTAAATATAAACTCTCCTATTTGGCATTTAAAGCTCCTTGTAGCCTGGCCCCTTTCTACTTTTCCAGTTGTCTTCCATATTGTTCTCTTCCATGTACTTTATGATCCAATTGTACTGTTCTGTGTGCCATTCCTTATACATTATGTTTCATTACCCATCCACGCCTTTTCACTGGCTATCATCTATGCCTGGAATGTTCTTTTTCTTTATCTCTTCTCTTAACATCCTTGGTTTCTTTCAAGAGTCACTTCAGACACTATCTTCTGAAGAAGGCCTTTCCCAGTCTCTCTAATTGCTAGTGTCTTCCAATCTACCATCTACTCTGTATGTATCTCCTACCTGAGAATCTATAATTTGTAATTTACTTCTCCTGATTCACTTCTTTTTCTTCCCATTTGAATTATTGTTTTTTATGTCTTAACTGTTATTTTATGTTGTATCTGAGCTTAAAATTTTTTTCTGAACTTTTTTTTGTCCTTGAATGTTAATTTAAAACCCTCTCAGTTAGGTCAGTGAGTCTTCTGCCAAATGTATTCTTCCCAGACTTTGTGAGACGTACTCCATGCTTCACCAGGGATCAGTTGTTCTAGTATCTCAGGCTACTATCCAAGAAATCACAGTCTTTGCTTTGACTATCTATTTAGCCAGATGTTCTTTTCTCATGTCCTCCTCCCTTTTCCAATGTCCTAATCTCTAACTGGAAGAAGAAATGAAAACACCATCTGTGTCCCTATATTGTTCAAATTTCTATCCAGAAAATCAGCATCTTTAGAGAGGGATTCCAGACTCCTACTTGGCTATCGATCATTTAAATATTACTTAGTAGAAGTAGGTAGTAGTCAATGTAGCTGATAATTATTTACTTATTCTGTCAAACTTGAGATAGTGTATGATTTGGAAAAAAATAAATATTGTACCACTGTGCCTTATTGTGCTGATTGGTGGTTGCCTTAGTTGGCTCCTACATCTAGGTTCAGGATGCAGCCTTCACTCTTCTTTTCTCCAACTGACATGCCATCTAGTCCAAAAGCTAAGCTATGGAAAAATTATTCAATTCATGTCTAAAACTGCTACTTTGGAATTCATTAAATAGGTTGGTGGTTGCCTCAGTTAACAACTACATCTGGTCCTGCTTCACTTTACTCCTCAGAATTGTCACCAATAACCATGCCAGACCACATCTAGCTTTCCCTTTATGGACCAAAATCACATCAACTCTGATGCTGCTCCTGGAAAGACTATATCAATACCTTGTGGTTCCATCCACTATCCCTATAATTTTCTAAAGCAAATATCCTACCCTAGTTTCCATTGTCATACACACACACACACACACACACACACACACATACACACACACAGTTATAGGTGTATAGTTTACATATGTATATATGTGTACGTGTATATATGCATACCATCTATATGTGTATATACAAACATAATACACATATACGCATGTAATATAAAATATTTATATATAAATATATGATTCATATTATATATGTATGTATATATATGTATGTGCGTGTTTGTGTGTATGGTTTCCCTCTATTAGAATATCAGTCCTTTGATAGCAGGAACTGCTCTCAACCCCAGTACTTAGTACAGTGCTTGGCATATCATAAGTGCTTAACAAATACTTTTTCATTCATTCGTTTTTTTCTTGATGCAACTTAGAAATATTCCTATCTTTCTGTTTTTTTTTTATGTTTACACAGATGGATAAAGCGATTACTTTTTGTAAATGAATTAAAACCTCATTATGAACAACTTTAGTAGCAGATAGGATTATAGGAATGTTGCTGGCAGATAAGTGTGATATAGTATATAGAGTGCTAGACTTGAGCCAGGAATACCTGATTTCCAATCCTACTTTAGACACTTACTAGCTACTTGAAAGGGTATGTCAACCTACTGCTCTGCAGTTCCACTCAACATCTCAGTAACTCTCCAAACCAAAATATCTCTCCTTAACATTCACTTTTGTATACTATCTCATCCTATAAGAATAAAAGCAGACTATCTTACCTTTTGTATGCATATTCCTAGTATTTAACAGGACAAAATGTGACACATGGTAAGTACATAATAGATGTTTTTTCATCTATTCATTCCCTCATTAAAAAAGTACAGAAAATATCTCTTGGCCTCTTCAAAGTGGAGAGATTTGGCAAATAAGGGAAGTGCCATTTTAAAATATGGACTTGTTTAGAAAATCAATTTAAAATCTTTGTGCAATTTTTCTTTTATATTTTTATTAACTAGAAAATTATCAACAAATATGCGCCATTCCATACACAAAGGCCACGAAAATGGGGGTTGTACGAGAAATCACAAATACTATTTATTCCTTTTACTAAGCATTGTTTTACCAAACTTTTTAAATTTAATTATTTATATATATAATTATTTATATATATTATTATATATTTTTTATAAAATAATGATTTTATATTATATATATTACATATGTATAATTTTATATATAATAATAAAATAATTATTTTTATAATGTTTACTATACATTGAATTTAACTTGGTAGTACCAACATTTTCCTGCTTGTCTTTGTTTCCCCTCTGAGCTTCCCTCTCAGCTTTTTTGAATATTTTAAAATGTTTAATTGGTGTTCTTTTTTTTCCTCCTTTCTTTTGTATCATTTTCGCTTACTTCATACTTTGTCTCCCAGAGTCCCACCCCTAATAAAAGGCTGCCCTCACTTTTTAACAAAAGTATAGTTAAGCCAAACAAAGTTGTGCTGTAATGGTCTTGTCTGAAAATGAATGTTGGAGTCTGTATCTACAGTATGTTATCTCTCCATCCAGAAGTGGAAGGCAGGCTTAGGCTTCACCATTAGTGTTCTGTGTTTGTGTTTGTGCTTGGTGATTTCCTTGATTCAAGATCTTAAGTCTCTCAAATTTGTTTTCTTTTACAATGATGTGGCAATTATATAAATAGACCTCCTGGTTATGCTTATTTCTCTTGGCATCAGTTCATGCAAGTTTTCCCACATTTCTCTGTATCTGACCCATTTGCTATGTTTTACAGTACAATAATATTCCATCACATATTTCATAATTTGTTCAACCATTCCTCCATTGATGACTATATGCTTTTGTTTCTCCTTCTTTGATACTATAAAAAGGACCATTATAAACAATTTTTACGCATAGATCCTTTCCCTCTTTCTTTAATTTATTTGTGGTATTTTTGAGTTAAATGGTACACACAGTTTAGTGACTCGGGTAGAATTCCAAATTCCTTCTCTCTTTCCTTCTTTCTTCCTTCCTCTCATTTTATTTTCAGTTCCAAATTCTTTCCTTTCTTTTACCCTCTCCCCCACCTGTGGAGAAAGCAAGAAATACAATATATATTATTTGTGTAAAGTCATGGAAAGCATACTTCTTCATTTGCCATGTTAAAAGGAAAAAAAGAGGAAGGAAATAAAAATATGCTTCAATCCATATCTGAGACCATCAGTTCTCTATCAGGATGTGGATAGCATTTGACATCATGAGTCCTTGGGAGTTGCATTGGATCTCTGTGTTGATCAAAGTTATTGTCTTTCACAGTTCATTGTTGTTACAAAATTGATATTACCGTCTAGATTGTTTCCCAGTTCTGCTCACTTCACTTTGCATTAGTTCCTGTAAATCTTTATAGGCTTTTCTGAAGCCATCTCCTTCATCATTATTTATAATAAAATAGTATTCTATAACATTCAAAGTCCATAACTTACTCAGCTATTTCCCAGTTGATGGGCATCCCCTCAGTTTCAGATTCTTTACCACCACATAAAGAGCTGCTATAAATATTTTTGTATGTAAGGAATCCTTTTTATTTTTCTTCTATCTTCTTGGCATATAGACCTAAGTATAGATATTGCTGGTTCAAGTGATATAAACAGTTTTATAGTGCTTTGGGTATAGTTTCAAATTGTTCTACAGAAGGGTTGGACCAATTCACAACTTCTCCAGTATTAAATTGGTATACCTCTTCCAACATACCTTCCAGCATTTGTTACTTTCCTATTCTGTCATCTTTGCCAATCTGATGGGTGTGAGGTGGTACCTCAGAATTGTTTTAATTTACATTTCTCTAATTATTAGATTTAGAGTATTTTATCATGTTTATTTATAACTTTGATTTCTTTCTCTGAAAACTGCCTGTTCATATACTTTGATTAATACAATTGGGGGAATGGATCCTGTTTTTTATAAACTTGGGTCACTTCTCTACATATTTGAGAAATGATACCATTATCAGGGACACTTCCTGACAAATTCTCCCCTCCCACAGTTTTGTGCTTTTCCTCTAATTTTGGCTGAATTAGTTTTATTTGTGTGAAACCTTTTTAATTTTATATAATCAAAATTTTCCAGTTTACCTCCTGTGAATCTCTATTTCTTGCTGAGTCGTGAACTGTTTCCATGTACCTGACAGGCAGTTTCTTCCATGACATCCTAAATCATGTACCCAGTTTGTGTTCATCTTGTTATGTGGTATGAGATGTTGGTCCATGACTAGTTTCTGCCAGACTATTTTCTAGTTTTCCTAGTATGTCAAAAAGAGAGTACTTGCCCTAATATCTGGGATCTTTGCATTTATCAAATGCTAGGCCATGGTGCTCTTTTGCTTCTATATATCGCACACTTTCTCTGTTCCATTGATCAATCACTCCTGCACTAAATTGTGCTGATTATGTCTGCTTTTTAATATAGTTTGAGATGTGGTACTGCTAGGCCACATTCCTTCATTTTTTAAAAAATTTTCTTGATGGTTTTGACCTTTTATTCCTCCAGATCAACTTTGTTATCATATTTTTCAGCTCTATAAAGTAATTTATTTTGTAGAATGGTATGGCACTGGATAAGTAAATTAATTTAAATAGCATTTCCATTTTTACGATGTTGGCTCAGCCTGTCCATGAGAAATTAATATTTTTTCAATTATTTAGATCTATCTTTATGTGTGTGTAGAGTGTTTTATAATTGTATTCATGTAATTCCTGTCTTGGCAAATAAATTCCCAAGGAATTTATACAGTTTGTAGTTATTTATGGATTGTTCAATTTCTTTTGCTAAGATAGGGTTAACTAAATATTCTATTTTCTATTGATCTGTGTAATTTATATTTCTGTAAATATTCTTCTATTTCATTTAGGTTGTCAGTTTTATTGGCATATAGTTGGGCAAAATTGTTCTGAATAAGAGCTTTAATTTCATTTTCATTGGTTGTTTATTCATCTTTTTCATCTTTTGATGCTGGTAATTTCTCCTTTTTTTAAAAAAAATTAAATTCTACAGTGGTTTATCTATTTTATTGGTTATAAAATCACCTCCTAGGTTTGTTAGTTCAATAGTTTTTTAAACTTTCAATTTATTAATTTCTCTTTTGATATTCCGGGTTTCTAATTTGGTATTTAATTGGAGATTTTAAATTTGTTCTTTCTCTACTTTTTTTTAATTACATGCTCAATATGGAGATCTGCTTTTTCTTTCTTTTATTGATATAAGCATTTAAATAAAGACTCACTATTCAACCAAAACTGTGGGAAAAAAATGGAAAGAAGACTGGAATCTTACATCAACAACTCTCAACATATAGCACAATAAGCTCCAAATGGATATATGACCTACATATAAAAAGGTGACATCATGAACAAATTAGAAGAGAAGTAAAAGAGAGAGGAGTTTATGTAATCAAAAGTGCTCATCTTTATTCCTATGATGATCTCTGTTCATTATTTAGTTAAGAAGTTTTTCCATAACTATAGTTTTGAAACTATCTTTCTTTGGTTGAATAGTGAGTCTTCATCCCAGTAGTTCTTGTCCTTGAGTTTACTATATGTTTGAAATTTGTTCAGTTGTTTCTGGATCTTATATACCTAACCTGTCTCGTTTATCAATTTTTCTATGTTTTAGCCAGTGCCAAAATATTTCAATATTTACTGCTTTGCATTATAGTTTGAGATCTGTTATTGCTACCTTTGATTTTTTGAACTTTCCTAAAGCATAATAAATTTTATTCCAGCCAATCATTTAAAATCTATATGAATCTTTATATGTCAAGGGTTCTTCTTGTAATCAATATATGCTTGCATTATGCTTTCTAAGCCATTCTGACCTCCATTTTATGGGTGAGTTTATCTTATTCATATTTATAGTTATAATGTTTTTCTTATACTTCTCTTATGTATTTTTTCTCTTTCTCCCTCTAAACTCCTTAACAAAAGGGAAGGTAATGGAGAAAGACATGGAATCTGGTAATTAGTAATCTGTAATTTTTAGTTATCTCTTCCACACATCTCTCCCTCTTTACTTCACCAAAACTCAGATATCTGTTTAGTATCCTTTCTTCTTCACCTTTTAATTTTCTCATCAAAATTCACCTAGTGAAACTGAAGTTGATTTTGCTTGTAACTATTCTCTGCTTGAATCTAGTCTCTTCTTTTGTCTACCCTCCTCTTTTCCTTCCTACTGCTTCCTTCTCTCTTTCTCTCTCAGGTTCAGATAAGAGTGAAATTATGATGTACCTGTTCCTTTGACTCCTTTCTCCTTGATTGTGTACTTACATAACTCATTTATACCAAATAGCAAGTTCTTACCAATTCTTTCTCATTTCTCCTCAAGTGGAATACATTTTCCAATCAGTTTTATTTTCTTTCCAAAAACCAACAACACAGAAAAAACACACCCATATCCTGTTTTGTATTTTTTTTTTCCTAACTCTCTCATTCTCATAGATCATAGAACTGAAACTAGAAGGGACTTTAGAGGCCATCTGATCTGACAAACTTATTTTACAAATGAAAGAAGGAAGGTTCAGAAATGTAAATGACTTGCCCAAGTGTGGTGTTAATGTGATTGAAGATCTTACCCACCCATTAATCCCCTTAACAGGCCTCATGTGGAGCTAGTTAAAGGAAGCTTGATTAGGGGAGGCTTGTTTGTAGGAAGGCCCACACCCTTTTGCTAATTAGGTCACCAGAGATGTGATACCTTAGGACCCTAAAAAAGGTATATATACTCTGAGGGTAGCCCTTAAGCTCTCAGAGCTGCAAGGGCTCTCAGAACTTCGGGAAGAGAGGAAGCAGGCAAGCAGACAACTAGGATTTGTGGATGAGTGTTTATGGGAAGGTGCCAGCAGAGGGGAGCATTACAGGATGGCTTGGCTCCCTGCTTTGATATTGTGTTTTAATATCTTTGTTGTTATAATGAAGTGGACTTACTGGTTTGGGGATATAATTGCTGCTATGTTGAATTGGAGTTATTGGTTTTGAGATTTGATCCTCTGGTGTCTGAATAAATTTTATTTTTTCTGCCTTCTATATGGAGAGTCTCATATTCTGTGATACAGAACTATACAGGCATATTAATGGTCACCATTGGTATTGTGACACTTGCCTTCTGATATACCAAAATCATACAGGTAGTAAGCAGCAAAAGTGGCAATTGAACTCAGGCTCACCCAACTCCAGAGCCAGGGTTCATTATACTATATTGTGGTACCTTTCTGACCTTTGAAGATTTTAGGATTCTGAAGGGACATTTATCTCTTCTCCTATTAGAATGTTAAGTATTTATATCATCATTTGTTGTTCAATCATTCAGTCATGTCCAATTCTTTGTGACCCCGTAAACCACAGCACTCTAGGCCCTTGTGTCCTATGCTATTTCTCGAAGTCTAAGTTCAAGTTTTTTGTTTCCATGACACTATCTATCTCATCTTCTGCCCTTTTTCTTTTGCCTTCAATCTTTTCCAATAAGTGGGTCTTTTCTAGTGAGCCCTGTCTTCTCGTTATGTGGCCAAATATTTAAGCTTCAGCTTCACTGTTTGACCATTCACTGAATAGCATGAATTAATTTCTTTAAGTTTTGACTGATTTGATTCTCTTGCTGTCCAAGAGACTCTCAGAAGTCTTCTCCACAATTCAAAAGCATTGATTTTGCTCAACTACTTAAGTTACTTTTCTAAATTTGCTTCTTTTGGCATTTCAAATTTTCTTTTCAACTCTTTTTTTTGCCATCAAAAGTGCTTAAAATTATTAAAGGTCCATTTTTCTATCTAAGAATGTACACGGTTTTCCAGAAAGTGTGGTTTTTTTGGTTCCTTAACTCTTTCTGGTTCCTTGTAGTTGTAGTGTTCCTTGTAGTGTTTTTCTTTGACCTTTGTTCTGGATTTTGTTTATGAATTTCCTGGCAGTTTTCATTTTGGGTTTTCTTTTCATAAAAGTAGATACAGGGTAGCCTTAGATAGGAAGGCACTAGCAGTGAGAGGGAATAGGAAAGGCCTTTTAAAAGATGACATTTGAGCAGACTTGAAGGAAACCAAGGATTCTGCAATGGGGAAGTGGTAAAGGAAAACATTCCAGGTAGGGGAAATTGTAATGTTCTCCTAGTTTTTGTCTGTAGTCTGCTTTTCTTTTCTCTCTCTTCACTCTTTCACTTGGAAATCTTATCAGTTCCCATGAATTTAATTATTATCTCTATGCAGATAACTCTTAGTTCTACATAGTCTCTCTCCTGAGTTCTAGTCCTGGATCATCAAATGCCTAAATGGACATTTCTAATTCAGTGTCTTGTTGACATCTCAAACTCACTATTGGTCAAAACTGAACTCATCATCCTCCCACACCCCCTACCCCAGCTTCCCAAACCTATCCATCTTCCAAACTTTCCTACTTCTCTCATGTGTACCACTATCTTTCTAGTAATCTGCTAGGTTCACAAACTTGGTGCTATCTTCAACTCCTCACTTTTACTTATTCCATGTATCTGAATTGTTTCCAAATCTTGTTATTTCTGTGTCCACAGAAAGTCTCATATATATCTTATTTTTCTACTTATATGGCCAATACCCTAGTTCTGGCCTTCATTATCATTTGCTTGTATTATTATAATAGCCTCGTAATTGGTCTGCTTGCCTCAAGTCTCTGTCACTCTCATCCATCCTTCACACAGCTGCCAAAATGATCTTCCTAGAGCATATGTCTGAACCATGTCACTTACTCTCCTACTCAATAAATTCAATTGATTGGCCATAACCTCTAGGATCTCTTGTATCTGGCATAGCTCTTTACAGCCTAGGCCCTTTCTATCATTTTATTTTTTTCTTAGATATTAACTCTCTCCTTCTCAGACTCTATGATTCATCTATAGTCTTCTACTTGGTGTTACTCAAAACTGATTCTCCATCTCCCATCCCTTTGTCTTTTCATTGGTTGTTACCCATGGCTGAGATACTTTCCTTCTTCCCTAACCTCTACTTTTCAGAATTTTTGCCTTCCTTTTAGTCTCAGTTAAAGTACCCTAGCTATTAGGGCCTTTCCCTCTAAGGTTACTTTGTATCTACTTTCCGTGTGTCCTAATGTAAGCTCCTTCAGCACAGGTATTGTTATTCCTGTTTCTTTGTATCACCAGTTCTCATCCCAGCTTTTGACACATGTTGTTGTTGAATTGTTCAGTCATGGCTCTTTGTAACCCAATGGATTCTAGTGTGCCAGGCCCTTCTTTCCTTTACTATCTCTCAAAGTCTGTACAAATTCTTATTCATTGTTTCCATGACAGTCCTCTGCCATCCTCTTTTCCTTTAGCCTTCAGTCTTTCCCAACATCAGGATCTTTTCCAATGAGTCCCATCTTCTCATTATGTGGCCAACATATTAAAGCTTCAGCTTCAGCTTCAGCATTGACCGTCCAGCGAATAGACTGAATTAATTTCTTTTAGTATTGACTAATTTGACCTCCTTGCTGTCCAAAGAGACTCTCGAAAGTCTTCTCTAGCACCTCAATTCAAAAGCATTGATTCTGTGGTGCTCAGCTTTCCCTGTAGTCCATCTCTCCTGGCCTTACATCGCTACTGAAAAAAACAATAGCTTTGACCATTTGGACATTTATTGGCAAAGTGATGTCTCTGCTTTTTAGTATGCTGTCTAGATTTATCATAGCTTTCCTTCCAAGGAGCACGCATCTTTTAGTTTCATGGCTGCAGTGGCTGTCTACAGTAATCTTTGAGTCTAAGAATATAAAACTTGACACTGCTGGAATTCTATCAACTCCATTTCTTCTTACTCTATTTGCCAGGAAGTGATGGGACCAGTTGTCAAGATCTTAGTTGTTTGGTGTTAAGCTTCGAGCCAGCTTTTACTCTCCTCTTTCACTTTCATAGGCTTCTTAATTCCTCTTCACTTTCTGCCATCAAAGTGATTTTATCTCTGTGTCTGAGATTGCTGATATTTCTCCCAGCAACCTTAATTCCAGCTTTTGATTCATCCAGCCCATCATTTTGCATTATGTACTCTGTATACAAGTTAAATAAATAAGGTGACAATATATAGCCTTGTCATACTCCCTTTCCAATCGTAACCAACTGGTTGTTCCATGTTCAGTTCTAATTGATGCTTCTTGGTCTGCATACAGGTTGCTAGGGAGACAAGTAAGATGACCTGGTACTTGCTTCTCTTTGAGGACTTGCTGCATTTTGTTGTGACCCACACAAAGGTTTTAATGTAGTCAATGAAGTAGAAGTAAATGTTTTTCTTTAACACCTTTGATTTCTCCATAATCCAGTGAATGGTAACAATTTGATCTCTAGTTCCTCTGCCTCTTAGAAAACCAGCCTACTCTTCTGGTAATTCTTGGTTCATACATTCCTGAAGCCTAGCTTTCTGAATATTAAGTCCAACCTCGCATGTGAAATGAGCATGATTGTTTTGTAATTTGAACATTCTCTGGTAGTACCCATCTTTAGGATTGGGATGTAAACTGATTTTTTTTCCAACCTGATGGCCACTGTTGCGTTGTCCAAATTTGCAGGCGTATTGAGTACAGCAGTTTAGCACCATCATCTTTTAGGGTTCTAAATGGCTCAGCTGGAATTCTATCAACTCCACTAGCCTTATTGTTAGTAATACTTCCTAAGGCCCACTTGACTTCATTATCTAGGATGTCTGGCTCTAGATTGGTAACCACCACATAGTGGTTATCAATGATGTTAAGATCTCTCTTGTATAGTTCTTTTGTGTATTCTTGCCACCTCTTAATCTCTTCTGCTTCTGTTAAATCCCTACCATTATTGTCTTTCATCATGTTCATTTTTTGCCTGAAATATTCCTTTGATATCTCTAATTTTCTTGAAAAGATATCTTTCCCATTCTCTTGTTTTCTTCTATTTTTTGCTTTGTTCATTTTAGAAAATCTTATCTTTCATTGCTCTTCTCTGGAATTTTTCATTCACTTGGATGTATCTTTCTCATTCTCCTTTCCTTTTCCCTTTCCTTCTTTCCATAGGCAACTTCTCAATGGACAACTGTTTTGCTTTCTTACTTTTCTTTTTCTTTGGAATGATTTTTTTTTGTTGCTGTTTCCTGCACAGTGCTGTGAACCTCTGTCCATAATTCTTTAGATACTCTGTTTATCAGACCTAACCCCTTAAATCTATTTATCATCTCCACTTTATATTCATAAGAGGTATTATTTAGGTCATACCTATATGGTCTGATGGCTTTCCCTACTTTCTTCAATTTAAGCCTGAATTTTGCTTTAAGGAGTTCATAATCTGAGGTCTAGGCAGCCCCAGGCCTTGTTTTAACTGACTGTATAGGCTCTATAGAGCTTTTCCATCTTTAGCTGCAAAATGTATAATCAATCTTATTTCCATATTGACCATCTGGTGATGTCGCTTTTTAGGTTGTTGAAAAAGAGTGTTTATGACCAGTGAGTTATCTTGACAAAACTATTAATCTCTGTCGTGCTTTATTTTGTCCTTCAAGGTCAAACTTACTTGTTAGTACAATTATCTTTGATTTTCCTACATTAGCATTCCAATCCCTTATGATGAATGTGACATTTTTTTTGCTGTCATTTCTAGAAGATGTTGTAGGTCTTTATAGAACTGATCAACTTTGACCTCTTCAGCCTCAGTGGCTGGAGCATAGACTTGTGTTGCTGTGATATTGAATGGTTTGCCTTGTATTCAAAGAGATAGCATTTGGCGATTTTTTGAGATTATACCCCAATACTATTTTTCTTTTTTATTGACTATGAGGGCTACTCCATTTTTAAAAGGGATTCTTGCCCACAGTAGTATATGTAGTGATCGTCTCAATTCAGTTTATCCATTCTCATTCATTTAAGTTCACTGACACTCAAGATGTTAATGTTTAATCTTTCTATTTCCTGTTTGACCACATCCAGTTTACCTTGGTTCACAGACCTTATATTCCAGGTTCCTGTGCAATACTGATTTTTAGTGTTGGCCATTTTTTTTTTTTTTTGTCACCAGATATACCCACAGCTGAGCTTCCTTTTGGCTTTTGCCCCACTGCTTCATTAATACTGGAGCTACTTGTTACCCTGCAGTCTTCCCCAGTAGCATGTTGGACACCTTCCAAGCTGAGGGGGTTATCTTTCAGTGTCACATCTTTTATCATTTTAGTACTATCAATTGGATTTTCTTTGCAAAGATAGTGGAGTGATTTGCCATTTCTTTCTCCAGTGACTTTTAGTCAGAACTTTCTACCATGACCAGCCTGTCTAGGAGAATCCTGCATGGTGTAGTTCATAGTTTCATTGAGCTATGTAAGCCCCTTTGCCATGATAAGGCATTGTTTGGGGGCAGGTGCAGGGTGGGAGGGGGAAGATGACACAAAGTAAATGCCTTATGAATGCTTGGTGATTAGTTGAGTCAGAGTAACCTTTTTGATCAAAGTCCAGCTGCCTAGTGACATGATTGGAATTGAAATGAAATTGTTGTGGATGGGGTTTGGAGCTGTTTAGGAGTGAAACAAAAGATAGATTTAACATATGGAATTCCCTTTCTCTGTTGAGCTGTGACTTACTATAGCTATTATCTGCTAAGTTGCTTTCTCTGTTGTACTGCCATCTACTGGTCCTCTGTTCACTTGCTGCACTTATGTACTGATTCCTGGCTGAACTGCAGTTGTGAGGTGGCCTTTTCTCCACAGGGACGTGGTGACAGCTCTCCAGGGAAAAGACCACATAACATTAGGGCTATTTTACCTCATTTGTGGGCTAGACTTTCAGCTCTAATCATGCCCCTGGCAAGCTGGCTGAAGGAATAGTATCTGACAATTACATGTAGTTACAAAGTATGCAAAGTATATGTCTTATCTCCTTTGTGGTTTATTCTATCCCTACAAAGTAAGTACAATCCATAGACTTGTTTCCATTTTACATATGAGAAAACAGAGGTTCACAGAGGTGAGGAGCTGGTTTATTCCCATTCACTGAGCTAATAAGTGTTAAAAGTAGAATTCGAACCCAAATTCTCCTGACTCAAGATCCAACATGCTATCCTCTGAACCAGAGTGGGTTCATCCAGATTAAAGTGAAACTTCACTTATTAAGACTTTAGGGAGCATGTTAGAACTGATGTTGGCTACCTTTGTTCACTTTTCCCTTAAGATGTGCCCAAATTACTCCTTTCTTACATCTTGCCTCATCTCAGTCACTCTCTACCTCTCCACCTCTCTTTCTGTTTCTGTCTCTCTGTGTCTCCCTTCTCTCCTCTTTCTCTTTCTCCTCTCTTCTCTGTCTCTTTTCCCGCTCTCTTCCTCTTCTCCTCATCTCTTCTCCTTCTTTCTGTCTGTCTCTATTTTTCTGTCTCTCTCTCTCTGATATTCTTTTCTCCTAGTGTGGATGAACCAGTTCCATGTCAGTAAAACCTGCTGTGCCAAGAATCCTCGCTTCCATGTATGCTTTTTTATATTTGTTTCCTGTATCTCTCATTATAAACTTCCTAATAAAGCTGACCTTAAGAGAAACAAAAAACTTCAGTTTTAAAAAAAAATGCGCATAGCTGCAAAGACAGTGCTAAATACACAGTAAATGTTCAAAACATGTTGACTCACTGACTGAAAACAAATGAAGGGCCAAAGGAGAGAGCATTGAGAATGTTTTTTCTTCCCACATGTGCTCTATTTTTAAATTTGAAGACCTAGGTACCAAGATAATAGACTGCTTGGGAAGAAATATCTCTTCATTGGTTTCACAAAATGTCAGAGACAATATCATTCCACTGCCATGATTCTGTAAGATCCTGTTTGTTAGGAAAGAATGTTTTTGCTCTACATATTTTTTGGTACAGAAAAAATGCATTTTGCCTTGGTTTTCACATGAACTTGACATAACATTGTTATATCACTAGATTGGGATTTCTGGATTGTGTCTCTGGCTCTGGATATAAGTAATTCATATAGACTATATAGACTTCTGTTTATATACACATAGGTATACAATGTGATTATTGCTTAAAATTTATCACTAGATTTTGTGGCCTCATTACTTGAGTTGGTCATTCAAAGGGGCATTGGGTCGTTCAAAGTTGTATTCAATTGGAAATTTTACATATACATCCCAAAAAGTTCCATGTGCTGGACTGCCTACTGTATGTGGCTGTAATTGACAAGGACCCTGTATTGTTGGATTTAATTGCACCCGAATGCACAGCCACAGAAGAGACTTCTTATAGCCTGGCTGCTAGCTGGTAGTAGGCTGGCTTTGTATCAATGAGCCAGCTAGTTAGTTTAAAATTCTCATTTCTGGGACTCTTGTTCTTGAGATGGAAAAAAAATCTTACAAAGCAATAAGCTTATGCTGCAAAGCCCAATTTAAGCGTATGATTCCAATGCTGAGATCTGGGTATTTTTGCAAGTGCAGTAAGATGCCTGAAAATGTAAAATTCATCATAATTCTATAGTGTAGCTTATAAACTGATATAAATGCCAAACAAACAGGCAGATGCTTTTCATCTATAATAATCAGATGGACACTATGCTTATTTTCTTCTGTCCACTGTATGATTCATTCTAGTTAATAAAATTTGAAGTGGAACACTTATCAGACTTCTTTATGAGAATAAATTAATAAATGTAGTAAGTGAGGAAGAAAGGTCCACACTTAAGAAGTGACAAAAAAGGAAAGAGTTTTCCATGAGACACCGCAGATGCAGACTAATATATTTAATTCATTACAAATACTTTCTTCAATTTCATCTTTTGATTCCTAGCCACCTTCATTTTCTTGTGTGCTGAGCCTGGAGTTAGGAATATTCATCTTCTGGAGTTCAAGTGTGGCCTTAGATACTTACTAACTGTGTGACCCTGTCAAGTCACTTGATCCTGTTTGCCTCAGTTTCCTCATCTGTAAAAGGAGCTGGAGAAGGAAATGACAAAGCACTATGGTATCTTTGCCAAGAAAACTCCAAATGGGATACAAAAGAGTCAGACACAACCAAAATGACTGAACAACTGCTCTGTGAATTAGATGCTAGAGGTATTTTTATTCCCACTTTTTTGGGGGCAGTGAAGTGGCACAGTGGATAGAGCCCTGGGACTAGAATTATGAAGACCTGAGTTTAAATCTAGGCTCAGGCACTTATTAGTTGTGTGACCCTGGGCAAATCAATTAAACCTTTGTTTAATAACTTATCTCAGTTTCCTCATCTGTAAAATGGGGATAATAGTAGTACCTACCTCTCAGGGTTGTTGTGGGGATTAGATGAGATAATAATTGTAAAGCTCTTAGCACAGTGCCTGGCACATAGTAAATTTATATATATATGTATATATATACATATATACACGCACACACACACATATATGTATATATCTATACATATACACACATATATACATATATATGTTAGATATCATTATCATTACCTTATAGATGAGATAACTGAGACCATGAGAGGCTCAGACATTTGCCCAGAATCAAACAGGTAGTGATGATCAGAGGCAGTACTCAAACACAGGCACTCTTGACTTTAAGTCTTGTAGTCCTACCAATAAGTATTGACTATGCTATTGTTAAAATGACTGATATCTGATATGAATTGACAAAAAATCCACTGATATTCACAAACTTATATAAGGCTTGCAATTCAATAAATGCTCATTAAATACTGCTCCACTCAAGACATGGTGCATTCAAAGCCAAAAACCAAATACAACTTCCATCCCCCCTTAAGCGACTTGCATTCTGCTGAGGATAAAAGATGTAAAATGAGAAATAAAGGCAACATAACTTGAGTACGGAAAGAACACATAGCTAAAGGGATATTTTCCTTTGGAGCAGGCAGCTAAGTCAGCTGAAGATGCAAGAAAATAAAGACTTTGGGAAGTGGAGGTGAGAAGGGAGTTTGTTGTTTGTACCTAGTTATTTGCATATTGACATTAAAAATTGAGCTCCCTGAGTGAAGAGACTGTGTTCCTGCCTTTCTTCACATCCTTCTCGCTAAGCAGAGTACTTCTGCACATAGTAAGTGGTAGATGCCCCTTGACTTGGCTTCTTGACTTTGTAGGCAGAGATGAAGGGGTAGCCCATTCAAGGGGCTATATTTTTTAAAATATAATTAATTAATTTATTTTCAGTTTTCAACATTCAATTCCACAAGATTTTAAGTTTTAAATTTTCTCCCCCTCACTCTCCTTCCTCATCCCCAAGACAGCATGCAATCTTATATAGGCTCTTGTATTATTAATTTTCTGAATCCAGTGGCAGTTATGGAGATCTTGGTGCATGGATTTATCTGTTTGGAATTTTAGGGGTTCCTAAGGTGTGGGAAGCATGCCACCTGTTTTCATTACTGTTGTATGATACCTTTCCTAAACTTCAGACTTCCTTTCTTCTGATGAAGATTTCAACTCCTTCCATGTCTTATAAATATTTGTGCTATAATGAAGAATCTTCATCAGATGGCTAAACTTTTGGTGATGAGCTTCAGTCAATTTAACTAGACTGGTTCTTGGATGGTGGGCATCTGATCTGTCATTGGAGTTGATACTTGAAGATTTTCACCTTTGATAGTATCTGACAGAATCTGTGGATTACTGGCATAGCCTTTGAAAACTCTGTATATATCTATGCAGGGGTGTGCTGGTAAATGTTAAGCAATTTGTTCCTCGAAAAAAAATGCCTGCATGACGTAATATTAAATTTAACTGCATTATTGACATTTTTTCCACTCCTTCCTTAAATCTAAATGATGAAAAAAACACAATGAATCAAGCCTTGATTTGTAGAGTTCCAAGGTTTAAATGCTCACATTGAAAACTTAACAATCAATTGGCTTTTTTGGGAGCTAGTTTGAGCTGCCTCCAGAACACACGTCCGTGCATCTATGTGATGATGAAGTGCTGGAGCAAGTTTTTTTTTAACTTATTTTTTATTTTTAGTTTACAACACTCAGTTCCACAAATTTTTGAGTTCCAAATTTTCTCTCCCCCCTCTCCTCCCCTTCCCCCTCCCAAGATGGCATTTAATCTGATATAGGTTCTACCTATACCTTCGAAATGAACTTATTTACATAATAGTCCATTTGTAAAGAAGAATTACAACCAATGGAATGAATCACGAGAAAGAAGAAACAAAACCAAAAAAGAAGAAAAAAAAGAGAGAGCAAATAGTTTGCCTCCATCTGCACTCAGACTCCGCAATTCTTTCTCTGGATGTGCATAGCCTTTTCCATCATGAGTGTTTTGGAGCTGTCTTTGAACCTTGTGTTGATGAGAAGAGCCAAGTCTATCGAAGTTAGTCTTTACAGATACAGTGGGTCTGTAATTGTGTGTAATGTTCTCCTGGTTCTGCTCCCCTCACTCAGCATCAGTTCATGTAAGTCTTTCCAGGTTATAATGAAGTCCATCTGCTCCTCATTTCTTATAGCACAATAGTATTCTGTTACATTCATATACCACAATATGTTTAGCCTTTCCCCAATTGATGGGCATCCCCTTGATTTCCAATTCTTTGCCACCACAAAAAGAGCTGCTATAAATATTTTTGTACATACTGGTCCAGGAGGATGGGAAGAGGTTTGTTCCAGTCCCAGAGCTTTGATCCCATGACTTTATATCTACTTCCTCTTCCAGTCCTCATGGGTCTTAAGGCTCTAAGAATCACAAAACCTTACAGGTGAAGTTTACCTCAGAAATCATGTAATCTAACTCATACCAGTACCCAAATAGGAATCCCCTTTATCCATTCTCATCAAATTAGTCATCCAGCTTCTGCCTAAAGACTTCCAGAGATGGTCATTACCTTTAAGGCTACTAGACCACTCTATTTTTTGAATTTTTGGGAATTTTATCTTTTACATTAAGCCTAAAAATTACCTCTCTGTAACTTTCACCTATCGCCCCCAATTCTTCTCTCCCTCCCCTCCCCTTTTTCCCTCTTTCTCCTCCCCCTTCCCCCCTCCCCCCATTGCTGCTGCTACCTTCATAGCTCTCTGCTTCCCAAAGGGAAGTCCATGCTGTAGTCAATTTGGACAACACATTGTTCCCTATATTTCTTTATTTTGGGAGGAATGGAGAAGTGTAGGAATATGGATTATGTTTGGTACCTTTTCTCCTGCTATAGGAAACAGTAAAAAATCTGACCCAGTGAGTATCTAGTCGGTGATGAGCCTTATGGATCCAATGTAGTTTTAGGATAATCCTGAACATGAACTACGACCTTTAAGCTCATATCAGTTGACTGTGGAGTACCATTGATTTCCCTTTTTGAAAGAAGTTGAGTTGAAGCTGCAGGTTGTTTCCCACATAACATTAACAATGCCAGTAAATCAACTGGGACTGTGATAAAACTAACAGGCCTTGTCCCAATCCAGTATATTAATCAGGGAATACATCCAGAACTTCAAGTTGCTTTCCAAGTAGAAAATCACCAGTCATGAAGTAACAACTGAAACTACAGTTTTCCCTGTGGGAGGATCATGGGCATTTGATCTTGGTATTGTGTAGCTGTCCTGAAACCTATTTTGTATTTGAGCACTTTTGAATCACCTTGGCATTTTTGAAGCCTGTCTGTTATACTCTTGTTACTTTACAGTAGCAGGTTAAAAGGTAATCTTGGGGGATATGAAATAGATCCATCCAGCATGAGGTAAATCCATCCAATATACTGATCCCCAGATGTCCAACAAATCCTAATCCTTAATGCTTGACCTTCCTGGAAATAAAGAATGAATAAAAGAAAAATGAATGTATGAACAAATTAAAAGAATCTATCACATATTTACTAGTGGCCAAATATAAAAGTTACACAGTACCTTACTACAAGGAGCATATATTTTAATGGAAGAGATAGCACATATGAGGAAGTAATGTCCAAATAAGGGAGTTATGGTATGGGAAATCACAAAGATGGTAAGAATTGTAATTGGACAGCCATTAATACACTCTTTCCAGAGGCAGTGGTAATTTTGATTTTAATATAGTCCTCAGAGAAAGAGGTTAAAAGTATTGAGTATGGGAAAGGTGCACAAGCAGAGTCAGAGAGGAAAATGACTGAGGTGAAGCTAACAAACATGGTCTTAGGAAGTGCAGAGTCCAGTAGCTTAGCTTGTCTCATGCATGGTCCCTGATGGTCTGGTTTAGATGGTTGAGTAGCAGAAGCAAGAGGAGTAGGATGGAGAGGACAAACTGAAATCTAAATGCCTTCCATCAGAATGGACAGAAATCCCAATATGAGTAAAGTTTTGATGACTCATGACGAGATTTGTTTGTCTTTCAAACTGTGTACAAAGCTTTTGTAATGATGGAGTCGTTAGTTGAAGTTGTTATGATTATTTAATATTTAAATCTTGCTAGCAAAGTGTGGGCCAAGAACTGTCCAATCTATTTCCATGAAAGTATGTCATTGGTGTCTTTTTCATTGTAACAATCCCTTTGTGCAAAAGGGCCAGACTGGTTCTGTGGTCTCCCTTTTTTTCTTTTCTTTTTTTTGCCATTCTTGTTTTCTTTTGTTTTTTTTTAATATAAATTTATTTTCAGTTTTCAATATTCACTTCCACAAGATTCTGAATTCTAAATTTTCTCCCCATCTCTCCCCTCCCCCCACCCTAGGACAGCATGAATTTTGATCATCCCTTCCTCCAATCTGCTCTCCCTTCTATTACTGCCCACCATCTTCTCTTATCTCCTTTTCTTTTATTTTCCTGTAGGGCAAGATAGATTTCTATACCCCATTGCCTGTATATCTTATTTCCCAGGCACGTAAAAACAATTTTTAACATTTCATCTTTAAAGCTTTGAATTCCACATTCTTTCCCTTCCTCTCTCCCCACCCACCCTCATTGAGAAAGCAAGCAATTCGATATAGGTCATACATGTGTAGTCATGCAAAACACTTCCATAACGATCATGTTGTGAAAGACTAACTATATTATCCTCTATCCTGTCCTGCCCTCCCTTTATTCTCTTCTCTCCTTTGACTTGACCCTCCACTAAAGTGTTTGCTTCTGACTGTCCCTTCCCCTAGTCTTTGGTCCCTTCTATTATCTCCCCTCAATTACCCCTTTCCCCCCTGCTTTTCTGTAGTGTAAGATAGATTTCCATACCCAATTGAGTGCGCATATTATTGCCTCCTTAAGCCAAATCTGATGAGAGTAAGACTCACTAATTCTCTCACACTTCCCCCCTCTTTCCCTCCATTGTAAAAGCTCTTTCTTGCCTCTTTTGTGGGAGATGATTTACTATATTCTACCTGTCCCTTTCTCTTTCTCTCAGTACATTCCTCTCAACATAATTTTATTTTTTAGGTATCATCCCTTCATATTTATCTCACCCTGTGCCCTCTGTCTACACATACACACAGATATGTACACACATATATACATATATTATATATATACATACATGAAAACATACACACCTATATATACACACACACACATATATTTTTCCCCTCTATCCTAATACTGAGAAAGGTCTCAAATTACAAATATCATCTTTTCACGTAGGAATGTAAGCAGTTCAACTTTAATAAGTAACTTATGGCTTCTCTTTCCTGTTTACCTTTTGATGTTTTTCTTGATTCTTGTGTTTGAAAGTCAAATTTTCTATTCAGCTCTGGTCTTTTCAACAAGAATGCTTGTAAGTCCTCTATTTCACTGAAATTCCATTTTTTTCCCCTGACCTATTATATGTATTTTTGATGGGTAGGTGATTATTGGTTTTAATCCTAGTTCCTTTGACCTCCAGAATATCATATTCTAAACCCTCTGATCCTTTAGTGTAGAAGCTGCTAAATCTTGTGTTATCCTGATTGTATTTCTACAATACTTGAATTGTTTCTTTCTGTCCACTTGTAATATTTTCTCCTTGACCTGGAAACTCTGGAATTTGGCTACAATTCCTAGGAGTTTTCCTTTTGGGAATTCTTTCAGGAGGTGATCAGTGGATTGTTTTTTATTTCTATTTTACTCTCTGGTTCTAGAATATCAGGGAAGTTTTCCTTGATAATTTTTTGAAAGATGATGTCTAGGATCTTTTTTGATCATGGTTTTCAGGTAGTCTAATATTTTTAAAATTCTCTCTCCTGAATTTATTTTCCAGGTCAGTTGTTTTTTCCAGTGAGATATTTCACATTGTCGTCTATTTTTTCCTTCTTTTGGTTCTGTTTTATAATTTCTTGATTTCTTATAAAGTCACTAACTTCCACTTGCTCCAATCTAATTTTTAAGGAATTAATTTCTTCAGTGAGCTTTTTGACCTTTTCCATTTGGCCGATCCTGCTTTTCAAGGCATTCTTCTCCTCAATGGCTTTTTGGACCTCTTTTGTCATTTGGGTTACCCTATTTTTAAAGGTGTTATTTTCTTCAGCATTTTTTGGGTCTCCTTTAGCAAGCTGTTGACTCATTTTTCATGATTTTCTTGTATCACTCTCGTTTCTCTTTCCCAATTTTTCCTCTGCTTTTCTTATTTGATTGTCAAAATCCTTTTTGAGCTCTTCTGTGGCCTCAGACCATTTCATATTTTTTAGAGGCTTTGGATGTAAGAGCCTTGATCTTGTTGTCTTCCTCTTGCTGTATGCCTTGATCTTACTCACCAGTAAGTGTGTAAGAAAATATCTTTTCACCAAGAAAGTAACCTTCTATAGTCTTATTCTTTCCCCCCTGTTTGCTCATTTTCCCAGCCAATTATTTGACTTTTGAGCTCTTTGTTACATGATGGGTGTACTGCCTCAAGTTTCAGGGGTTTTGTGCAACTGTTTTCAGAGATATCCCTAGGGACCTATAAATTCTCAGTTCCTCCAAATGGTATGATCAAAAGAGAGGTGTTCCTCTCCTGGCCAGCACTCTGGCCTGTGAGCAACCACAAGCAATCTTTTCTTCCCTGGAACTGTGAAGTGGGTTCCCTCTCTACAGCCATCACTGGCTCCACCACACCAGTGCTCCTTTGCACCCTAGGACTGCCACCCAGGACTGAGACGCAGATCAGCAGCTCAGTTCTCCCACCATTTGTAGGCTGAGAGCTCCAGAAGAAGCTGCTGCTCCAGAAGCGGCTGCAGCTGTGGCAGTGGTGCTGCTTCACCCCTGGGGCTGGGGCCGGGGCGGGGCCAGGACCAGCCTATGCTCCTCTCTTACTAAAGTGAGAGAGCTTTCCCACTGACTTTTGAAGCTGTCTTTGGCATTTGTGGGTTAAAAATTCTGGAAACTGCTGCAGCTGCCAATGATTCACTGCCCTGAGGCCTGCTCTAGTCCTGTCTGTGCCAGGGTGGTGCTCTGCCACAAGCACAGTGCGATAGACCCTTCCTGTCTTTTTGTGGCCTCTGCCACTCTAGAATTTGTTTAGAGTTATTTTTTACAGGTATTTTGAAGGGTTTGTGGGGAGAGCTCAATCAGGTCCCTGCTTCTACTCCACCATCTTGGCTCTGTCCCCCTCCTTTATTCTCTGGGGAAGTTAAATTCTCATCCAGCTCTGGGAAGATGGGGAAGAGGATACAAACTAGCCATTCACTTATTGATCAGTTGCCTACTATGTTTCAGATATTATGCCTGGGTATTGTGTGTGATGCAAGTTGCACAAGACACAATCTCCAGTCTCAAGGAGTTTATGCTCTATTTGTGGAGCGGTATGCATGCAAATATGCAAAAAATAGTGTTTTATGGGTGCTCCTTGAATTATACAAACTATGTGGAAAGCGGCAGGGGTAAAGCTGAGGATACATGGTCCCAAGGAGTATAGAGCCAAATAGCTTCTCTCCTTGCTAGGGATGTAAAGGAGAGGGACCACTGCCATCTGGAGTGATCAGGGAAAGAGTTGGTTGTACAAGAGATGACATTTGAATTGAAGCATGAAGGATTTTGTTAGATAAAGATAGAAAATGGAAGCCATCCTAGTCAAAAAGTTGGCATGAGAAAAAGCATGGAGGTTAAGTGCAGTGCATATTCAGGGTTTGGTGGATGTTCCATATTTGTGAGACCATAGAGCACATTTTGAGAACTATTGGGACATGAGGATGGAGAGGTAGGTTTGGGCTAGATTATAAAAACAAAACAAAACGTGGTTTGCGTTTTATCTCCAGGATCAACATAAAATCTCTTGTTTGGCATTAAAAGACCTATTAGGTGTCAACAAAATAGGTAAGAGACAAGCAATCTTTAATCAATTGATAAATGTTTATTTAGCACCTATTATGTGTCAGGTACTGTAGTAAGCACTGTGGATACAAAAAGGCAAAAGACAATCCTTGATTTAAGGAGCTCATAATCTAATCTGGATTCAGCATGACTTTCCTTTACTCAGGAACATACAAAGAACCAATGATTTCCTTGGGTGACAGAAATTCCTGAATGAGAACTTCTTTGACATTGATGACTTTGTATGGTTAAATCTCTCTTTTAGTAACATGTATCTAATATGTATCAGAGGCAGAATTTGAACCCAGGTTTTACTGATTATAGACCTGAAGGAATATTAAATGTCAACTAGTCCATCACAGCCTCACCCCTTCCTCCCATTCCAATCTTCTTAAGTTTATTCTCTTCTATGTACTACTATGCACACTGGTTTTCTTGCTGTTCCTTGAACAAGACACTCAGTCTCCCAATTCTGTGACTTCTTGCTGGCTATCCACCATGCCTGGAATACTTTCCCTTCTCACATGTACTTGCTGACTTTCTTGGTTTCCTTCAAGACTCAGCTCAAATCTTACCTGCAGAAGGTCTTTTTCAGCCTCCCAAGTCCCTACCCCATGCTAGTGCCTTCCTTTTGAGACGACCTTCCACATACTCTGCATGTGTGTTATATGTGCCTATGTCCATATCTATTGCTTGCATGTTGTCTCCCATGAGTAAGTGAGCTCTTTAAGAGCAAGGGATGCATTTGTAGCCTTTAAAAATATCTCTAGTGTTTAGCACGATGCCTGGCACATAGTAAAGACTTAATAAATACTTGTTGACTGACTGACTCATTGCCAGTCTAAGAAGTTTGAGCTTTATTTTGTGAGGCAGATAGTGGGTTAGGACATAATGAAAGCTTTAGGAAGATTAATCTGGGAATGGTGTGTAGTATGGTTGAAATTCTAGAGGCAAGAAGACCAATTAGGAGGTTATTGTAAGAGTTTAGTCACAGAAGTGATAAGAAACTGTATTAAAGGATGGCAGTGAGAATGGAGAAAGGATTGATATGAAATGAGATACACACACTCATTTATACATCTGCGTATACACATAAACATTTCTCTACATGTGTATGTGCTTGCCGTCTGTGTGCCGTTAACAGTGAATTTTGATCCAAAGTCGCAGACCAAAAGCTTTTTCATTTCTAAGAGAAAGCATACTGAAAGCATACTTTCACAAGGCTGAAGATAAGGACTCAGTGCATCGATAAGTGAAAGCCGGATTACGAAAGTGCAGTTATCCATAAGCCCTATTCCTAGTGGGTTGTAGGCAGTTGCGACATAGGTATCAGTGTGTTTGACACCTCTAGAACTCTAATGATACACAGGTCAGTTTCCAGTGAAATAAACTATTTGTCTTCACTGTGGGGAGGAAAATATGAATGTTCCTAGGAGGACACCAGTGGCGGTAAAACTAGTTGACACAATGGTTCTATCTTGTTCCTCAAGGTTGATTCTTACCTCTGATGGATCAAGCTCACTGGTTCCATTTCCTATTGGGCCAGCATTTGACATCATCACCTTTGGCAGTGAGATGTGCAGCTGGAATATGGAAGCATGGGCCAATGAGGTAGATCAGCAAAGGTCTAATGTGGCTTATCTCATCAGAGCAACTGAGGAGAATTAATTACCTCATCCTTAGCTTGGAAGCTTGGCAGTGCTTTAGTAGATAAACATTGGTTCTGGATCTCAGTTTGTAGAGAGCCCATGTCAACAAAAGAAGTACTAGGACCACCTGGCCATTTTGGCTGTCAGAGTATATATACGGCAAGTGTAGAAAGAGGCCTGGAATGTGTGTGTAGAAGGAAAAATTGGGACAAATGAGGAAGACTAGGCTGGCCTTTGAATCAGAAGATTTGTCACATATCCAAAGGCATTATTTAATGTTAGTGATGTAGTTTGGCCCATTAACTCAGAACTAAACATATCCCTCATATGGCTGTGACTTTCTAGCCTTGGCAACATAAGTATAACTGAACTCACACTCTCTAGAAGTTTAAAAATAAACCTAGTGTGCATAGTCGGAGTTACTCCAATACAATTCTCAGTTACCATTAGAGGATTAAGTAAGGGTATAATAATTTAATATTATGGTAGATCTATGTTCTCATCAAGGTAGGCACTGCCTCCAAGGGCGAAGATTAAAATATATTGATACTTTTTCATCCCTCTAAAAGAAATAAACATATACTCACTTCTCAGTAAGTTTAGTGCAAACTTGAACATAGGAGAATTGAAAGAAAAATACGTTGGAAAACATGCTGTGGGAGAAAGAATTGATAAAGCTTAGGGTTTGTACACTCTACAGAAACCTAATTCCTTTGTATTAGGTATACTTTCTTGAAGAAGACAATCAACAGACGTGGTAAAAACTGAATAACATTACAAATGATTAATTTGATTAAATTTTAACATCCAGGAAAGGATTGGTTGCTGATGTGGGAATATCAAGGAAGATATTGATTTAATTTAGAGGGTCTTAATAAGTTCTTTACAAAGTTTTCCTGTCTCTTAACCCTTTTCAATACATATTGGTATATAAGCTGAAACTATTTTTCATGATTTTTTTTTTTGCCGGGGTGGGGTTGGGAGTGGGCAGGCAAATGCTTATCATGAGTGCGTCAATATAAGATGAATACATGTCTTGAGATATGGTGCTTCTTTTTACCTTTGGATACTGATAAGCAACTGCTTAATTTAATCCTCCATGGAGAACTTGTCAGCCATCTTTCCATTTAGCTGTAATTTCCTTTTATCTTTTGGTTTTATTCATAATGAAGACTTCAAAATTGACATATTAGAAGAATATGTCAATACTGATATGATTCAGTTTTTCCTGTTGGCAGGACCTGTACAAGAATCTTATTTTCAGAGTAGCTACATTTAAATGACTTGGAAGTGTTCAATTCTTAGTACTCTCTGCCCTACTTTCAGACTCTCTACCACCAATATTATTGCAGAAACTAACTTTCTTTCTTTCTTTCTTTCTTTTTTTTCTCAAACACCAAACCTTAAACCCATCTCACTCTGGAGCTCAGAGATTGGACCAAAAAGGTCCCTGCCCAAGCTCTACTTAATGGCTATATTTTGGGTCCTCCTGGCTCAGAGTGGATGTCAGTAGTAACTGTTTCTCTTTTCACCAGCAACCCCCAGAGTCTTCCCCTCCCAGTTTGATTTTTTTTTTAATTAAGGGGACTATCCCTTGATTCACTTCTTAAAGAGGCCTATTCACTGAATGGATGTTACCTCACTCAAAGTGAGAACCTGAAAAGGCCTTAGCCTAAAAGAGTCAAGGTCTCCCATTGCATCCTGGGCCATCTCCAGTCATCCTGATGAATATCTGGCTTCTGGACCCAGAAGGAGACCCATGGCTCTGAAGGAGAAAGTGAGGCTGGTAACCTTGCACAGCCCTTCCTCACTCAAATCAAAGTCAACTGTAAGTCGTGTCATTTCGCTGATGTCATGGTTCTCTTTTAAAACAAAGGACAAATACTACAAGAACAACAACAGAAACAACAACACAACAACAAACAACAACCACAACAAACCACCAGTACTGCTCCGGAAGTGGTAGGGGACCACATAGATAAGAATAAGGGTATAGTTGATAATTTTTATTTTTTTAATATTGGACCAATAAATTTTTATTTTTTAAATTGGACCAATAATAGGTCCAATGACCAAAATTTCATCATCTAGTGGTGAGCCTACTGATAATGAGCCACTCTTAGAGAAAATATTGTAAGTAACAAGGAAAGAAAACAATTTAAATACTGTGGAAACACAATCAAGATTTCACAAGACCTAGCAGCTTCTACACTAAAAGTCCATAGGTCTAGGTCTTGGAACATTATATTTTGAAGAGCAAAGGAACTGGGGTTGCCTCCAAGAATAACTTATCCAGTAAGTTGAATATAAACCTGAATAAAAAGACGGATATTTGATGAACTGAAACACTTTCAGGTATTTGTAACAAAAAAGATCAGAACTCAATGGAGAATTTCATATAAAAGATCCAGAAAAAATATGAGGAAATCATTATAGACTAATTATAAGGTACTGATTAAGGCCAAACTGTTTACATATGATATATGAAAATGTTATTAATATTAGTTATTATTAGTAGTAACATTCTTAAAAGTGTTATTACTAAGGTAGTTTGAAAGAAAAGTTGTGGCTGAGTTGTATATTATGGGGTGAATCTAAAAATTGAGTAGGAAAAGGTAAAAAGAACAATCATCTCATAAAAATGGGGCATGAAAAGAAGAACTAATACAGAGGAAATAGGTGGGGAGTGGAGGGCTAGTAATATTGAGCCTGGGTTGAAGAAGAAACACTGTACATCTGAAGAGGTTTATAAGTCTTCTGTTCTACTAGAGAGGTGAAGAAAATGTGGGATAGGATAGAGGAGGGACTTTTAAGAAGGTATATAAAATAAGATTAGGAGGGTCAGGGAAAAATATAAGCACAAGAATTTTAGAGGAGTGGATAAAATAAGGTAACAGATAGGGTAAAAAGAGAGTCTGAGAAGGAAAATAAGGAGTAAAAATAAGATGGAGGGAAATTCACAAAGATTAATTGTAACTTTGAATATGAATGGGATGAATTCACTCATAAAACAGAAATGGATAGCAGAATGGATTAAAAATGAGAATCCAACAATATATTGTTTACAAGAAACACATTTAAGAATGAGAGATACACACAGATTTAAAATAGAAGGTTGGATCAGAATTTATTATTCATCAGCTGATGCAAAAAAGGCAGGGACAGCAATTATGATATCAGACAAAATTATGGCTAAAATAAATTTAATTCAAAGAGATAAATGCAATAACTACATTTTGATAAAAGTACTATAGACAATGAAGCAATATCAATACAGAACCTGTATGCACCAAACACTATAGAATCTAAATTTTTGAAAGAAAAGCTAAATGAATTACAGATGGAGATACATAGTAATAGTGAGACTTTAATCTTCCCTTCTCAAAACGAGATAAATCTATCCCCCAGATAAGAAAGGAGGTAATAAAGAACATATGAAGAAAGACTATCTGCATCCAAAGAAAGAACTGATAAATATAAGTACATATAGAATAATTTTACATATATGCACACACCTATTTGTATCAAATGGTAGCCATCTCTAGGGTGGGTGGAGAGGAGAAAAAAATTTAAATGATAATTTCATTGCATATTTGAAAGGAATAGCAAGTTGTACACAGTAGATTTGCAGTTTCATGTGCAATCATGTTTTTATTGTACTATATTATGGAAATACTTGTTTTTCCCATAAATTAAAAAAATTAAATGGATATAGTTTGTTGCCAGAACTTTCCTTGAAACTGTTCAAGTTTTCCCAGAAGATAGACCCTGCCATAGCTCATGGTTCATTGTCACAGCCTCTAAGACTCCAGGGTCACCTCCAAACCACAGTAAGGCCTCAAAGTAAACTTTATGAAGGATGTAAAGTTACAAAAGATAATATAACTATCCACAGTTATTTCTAGATATGCCAGAAGAAAAGCATATTACAACAAACACTCCAAACTTACCTTCAATTTTGGGTCTGTGAAATCTTGATTTATCATAGGTAAGGATGTTGCCTCACTTTCATATGAAGTAATACAAACAATAACTGACATTAGATAAAAATTTATAATTTTAAATATGCTTTCAGAGGCATCATCCCAACTGATCCCCAGCATTACTTTGGCAAGGTATTTTTCAGCTGCATTTTGCAGATGAAAAGAAAAAACAACCCTGAGATTTAGTGATGTTAGATCTTGCCTAACGTCACATAGCTTTTAAATGACTGAACTAGTTCTAGAACTCATATCTTTTGATTCAAAGTCCAGTTCTCTTTCTACTACACCAACAACAATTGTATTAGTTCTTCCTCCTCCCCTTGTGTATTTCAAATGGTCTTAAAATTTCACATCATGATCATCTGATTCCATCTCTATTATTTATAATGCTTTATATTATTTTGTCCCTTTGTTATCGTTGTTTAAAAACAGACAGTATTATGTGAAGGACAGAGTCAGACTTGAGTTATAATCATGGCCCTTATTTATTTATGCTTATTGGCATAAAATAATGCAGTTTCAAAGTTGGAATGGACTTCAGTGGTCTAATCCATAGCTAAAAAAGGAATCACTTCTATAACATGCTGACAAGTAGTCATTGGTCTTGGCTAGAAGACTTACAGTGAGGGAGAAGCCACCCAATACATTGTTTTGCTCTCTCTAATTGTTAGGGAGTCCTTTTTTTTAGCTCAAGTGTGCTCGAGCCAGCGTATCCCCACCTAAAAGAGCCGATTGTTACATTTTCAGTGTCAGTATTTACACCTTGTCAATTGGCACATCAGAGCTTGGTTTGTTGCTTTTGTTGATTGTCTGGACTTGATGGGTAACATTAATAACACAGTTTAAATTCATGAGTATGTCGTACATACATATACAAACACAAATATAGACACACAAACATATAAATATATGTATATGCACACATGTGTAGCTATATGTCTATTCTGTGTTCTGGTGTATATGTTCTAGTATATACTTATATTCCACTATATCTATGTCTTCTAGAATTTTAGTCTGTGGTATCCTATCTAGTCTTTATCAAACCCTTTGAAATAGTTAACTATTTTCAAATCTAGAGTGCTTATCAGACTAAGTTGGCTTTCCTTTTCTGTACTACAGACTTCAATAGGTAGTAGTCACTTCCCCCTCACCCCCCAGGTAAACTTCATACCTGTTTGTGTCCCTGTCATTAAACATCTACCAGCAGCACACTGCTGCATCAAATCCAATTTTATCTCTTTCTAACTTCTACTTCTGTTTCTCCTCCTTCCTTCTGAGCTCAAACAGAGTAATTAGCATAGAACATTAGCACCCTTCAAATACCTGGAAATTGCTGATCTCTTTTTCTGGTTAAACATCCTCAATTCCTTCAAGCACTCTTTATGGAGCATGAGCTTCAGACCCTCCACTCTCCTGGTTGCTTTTCTTTAAATGCTCTGAAACTTACCAATTTCCTTCTCAAATTATGGAGTTCAAGATGAACACAATGCTCTAGATGAACTTGGCAAGAAACAGTGGGAATGGTGGGGTCATATTCTCATTCTTGCATGCTGCACTTCTCTTAATGAAGCCCTAAATCATATTAACTTTATTGGTCACTAAATTGCATTAGCTCATTTGAGCTTTCAGTTTACTCAGACCCTCAGATCATTGTCAGACAAATTCTTCTTTAATCATTCCTTTACTATCTTGTACTTACGAAGTAAAATAAAAAAAAAAGACTAGTTGTGAGACTATATTTTATCTCTATAAAATTCCATTTTGTTTGATTCAGCCAAGTGTTTTAGCTCAGTGGTTCTTAAAACTTTTTGGACATAGGGCTCTTTTCCACTCTTAAAAGTTATTGAGTCCCCTAAAGATTTGTTGGGTGTGTTAGATCTTTTGATATTTACCATTCTAAAATTAAAGTATATAATTAAAAAAATTAAATCATTTAAAATAATGGTATTTAAAATAATAATGAATTCTTTTTACGTTGACATGTAAAATAACTATTTGAATAACATATTTTTATTTAAAATAGATATATTTTCCAAAACAAAAAATTAATGAGAAGAGTGGCAGTTTTACATATTTTTGCAAAGCTCTTTATTGTCTGGTTCAGTAGAAGAAAGCTGGATTCTCATATCTGCTTCTGTTTTCAATCTGTTACGATGTGTTGCTTTGGTTGAAATATATGCCTCATACAAATATGTAGTTGGAAAAGAGAAGATTATTTTAATAGGCAAATAAAGTCAATATTATTATAAAAATATTTTTGAACTCTGGACCCCTAGAAAGATCTTGGGGATCCCTTAGGGAACCACTATTTTAGGCTGTCAAGATTTCTGGATCCTAACTTTATTACCCAGTGTTATAGCTACCTCTCTAAGTTTTATATCATTAGAAAATTTGAGAAAATTGCCATGTTTGCATTTATTGAAGTCACTAATAAAATATTAAACAGCACAGGGCTATGCACATGTCTCTATGGCTTTCAACTGGAGACATCCTTCCAAATGGATAGTGAACCTTTAACCCTTTGAATTCAGCCATTCTACTAGTCCTAAATTCATCTAATTATGTTAAAATTTCTCCCCCTACCCTTTTCACTCAAAAAACCCAAAACAAACCCATAGACAGATAAAAGCAGCTTTATGTCCTCTCTGTCTTCACTTGACATCTTTCCAGCCACCTGTAGCAGTACTGCTATCCTTGTTTTGATCCTCCTTTCCTTCCTACTCAAAAGCAAAAACAAACTTATGCCCACCCCTCTTTGCTGTTTTTAGCTTTTTTTCTTTTTACCAGCATTAAGAGTTGGTGAGCTTTAGCAACCACGGCACTATCCTTAATAGTATTAGGGAATGGTTTTGTGTTCATGCTTTAGTTAGGTGCCCTTGCATCCATCTTCTGTATGTCTTTTTCATATCTTCATTGGTTGCTAAGTGTTTTGTGCATGCAATTTGGTCTATTTGGACAATTCCTCTTTCTTCCTCATCAGAAATGTTTCTCTTTGTATCCTTAATTTTATTTTTTAAAGTTACTAATCTTTCCTGTACCAACATCCCCTTTAGAATTTTAGTCTGTGGTACTCTATCCTTTTATCAAACCCTTCAAAAGATAGGTTTGAAGCCTGTTGGTAATCCAAAACTTGGTTTAGATTGTCTGCTGAGGTTTTACCAGGGTACCATTTTTATAGGTGCATAGGAGAGAAGAAGACTTTTCTATTTCATTTAGAGCTCAAGAGGGCAGAGGCCACAGGCAACATGGCATAATGCCTTTGTCAGCTTTCTTGGCTGAAATTTCATCTATATGGTATGGGATTCCCCTGTCTGAGGGACTCTGTGCCTTTCCAAGAGCCCCTGTGCACTGGGATATTTTTGGCTTCCTCAATCAGAGAAGTTATTTTGATTCCAAGGAAAGAGGCCAAGCCATCCACTTTGATTATAATTAGTATCAGTTTAATCAATAGAATCACTTATATGTAGGGGGCTTCTCTGGAATGGCTCCCAGATGAAAACAGTCTTGACAATGGATTGATCCTTTGCTTCTCTCTTAGAGATCCCCAGAAAAGCCCAGTGATTATTATAGAGAACATACAAAGGGAGGAAGAGTTAGAGAGTGCATTGCTACTGATTGGTGGATATTTTTGGTTTTCTGATTAGTAATGAGCTTGGGCATTAAGCCAATGTTATGCTCAAACATAGGTTTGTGTATTGATCATGTACTGATCACACCTGGGTCACAATACTCTTGTTATGGCTTTTATAGGTCATAGTATCTAAGTTATGACTCAGCACCTAAGTTATGATTTTTAACAGGTTACTATATTTGGGCTTCCACCTTTCACAGAGTTTAAGTTTTATGACTTATCACTTATTACTGTATTTTATGGCATTTCCCCAATACAAATCCCTCACTGTGTCAGTGACTCCAAAATCTATATATCCAATCTCAAGCTTCCAAACTTAAGTTCTGTGCCATGAACAGGGCATTCCAAAGGCACTTCAAACTCAGTATGACCAAAAGAGACTTCATTATCCTTTCTACTGCTTCTGAACTTCCCTTTTATCGTCTTAGGTACTACCATCCTCCCAGTCACCTAGCTTTATAAACTCAGTGTATTCCACAACTCATCTCCCTCCCTGCCTCCACATATCCAAAAAGTTTCTAATTCTTGTCAAGTCAACCCAGAAAACATTTCTAGTACATATCCTCCTTTCTTCACCTACACATCTTCTATCCTCGTTCATGCCCTCACCAACTTTTGTCTGGACTATTTTAATAGTTTCCCATTTGGTTTCCTTGATTTGTCTGTCCTCATGCCAATTACTTTTTCACATGGCTGCCAAAAATGATTTTCCTGCAACGGAGGGCAATCCTTGTTAGCCCCACATTAAGTACTCTTGTGACTTTCTAGTACCTCTATGATCAAATACTTGCCCCCTTCAAATATACTGTGATTCAGCTCTATTGATCTGCTTGTTCACACCTATGGTGCTCCGTTTCCAATCTCCATGCCTTGACCCTGCCTGTTCTTTTTTTAAAAATTATTTTATTATTTAATATTTTTAGTTTTCAGCATTGATTTCCACAAGATTTTGAGTTATGAATTTTCTCCCCATTTCTACCCTCCCCCCACTCCAAGATGGCATATATTCTGATTGCCCCATTCCCCAGTCAACCCTCCCTTCTATCACCCCACTCCCCCTTCCCATCCTCTTTCCCCTTACTTTCTTGTAGGGCAAGATAGACTTCTATGCCCTATTGCCTGTATATCTTATTTCCCAGTTGCATGCTGTGTCGTAAGGCAAAAAATTGTCTCCTTAGCACTTAGTTCAACAAGTGCCCTTGAAGAGTTTGGCTTTTGTCATTGAATCTTGCTAAGTGCTAAGCCTGGGTGAGGTCAAAGCCTTCAGGGCTCCAAAAACTGGATATAACTGAGGAGAGCTTGGCATTTGATTTTTGGGGCACACTCATGGAAGGAGTGTTGAGACTCTGGGCAAGCTGCAAACTGCCCCCCAGCTTTGAAACCCAGATGTTGGGCTCTTGAGACATTGTTGATGT
>CM053622.1:245529870-245544917 GCA_028646595.1 Phalanger gymnotis
CGTGTGTCTGTAATCCTGTATAATGTTCTCCTGATTCTGCTCCCCTCACTCACTATCTTCATTTCTTATGCAAACAAAGTTTCCAAGGGCTCCATTCTAAACTTTCCCCTCTAAGTGGTTTCTACTACTGCTTTGAAGAGCTTGCCTTTGGATTTCTCTTTTCCATTGTACCTAATGTTCCGTGCCAATTACACAATAACAGTGCCAATTATTGCAAGTGTCGTAGAGGATACTCCCTCATAGTAGGGTCCTTCCCCCACTGTGTCTATGATTATGCAGCCTGACACTTATCTATTTCCATCCCTGCTTATCATTTTCCCCTCATTTGCTTCAAAATCTTCTCCTTGGGTCCATGCTCTCCCACTCACCCAGGAATCAGTTGCCCCCAGGACTTCCAATTCTTTCCCCCAACCAAGGCAGGAGAAGTAGAATTTTCAAGCACTAAATCCTCCAGCCACAGTCAGCACAAGGTCTCTATCTCCTTTCACAGACTCTCTTCATGCATAGGAGCATTCATCATTGGAACTCCTTCCCCATAAGACCTCTTTCCTTTTCTTTCCAATCATTTCCTCTTCCTCCTTGCCCATTCTTCTGTAGGTTCTCTTTCTGAGACCATAGACATCCCTTCCTTTCCTTGCTATCCATTGTTTTGACCCTGGCATATCACACATCCATCTATATCCCCTTGGTCCCCCTTCACCCTTTTATGTACCCTCCCATGTTGTGATGCAGTCCTACAAAAAAAAACCGCAAGAAACAACAACCCAGAAAACATTGATTCACCTATATAGGTAGGGTGTTGCTAGGTTTTGTCCATAATTCCCCATGTGATTCCCTTCACCGTTACCTCTATCAGACTTCTTTCTTCACTCCTGTCTCATTGTGTATATTTAGAAAGAAGTCTCCCAACTGGTATCTCTGCTATCGCTGTCTTGCTATCACTGCCTTTGGCTGCTATCTTTATTCACCCCTGATTTTCTGTTGTTTAGGATGTTTGAGAAGCAAATAATCTCTTCCGAAACTGTTTCAAAAGTCTCTTTATTATTGATCATCCATTTTGTTTCATTTATGATTATGCTTTGCAGGGTAGAGTACTCTGGGTTGTATCCTGAGCTCCATTGCTCTTGGATATATCATTCCATTCCTTCCTACATTTGTAGTGGGTACAGAAAAGTCTTGCATTATTCAAATTTCTTTTATTTTGTATTTTAAGGTCTTTCTTCTGATCACATTGTTTCTGAATTGGGTTGTTAAATTTAACCTTAAATTTAGTCTTGGAGTTTACAGCTTTAAGGTTTTTTTTTTTTCCTGGAGATGGTCTGTGAATTCTTTCAATTGGAATTTCATTTTCTACGTTAAGAGGCACTACACAGTTCTCTTCTATTATTTCCTTCATTATGAGGTTAAGTTTCTTGTCCTTTGTTTTCTTCTGGATTGTCTATTTGCAGCCTACCTTTGAGAACAGTATGTCTTGTTTGCATAGTGAATATATCTTTTTTTAATGTTATTGGTTTTTCCTTCTCTTCTTCTAAGTTATTTTTCACATGTGCATATTTACATTTCCAATTCATTGTTCTCTCTTTCGTTTCTTTGGGAAGACACGCCATTGTAGATTTTCTAGTAGATTTTTCTAGTTTTTCTATTTTGTCCATTATTTTTGCTGTGCAGGTCATAAATTCTGCTCTCATGGCTCTTATTTCTTTTTTTAATTGCTCAGGAACCACATGTTGTGGTTCCACGTTCTTTTCACTTTCCACAGAGTCCCCTGTTTCTTTTAGTGTTGGATTATTTTCCTATTTTTGTAGTATTTATTCATAGATCTCTGAACTCATTTACTAGTTCTGGAGGCTGTATTGCCTTCCATTGTTAATATTTTCACTGTTGATTTATCTCCATTTATCCAAAGTCTTTGAATTGTCTTCTTCCTGAGATCTTTGGTAATTTGTCTTCCCCCCTCCCAATTTTTCTATATACACTTTCTAACTCTGCCCCTCTGATGATGGTTTATTTAGAACAGGGCTGTCCAAAATGTGGCCCGTGGGCTGCAGTGGGATTTGTGCAGCCCACCTACAAGCATAGAAATTTACACTAAAATGGCAAATCAAAAGATATTGTCTATTATTTCAATAAAAACCTGAGGTTGGACAGCTCTGCTTTAGGGGTTGGCTCTCAAAGTGCCTCTTCTCATGCTGAATCATTCACAATTTGCCATTGTAGGTCTCTGACCCAAGTGACTGTTGGGTGGTCAGAACTGGCCTCAACTGGATGGTGTGCTTTTTCTATCAGGCTTAGTGGAATGCTACACAGTGCATGATGCCACCATTGTCTCCACCCCCTCCCCTTACCCCCAGGTGTTCTGTCCCATTCTTTTTTTTCCTTCATATTTTCACATTAATCATGTTGTAAAGAAGAATTAGGACCAATGAGAAGAACCACGAGAAAGAAGAAACAAAAAACGAGAGCAAATAGTATGCTTTGATTTGCATTTAGACTCCATAGTTCTTTCTCTGGATGTGGATGGCATTTTCCATTGTGAGTCTTTTGGAGTTGTCTTAGATCCTTGCATTGCTAAAAAGAGGTAAGTCTGCCAAAGTTAGTCATCGTACATTGTTGCTGTTACTGTGCATGATGTTCTCCTGGTTCTGCTTACTTCACTCAGCATCAGTTCATGTAAGACTTTCTAGTTTTTTCTGAAGTCTGCCTGCTCATCATTTCTTATGGAACAACAGTATTCCATTACATTCATATACTACAACTTGTTTAGCCATTCCCCAATTGATTGGCATCCATTCTCAGTTTCCAATTCTTAGCCACCACAAAAAAGAACTGCTATAAATATTTTTGTGCATGGGGGTCCTTTGCTCATTTTTGTGATCTCTTTGTGTCCCATTCCTTTTGTTCCTCAGTTCAGAGAGTTGTCATCAGCTTCCTTAAATTATTTAACAACATTATTCTGAGAGATCCAAATACCTTACCAGACAGCCACAGGAACCCATGGCACAAAAAGTTTAAGAACTGTTGGTCTGGTCCCACTGTTTTCCCTCTCTTTTTTTGTTCGGTACCATTTTTACTTCCTCACGAAGTAAACTGTGTTAGAGTCCAAGTGTTGTATTTGTCCTTTTCCTAACAGTGAAAAAAATTTGTTGTGAAGTTCTTTACAGATCTTTTCCATCTTTCACATTTTTTGATTTCCAATTTCATCTTCAAATATCCTCAGAGTATCTTTTCTTGGTTGGGTCTCTCACCAAGCTTTCATTAAATTTGTTGCTTTCCTCTGTTGCATATTACTGTTTTATGATGTAATTATTCTCATAATCTTCCACCATCCTTCTTTATAAGATTTAAAAAATAAATCTAAATTCTAAATCAGTATCCCCATTTGTTTCTGCTCAGTCAGTAAATTAAATGTTTGATGATTAAGGTAGTTTGAGGGCTTTTTTTAATCCCCTCACCTCTTTGCCTTTATATCAGTAAAGCTTCTGTACAAAATTTTGCCACTTTCCATTTTTTACTCCTCCATTTAACGTTTGGCATCAATAACTTGTTTAAGTGGGTCAGGTTGGAATTGTATTAATTGAATTCTATTTCTTTCCCTCATTGTTATTCTTTCTTCTACCTTTGTATTGATGTTAGTCTTTGCTTTAATTTGCTCTCTGATTCTATGCAAATAATTGATTCAGAGATGATGCCTGCATTGACAATTAGTCATTTTCTCCCTTTTAAAATACAGTTTTATTTTCTGTGATATTATTTGTTGCTTACCATATGTTGAGCCTCTTAGTTTTTAATCATTCCTTCCATTTAGTTGCAAATTCCTTTTTGTATTTAGGTTTTGTTTATAGTAAGGACATCTAGATAGATAGAATTTACTTGTCCCAGTACTATACCTATTTATTGGTCATTAGACAACATTGCATTTAGAGCTCTAACAGCTAAGTTAGTTATCTAAAAACTGTTTGATTCTTAGCATTCCCCTCTCTCTGCTTGATCTCTATAGAAGAATGAGAGGTACACGTAGGAACTATTTTGTATTTTTCTTTGTTTCAGGAGTTGCCATGGCTGAATAATTCATTACTTTCTGGCCAGCCTTCAGGTGATCAGCCTCTCAATAATTAGACGTATTCTGATACTAGGAACACTGGCACCTTTTCAACCTGGAAGAACTTGCTGGATCAAATAGTCCACTGGCATAGAACTTGAATTCTACCGCTACACCATGACCAGATGTCAGAATAGAATTTTGTGGAGGAAAAAAGCAATAAAGGTAGTAAAATTCTTATGAAGTAAAGAAATTCCATAAAGTCAAAGTTACCTAAGCTGCATGATACAGTATGAAATGGATTTGACTTGATGTTGGGAGACTAGGATTCAGATCCAAGCTCTGATTCTTATTAGCTGTGTGACCACAGGTGAGTCTATTAACTTCTTTCTAAATGGGCATAATAATATTTGAACCTTATCTCACAGATCATCATGAGGATGTAAACCTTAATGTTCCATAGAAAAGGTGATTGCTAATTTTTGTTGGTTTACCATTTAGTACCCTCTAGTTGTATTCAGAAAGAGGGAAAGTTTCTGTGAATCCTAATCTCAGATACTTGACATGTAATTATCCTGATCTAAGTTTATAACAACTCTAATATCAATCTGCCAGTCATCCAGCATTTATTAAGTGCCTTCTTTGTGCCAGGGTTTGTAATAAGCACTAGGGATGTAAAGAAAATTCAAAGACATTCTCTGCAAACAAGGAACTCACAGTGTAATGAGAAAGCCCAACTCAGATATCTCATCATTTCTCACCTGGATATACTACTTTGAAGCTTCTTGATTGAATCCTTAACCATGGCCCTGCATAAGGTCCCCACCCTCTCTTCAGCTTCTTTTTATAGTTTGTGTTCTCACATTAGACTGTAAGCTCCTGGGAAGCAGGGGCTGTCTTTCTCTTTTTGTGTTTATTTACTCAGTGCTTAGCACAGGGCCTGGCACATGGTAGGCACTTAATAAATGTCTGTTGACTAATAAGGAAGACAATAAGTAAACAAGTATGTACAAATAAATTGTAGACAGGATAAATTAGAGACAACCAACAGAGAAGAGGCACCAGTATTAAGGGGGATCAAGAAAGTCTTCTTAGAGAGAGAAGGATTTCAACTTGGGCTTGAAGGAAGCCTAGGAATCCAGGAGGCAGAGATGAGGAGAGAGAGAGTTCAAGGCATAGAAGACAGACAGTGACAACAACTGAGTCAGGAGAGAGAATAGTATGTGTGGGAAAAGGCAAAGAAGCCAGGGCCAGTGGATCACATAGCACGTGGTAGGGTGCAAGGTGTAAGAAGATTGGAAAGGTAGGAAGGGATCAGCTTATAAAGAGCTTTGAATTCAAGAGGATTTTATATTTGAACCTGGAGGCAGTGGGGAGCCCCTGGAGTTGACTGAATTTTAGGAAGATCATTTTAAATAGAGGATAGAGTGGAGTGAGGAGCCATATGTTCCATGGAGACCAGCAGAGTATTGCAATAGTCCAGGTGTGAGGTGATGAAGGATGGTACCTGGGGGAGCAGTGTCAGAAGAGAGAACGGAGTAGATAGAAATACTACGAAGGTAAAAACAAGACTTGACCTGTAATAAAATACCTTTACTCAGAAAGAAAAATAAAGTACTACAGCTACAGAAATTGCAGACGTAATTAGCTCTAGAGTTGATATGTAGCAGTAATTTGATGCTAGCACTTTGCTTGTTTCAAGACAATGCTTAAAACACCTTCCCTGCACAATCATAGTCTCATCTTCCTTCAGTACCAATATAAACACACAAGTTCCACTCATTTCTCCCCCAGTCTCTTTTTTTTAGTGATCTCCAATGTAACTAAACCTCATAATCTCTAAGCTCTCTTCAATTCTTATGGTATATATTAGGTACCAACTCCTATAGAAAGCTGTTCCTTTTCATGTATTAGCACTTGTTCCATCTTAAAGTTACTGTGTATATACTTTGTACTTATTTTTGTATATGAAAGTTGAATTCTACCCCCTACCCCCAATAGACTATAAACTCCTTGAAGGCAGGGCCTTTTTCGTTTTTGTCTGTGTATTCTTATTGCTTAGTATGGTGCCTTGCATATTTTAGGTACTTATTAAATGGTTGTTGAATTGGACTCAGTTAAGGCCAGGATTGACTGTCTATTCACAATCAGTCTCATGAGTTCATGCTTTCCTTTTTCATGCTTCATAGAATCACAGATTACCAGCGAATGAAATATCTATCTTAGAGATTATCCTATCCAACCACCTAAACTTATGAATGACGATTGGAGGTTGCGATGGGAGGTTAAATAACTTGTCTACTGTCATGAAACACTGGGCTGTGAACATTTCAAGAACCTTTTTTTCCTCTCCTTTATAAACACCAATAGATGGGGAGACTTTGAATTGTGGGAAGCAGCACGACTGGGAACCCAAGGCAAGAGTTCCTATCTAACCCTCTTCCCTCCACCTTTTTACCTTGAACGATGGCCTCTTTGAGGGTGTGCCACTTGCCAGTTGCCTTGTAAACCTAGATTCCAGAGAGCATCTAGTTTGTTTTTATTTCTTCCTTCTCCAGGATATGTGGAAGGTCAGTCTAAAATGAGGACCGCCACATGTGACTGTGGACGTTATAAAGAGACCAGTGGGACTGAGGGCTGGATGTTTCCTCTGGAATCCAGGAGAGGTATTCTGTACTGTCTTTACAGAAAGCAGTGTTAGGATCAAGTAGAAGAGAAATCAGCTTTCCAAAGGTCAGTGCTCTTTGCTTAAAACTCTGTGATTTTCTTCCAAATCTGGGCAGATGTCTGGACTTCTGTGTTGGTAAGCAAAATGGGCTCTTAGCACTTAGTTGGCTTTTGTTTGCTTTGAGTAATTCAGTGTATTTCATTGAGCCCTACTGGGTGCTAAGCCCCAGGCCCAAACCCCTATTAGGTGTAAAACCTATGTGGGTGTGGGCTGGTAACTAAGGCCCAAGGTGGGGCTAACTCAGGGGAGGGCCTAGGTTATACATGAGTTTGAGTGATAGGTTTGGGACATCAGAAGCTCTTAGACCACGTGGGTTTAAGTCGCCTCTTTGTGACAATTTTAGGTCACATGGGTGATTCGCATGTGTGACTCACCCCTGACAGTGAAAAAGATATAAAACCAGGTATTGGCTTTCTCTTCTTTGGAGCTCTTACCCATAGCAGTGGTGGCACGCGTGACTCTGGGCCAGCCCTTGTTCTGTGCTCCTGGGCTGAACCTAGATGTTGGTAACTAGGAACTGTATTGGGTCTGTCTGTTGATGTTTGTAATTTGTTTGTATTTTGTTCTGAAGTTCAGTGTGCTGGTCTCTTCCCCTGAACTAAGTGAATGATATTTGTATGCTGAATTAAAGTAAGCTTGTCAACCCCTTAATGTAGCTTTCCTTAGTTAAGCAGATCAAAAGAACTTGTGCTTTTGCAGCATGTTGGTAGTGTTCTTGTGTGTTGTCTTTCACCCCCACAACAGCTGCTAGCCGGATTGTTGAAACAACTTCCCCAAAGAAGTAGCAGAGGTAAGGTTTGAATCCAGGTCTTCTAATGCTGTATGGACATGGAATCTTTTTGCTGCTTCTTTTCTTTTAGATATTTTAAAAAACCCTTCCTTTATTTGACTTAATTTGAAATATCGAATGGCTAATGTGAAGATATCTCCTTTTTGTTTCATATAATACACAGTGTTATTAGCGATATGGCTTCAAGTCTTACCAGAGTGTAATATTCCATTAGACTTGTATCATTATATAACTTCTTCTAGTGTTTGACTTCGTAGCCTGCTAATGGACTAGATACAGGGGACCTTTCAAAGGGTGGTAGTACTAATTTTGGTCCTTTTTATAGAAAGGATAGACTAAATAGATTGTGAAACAGTAATGCTTAGCTTCAAATACTAAAGTTTTAAAGGATGCTATAGATAACTCAGTCTTATTGTACTTGGACATTTAAAAAGGTTAAAAGAGGTTAATAAAATGAATATGCTTAGATAACGTGATACTTTAGAACTTAGGTACTGAAGGAAAAAAATCTAATAACCAGGATCAGAAAGAAAAATAGGCTGGGAAAACATTTTAATATGGGAGGTAGCAAACATATGGAACAAATTATTTAAAAGAAAAAAAGAAAAAAAAGATATACTCCTAAACTGTAATGAGCTGGTTTGGAAACACTAATGAATTTAGGTTTGGCAAGAGGAAGATTCACTTTTAAAGACTGGTCTTTTGATTAGTTTTTAATGAACCATTTGTTCATTTAGAAAATAAAATTTACCAGATAAACACATGCCATAAAAATGACTAGGAATTCCAAATACCTACCAGACTACTGGAATGCCTTTTTAATGATTTGTGTAAAAAAGGACCTTTGCAAAGGCCAAATACATATACCCAACACCTTTCATAAATCATTTAAATCAGTGCATATAACTTCTAAAAGCATGAGTGGCAAATGATTCCACAGAAGGTTCACATTGGGATTGGCGCCAATGATGTGAGGCCTCCATTGACAAAGCAATCTCTTGAGCTTCAATAGTAACTTGGATCTGCTTGATGCATTCTCACCACTGGCCAAACCGTATTTTTTCCTGATAAAATTTTGTTTCCCTCTACGTTCTCTTGGTTTTCCATTCTGAGAAAAGCCGTCATTAAGTAGGACTATGACCTTCCTATTTCAGGCAATGTCACCAGTCTAATTTTCTTCTATCACAGGAGGATTTACTTAGTAGATGAGGGTAACTAAAATGCAATATAACTCCACAATGCCAATTTATTAGTTTTATTTGACAGTTTAAAAAAATTTAATCTTCAGAGCAGAACTGGGCAATTGTTTTGTCCCTATTAGTATACCTTTGATATGAAAATTTGAAATAACTGTGATTTTATATGTGTGGGTACTCCTTTTACTGACCCAGATCACCACCCTTCTCAGCCTTAGAAAGGTAGTATGTGACACACTAGAAATTATACTCTATCCTTGCAGTCAGGAGAGAACTGGGTTAGAATTGGGTTTCTGGGACTTACCAGTTGCATGATCATGAACCAAACACTTTGCCTGAGTTTTATTTGTGAAATAATGTTAGCAATATCTGTAGCACTCACCTCATGGTGTTATTGTGAGGACCCAACGAGTGGATAAAACCTTTGACAAATAAACGTCGGCTATTATTCTTGCTATTAGATAGTTTCCATGAGTTTCTGGGGCCATTAAAAGTGATGGTTTGGTAGACAAGCTTCCAACGATAAAACTCTACAAAGTCATTAGTGCAGTCTTCCCTGCTTTGTGGGCCACAACAGAGCTTGTCCTCATTGGCCAAAGCCTTTGAGAACCAAAGGTTGCCTCCATGCTGTAAGAGGTATTACAGATTCAGAACTAATAGGGACATCAAAGATCATCTTATAGTTAAGGAAACAATGGACTAGAGTAGTTAAGTGACTTGCCCAAGGTTACATGGACAGTAAAGGGGTCAGGACTTTAACCCAGATTCTCTTATTCCGAGGGGTAATAGGCAGCCAATGAAGCTTTTTAGCAGAGGAGTGATAGGTTTAGATCTGTACTTTCAAAATATAAAAATGGCAGCTTTTTAGAGAGTAAATTCAGGAAGACAGATTATGGATATAGGGAGATCTACTAGGAGCTTTTACAATTATCCAGGTGAAAGGTGATGAGGAATTAAGGTGATTGTGGTGCTAATGAAGAGAAATCTTGGGAGAGATACCAGGGAGGTAGAAATGACAAAACTTGACACATGATGGGACATGGGTGCGTTCATTAACTTTTCATTAAGTTATATATATATATATATATATACATATAGATATAGATATAGACATATAGATATAGATATAGACATAGATATATATCTATATCTATGTCTATGTCTATATGTATATCTATAACAAGTTCTAGAATATTCCAGGAATTGAGATCATATTTATTGTTTTACAATTTGAAGACTCTCTTTATGCTTCTTTTTTTGAAAACTGAGACAGCATTTACTTTTTTCCAATCCTTTAGTTCTTCTTCTATTTTCCATGATCTTTCAGTGATCATTCAGCATGACTCACTTATCGGATTCACCAGTCTTTATGATCCTTGGCATAGAGTTCATCTGGATTTGCTGACTTGAACTCATCAAGAGCAGATTAATGCTTTCTCTCTCTCTCTCTTGCTCTACCCCACCCCCCTCTCTCCCCCTACCCTAGGTAACAACCTATGACCAGCTATTTTTATGCCCTTTCTAATCCATAGTTCACTCTCTTCAACATTGAAACCATAAGAGAAATATATTAGTAGCTCTGATTTTTCTATCTTATAATAAGACCTTGTATTTACACAGTGCTTTAAGATTTACAGACTACTATCCTCACAACAATCCCATTAAGGTTGTAAGTGTTATACCCATTTTATAGTTGAAGAAGCTGAGACTTTAGAGTTGATATGACCTACCCACAGTAATATGGCTGGTAAAATGTAGAGCCTGAATTCTAACTCAAATCTTTTGAAATCCAGTCTAATGCTTGTCCAACCATGCTTCCTTCATCTTATGAGGATTTTTAGAATAAGACGCCCAAGATGTATCAAGTATTAAGGGGGGATTATTCTATAGTCAGTCTAATATAGCCAGTGAATGCGACTGTTTTTATTTTCTATGCAGAAACAGACCTAAAATATATGGAAAGAATCTATCATACAATCATAGGTATATAGTTAGAAAGGAACTCAAGAGTCCCTTTAGACCAATACTTCATTTTGCAGGTAAGGCAAAGGGAGTTTGTGACAGGTAGTAAATGTGAATGGCAGGATTTGAATCCACAACTTCTGACACCAGAAGAAGTTTTCTTTTCACATTGGTTCCTCATAGTAAGAATCCGTTTGTCATCTAGACTGCACAAGGTTGTTGTGAGGATCAAGTGAGATAATACAAATGAAAATGCTTTGAAAAGTATGAGTGCAGACTATTAATAGTTGCCACAGTGAACCATTCCTTCCCTATTCTATATTTCTATAGGCCTGGCAACACATGGTTCCCGATGCCAGCAGTTTTGGGAGTAAGAGAATAAACTATTGCTCGTTGTTTCTTCCAAACCATCACTGACAATTGCCTATCAAATGTTTTGTTCCCTGATGGCTTTACAGGAGTAACCTTTTCTATCATGAATCATTCCTTCTCTATATACAGATTAAGTTTACTGGGTACAAAGTAGTCTCCTGTCTACTTATGAGAAGCAAAGTATGCTGTCCCTCAGATCCTTGATCTTCACGCTTAAGGACTATTTTCCTCAAGAAAAATTTGGTTTGCTTAAAGGAAGACATTCTTTGAATAGCTAACATTCCTAACTGTGAAATAAGTCTGAAAAATCCAGTGGCTTTTGCCATGCAGACCTATAAAATCTGTCTGGAATCAATATCACTACTTGGAAGTCTGGGCATCCATCTGCACATTTTCAGTAAAGAGGAAGGGAAGCAAGTACTTTCGAAAAGGATGAGCCTTTTTCTGGATTTAATTTCAAGAGTACACTTTAAAAAAGATCTGTAAACTTTTAAAAACACTTTCACAAACTCAGTCTCATTTGTTCATTCTAACAACCTTGCAAGGCAGCTGTAAGCATATATAATTATTCCATTTTATAGATGAGGGACTGAATTTCATAGAAATGAGGATTTGCCCTACTTCACATAGATTGTGACTGTTCTGAGAACTTGGATTATCTGATTAGACACCAAAGCTAAATCCCACTGTCCAATCCATGATGAAATAGTATGTAAGGAAGATAGCAAGTGCTAATGCTTGATTTTTTATTTATTCAATCAAGATATGATGCCATAGCAACTCAAGTAACATTTACTAAATGCCTACTGTATGCAGAACACTATGCCACAACATTTAGATGGGACACACAAGGCGTTTACTGTCTCAGAGATACCACACAGAATGATCCATGACAGGCATGTTACCGACAACCACAAATCCTTTGCTTGGTTTCCAAAACAACAAATCCTCTGGGAAAGTTGTGATGTTTGGCTAACAGAACTACAGTATGGCAGTTAATTCAGATTCATCACAACAGAAGATAAACTACTATTGATTCTTGGGAAACTGAACAAGCACACAGTAATTTATGTAAGCAGTCAATAAATGTTTTAAAAATTATAGGAAAGATAAATCATTTGTGTCCTATTACAATCAGATGATTTTATTCCTTTTTTGAAAATATTTTTAGGCTTCTTGTTGCTTGGTGGTAAAGAACTGAGTGATAATATTTTAGTATTCTAGAACAGCGTAAGACCATGTTATCAATAGATATTGGTCTAACAAAAAGGCTTATGAAATGACACTAAAAAGGTGTCATTTAGCTCTATTTTATCTTTGTAGATGTTTTGTGGTACGGTGAGGAGATGGGATAATAAAAGGAAAAATAAAGCATGCTAAAGCATTTAGAAGATTAGTTTTAATTATTTACCTTATGAAAGAGTGACAACTGTGGACCATATTGCCTGAAGGCCAGAAGTATTATGTTTGATCTCTCCCTAGTGGTTCTCAAGTATCATATGGAGGTTTGAAGTATCTAGACCAGGATTTGTTCTGTGAAGTCTGGATTCATCTAAAAGGCCACACTCGAGGGCCTCGAGGGCCACATATAGCCTCCAGGCTGCAGGTTCCCCACCCCTGGCTAGATTCTGCAATTGACTCCAACCCCCATTGATGAAGTTCTCTCAATTATAGGAAGTCCCCTACACCCCAGTTCCATTTATCTCCTAACCACAGAATTAGCTTTTAAAAACAAATATTTACTTAAAATGTGTAATAACAAGTATACAAGCATATTCCCCAAAATGTGAGGCATAGTCCCTATCCTCCATCTCCTGAACCACATCAGTCTCTTGAGACAGAAGCGGGGGGTGGTGTTAAATTCACAGTTTACCTCTGTTCTTATATGCATAGTCCTTAGTTCCAAGTCTAAAGCCCACCTTGGATTTAAGTCCCAGGCACACTGGCTTCTCTGGGCTTCACTGGAGGCTGACTGGCTCCCGTATACTTCCTGGAATCCTGCCCCATGCTCAGTTCTGGGTCTAGGGCATTATTGCTCGCACCTAGAAACTGAGAAGGACAAATGAAACAACAAATGCAAACACACCCCAAGCCCATTTCTTAGGGTTGGGGGGGCCTACAAGGGGAGGTTTGGGAAGGAAGTGCTTTTCCTTCTCATAGTTAATGGTACTTGCCTGGGCTGTGGGTGAACTTGACATTCACCTTCTCTGAACTGTTGGAAAAAGTACATAGAAAAGAAAGTGAGATGGTCCTAGTCTGGTCATTTTTAAGACCTGTTCTGGCTATGCGGCCAAATTAAAAAGGCTCCTCCATCTATGGGGTAGGGGAATGCAGCATGTCTTCTCTGAGAAGCAAAGTGTCTCAATGTTGGGTGATCTGGGCATGTACAAGGCCATCCTTGGTTATATTGATATATAAAACTGGATTAATAAAATATTATATAATGGACCCATTTATGATTTCAAAAGCAGAAAGGCTTTGCTGTATGTGTGTGTTCGCTATGTCATCATTATCCTTTTGTCTTTTTATAAGCTTCTGTGAAGGTGAAGTGACATGTCCCTAGCCACCCCAGGGAGATGAAGTAAAATTGCCCAGTCACACAAGGAACAAGTAAGAAAATTGGTATTTGAACCCTGATCTTCTGGCATAGTGGAAACAGTGCTAACCTTCACATCAGGAAGTCTTGGCCTGAAATGCTACTTCTGATATTAAGTAGATATAACTTATAAATCAAATAATAAAATCTCAGCTTAAGTTTAATCTGCTGCCAAATAGGACAAATAGTGCTGCTCATACTCTCTAAAGGCAGCACAGTGAAGCAGTGAGAGAGAGGTGACAGTGAAGCTAGCAAGACCTTGTTCCAAGCCCTACCTCTGATACATACTGGTTATGTGACCCTGGGACAGTTCTTTTGCTTCTTGATGCTCTAGGTAATGCTTTAAGAGCACAGCTAAGTTCTGATTAGTATGAATAATTAATTTCATGAAGTGGTCATGGATTCAAATTCTTATGATTTGAAGTTACAATTATGTAAAGCATGGCAGTTGGTTCCAGCCCAATGTAAATATGCAATGTGAATTCGAATAATAAGAACGCTTCATGGGATCTATTATTAGAACTTATTGGAATTTAGCTTAAAAGTTGCAAAGGAAGTAATGGCTTCCATTGGTAGAGAGAGTTTCCTAGTATTTACCTTACAAGGTTGTTGTGAGATTCTAATGAGATACCATACATGAAGTTCTATAAGGTATCAAATATTAATCTGAAGTATCTTACCAGCTGTTCCCTCCAAACTCCAGCAATGTTTTGATTTAATAAAATCCCCAAATTTATTGTAAATTTCTTGCATACAGAACCCATGACTTATTGATTTTTCTATTTCTCTCATTATCTAGTTAAATGTATGTAATGTATGTAGACATGTATGTAGTATGTAATGCTTAGTAGACAACTTAGGAATGAAGACAAAGAATAAAAGGAAGACATTTGGTGCTATTCTATTTGTCTAGGAGATCTTTGGTAGATTCAACTGAGTACCATGAGTCTGAGGAGTTTCTGTGGCTCTGTTGCCAATAAAAGCAATACCATACTATGAATATCTCCCCTGTGGTCTCCTGGATTCTCTTCTCCTCTAATACTGTTTCACTTGTTATCTCATCAGCTCCCAGGGATTCAATTGCCTTCTCTATAGAGATGATTTTCAGATATCTATATTTAGTCCTAACCTCACTTCTGAGCTTTAGTGTCACATTATCAACTTCCATAACCTATAGGTATCTCATCATCGACATGTATAAAATAAGACTCATTATCTTTCTTCCAAACACTTCCCCTCTTCCAAAATTCCCTATGATTGTCAAGAGCATCCCCTTACTCTGAGTCACCCAGGCTCACAACTCCAATGTCATCCTCACCCCCTTTATCATGTCACACCCTCAATAATCTCCAGTGGCTCCCTGA
>CM053622.1:245545417-245563168 GCA_028646595.1 Phalanger gymnotis
ATAGGGCTTTAAAGCTTGCAAAGTATTTTATGTATGTTATTTCATTTGATCTTTACAATATGAGGTTGTGGAGTGAAGTTGGTGCTATGATTGTCCTCATATCACTGATGAGGAAACTGAGACCAAAAGAAGTTAAATTTCTTGCCTAGCATTGCACAGTTACTATCTGAGGCAAAATTTAAACTCTGATTTTCTTTACCTCCAAGTCCAGTCCTTTATGCACTTTACTACCTATGATATCTGCAATTTTTTTTGGCATGTCGTCCCCTCCGTTATGGTGTGAGCTCTTTGAGAGCAGGGACTGTGTTTTCTCCTTTTTTTATATCCCCAGTGGGGGCTATAGTGCAGTGCCTAGAATATAGTAAACACTTAATGGAATCCTGCTGACAGACTGGCTTGTGTAAACCAGACATGTCCCTGACTACTCAGATACCAGCAGAGGAGATGACAGACTTCAGAAATAAAAAAAAGTTGTATCGATCAATCAAAAAGTATTTTATTAAGCACCTACTATGTGCCAGGCACTGTGCTAAGTACTGAGGGTACAAATGCAAAAGTGAACAGTCTCTGCCATTAAGGACCATGTATAGAAAAGTGGAGGCTAGGGAAGGGAGCTTTAGGCTAGGCGATCACACGAATTGTGAGGTGAGCCATGCTGCAGTAAGTAGATCGTCAAGCCTTTTTCAGTAGCAATGGCTATGTGAGCTAGGGAAGTATCTAGTGGAAAGACTGTCATGGATGGCTGCAAGTTCCCTCCCTGATTACAAGTGGGAAGTGGATACCCTGAGTATGTCATCTTGGCCTTTTAATTTCTGCTCATCCTTTAAAGCCCAGCTCAAATGCTGCTTCCACCATGAGGCTTTACTTGATATTTCTATCACCTCAGCTCTCTCTGTTTTTCACCTATGGAACATTCATCCTTCAATCCAATAGCAGTAATGAAGTACCTACCATGTGCAACACTCTTCCATGCATTGAAGACAGATTAAAAAGTATCTAACACTCTTTATCCTCAAGGAGCTAGAGCGTGTATTATTTTATGTAATATTTCTCTCTGCATGTCTTACTAAACTGTAAGTAAGCTCCATGGAGTCAAAAACTTTGTCTAAGCTTTGCATCTTTCCTAGTAGCTACCGAAGTGCTACATATACAGTTGGAGCTAATTAAATGTTTGTTGAACTGATCTGGCAGTTTGGTGTAATGGCAAGAGGACTGACTTGGGTGTTAGAGGACCTGTGTTCAATTTCTACCTTGGAGCGATGTTGAGCAAGTCACATAGTGCCCCCACCCCGAACCTCTGTTTTCTCATCGGTAGAAGCAGTCATTTGTACTACATTATCTTTGAGTTGTCTTTCAGCTTTAAATCTATGATCCTATGAATTGTAAATTCCCCTGGGCTAGAGGACCAGAAGTTATAGCAACTTAGAAGAGCTGAAACAAGGAGCTCATAGATTTAGAAGTGGGCAAAACCTGGCCTCAGTTTTCTCATGTGTAAAATGAGGCAATCATCTGTTTCCCAGAGAAGCCCACTGAACCCATGGTTTCTTTAGTCTCCGTTGTTTCTCATTTTGGAACAGATTGTGTTGAGAATCGACAAGATGGATCAGTGAGTTATGTTCACCTAGAACATTTCATCTCTGCATGATGATAAAATGAGAGGAAACAAGTAATAGGTAGAGAATTGGCATCAGAGTTAAGAAAGACCTCAGTTCCAGTCCTATTGTGGGACCCTCAGCAGGTCGCTTAACCTTTCAGTGTTCTAGGTGACTCTCAAGGTTAGAAGTTGCAGGACAGGTACTGATTTGCTCTGATTGATAGGGGGAGTCGTTGTTTTTGGAGTTCTCTGTTCCAAAGAAATCACAGACCTGGTCAAAAACTGATGATAAAATGTCCTTTGTTTCAGTTATTTTGCCTTATGAGTGGAATTAAAAAGAAGCAGGAAGAATTTTTTTTTTAATTTAGATGCAGTTCCTGTGAGATCCCAATTGCAAAGAGCATTGGAGATAACCCAGATGGAATACACAGGTGGAGACTCGAGATAATAGGGACAGCCAAAAGAGACTCATAGTTGGGGCTGGAGGTTAGAACATGCCCTGAGAATGCAGCTGTGAGCTGTGGGAAGACAAAACTTGTAAAAATCAAGCAGCTGTTCAAATGAGTCAGGAAAACCTTTAAATGAGTAGGAAGGAGGGAAGAAAGAAGCTTATTCTTGTTGGTGAAGAGGCCAAGGATGGGGTTGAATGTGAAGAATGGACTGAAGAAAGTTTTTCTCTTTTGTGAAGATTGATGGTAGCAGAATATGAATCTACCAGCTACTCTGCAAAAGCTTGTAGGATCATAGGCCTATAGCTGGAAAGGACTTCATAAACCAGCTGGTCCAGACCTCTTATTTTATAGTTGAAGATACTGCAGCCTAGGGAGGTTATATGATTTACCCGAGGTCATACAGGTAGTATGAGTCATATCAGGGGACTCTGCCTTTTGGAGCACAAGCACTCATGCAAAAACACATTTTCTTTCCCTCTTTAGAATAACTGATAATCATTTGCAAAAAAAAGAAAACAAACCAGTAACATAGATACTAATATCTGTTTTATACTTCACCTCCAAGAGTTATTAGTATATAAAGTCATATAACAGTCACAGAATTAGGATGAGCTTTTGTAGTAGTTATTGATAATACAGATAGTGATATTCCAGTTATTGGTACATCAATCAAATGCATAATAAGTGTTTATTAAAAGCTACTCTATATGTGCATCACATTGTGCTAATTTCTGGAGACACAAAAGTGATATACATCCTGCCCTCGAGGAGCTTACTACTGTGGAATTACAATTTGTTCACATATAAGAAAACATACCAAACAAATCCAAAGTGATTGTTTTTGGAGGGGGGAGGAGGAATAGAAGATAGCAATTAGCGACTCAGGAAATAAAAAATGGAGTCCAAAAGGATGTGTCACTTGAGCTGGGCCTTGACATGAGTAGATTTCTCAGAGGGAGAAGTGAGGAGGGAAAGTGTTCTACAAATAGAAGACATCCTGCGCAAAGATATGGAGGTGGAAGATGAAATGTCGCGTGTGTTGTTGTTGTTCAGTCGTGTCTGACTTTTCACGACTCCATTTGGGGTTTTTTTTGGCAAAGATATTGGAGTGGTTTGCCATTTTCTTTTCCAGCTCATTTTACAGATGAGGAAACTGAGGCAAAGATAGTTAAATGACTTGCCCAGAGTTACACAACTAGTAAGTAGATGAGGCCAGATTTAAACTCATGAACATGACTCTTCCTGGCTCCAGGCCTGGCACTCTATTCACTGCACCACCTAGCTCCTTAATGTCATGTATGGAGAACAGTGAGTAGGCCAGTTTGGCTGAAATGTAGCTTATGTAATGTGCGTTCAGCTTGGAAAGATAGACTGGAGCCTGATGGTAGAGACCTTCGAATTGCAAATAGAGGGGTTTTATTTTCTCTGAGAAGCAATAGGTGGTCACTGAAGCATCTTGAGAAAGGGATTGACATGGTCAGACTTGTTCTTTGAGATTATCAAAGAGGCACCTGTGAGGAGGATGGATTGGAGAAAGGAGAGATTTGAAGCAGGAAGACCAATTAAAGAGCTATTGAAATAGTCGTGAGGAGACATGCTAAAGGCCTAAGACACACAAAATCTGCATCAGAAAAGGAGAAGTTACCTTATTTTAGACAGGTGCCATAGATGACTTATCTTCCATTTTTATGAAGCATTAAAGCTTATTTTCATGGAAAAGGGATAAGAGAATAGGCCCAGTGTCATTTATATTTATTGAACTTATTGGATCAATCAAACAACCTACTAAGAAGCACTTATGAAGGTAATACTCAGTTCCTGGCACTATGCCAGGTTCTGGGGTAATGAAGACAAAAAATGAATCAAACCTTGTCCTAGAGAAGAAAAAAGGCAGGTCCTGATGCGGGGATGGGGATTAGGGAGAATATTGAATAATAAAAGGCTGACAGTAAGGGTTGCTTTTTGTTTTATATTTTTATTTTTTTACTATTGACATAAATTACTATTTTAGTTTTGGAATTTCCTTCCCTCATTTTTGGCCATACCTGTGATTTCATCTCTGTAGGGATCTTCAGGTGAGAAACTGACACTTACTGGTTATACGTGACTAGGTAAGTCACTTAACCTCTCAATTCTTCCAGACTGTAAGTTGTAGGGCAGCTACTCATATCCATTGGTAGGATCAGTTCCTTCCCTGGGAGATGTCTATGTCACTGAAGCTACAGGGCTAGACAAAAAAAAGAGAGAAGGGCATTGCCTTCTAGAGAGTAGGCAATAAAAATCGAGGGATTCTCTGGATCTCTGCATCTCTTGTCAATATGTATAGGGTTATTGATGGTGGTGTTGGTTGTAGCTGAGATATCACACCTACCTCCCAGACTTTGCACTTCACAGACATGCAGTAAACATTTGTTGAAGGAAGGAGGAGAACCAGTTTTGAACATAGTATCTTGCCTTCTTTTTGCTCCAGGTGGTCTGCTTTCTGTTAACATTGAATATCCGAACTTTAAGGCCATAATCATTTGTACTTCTTTTTGACTACATGTAACAACTTCTGAAATGGTAGTCATACAATTTTCTTAACATTCTATTTTCAGTAAATACATTAAACATTTAATTGTAGCTTATTAATAGTGCTCATATACTTCATGAAAATCTGTGACTAATTGGAGTTTGATTTTAATAATCAAGCCATGATGGCTATTTTATTTGGTCATTGTTGTCTTAGCCTTTCTTTCTACAGTACACTGGAAAGATGTTGAAATTTTGTTGCTTCCAAGAAAAACATGTTTGTAATGATGACATTATTTTCCTAAAGACCTGTAACACAACTGCCTAATTTCTTGCTTTTTTGGCATTGTCATGCACCTTTGGTACTTAACCATGATTGTTAAGAGAACACAGTGGAATGGCCAGTATGAAACTTCCAGACAAGGTTTCTAAGGATATAAAACATATGTGTGAGATATTTAAGGACAAATATACCTATATCCAGGCCTCAAATTCTTTAGGGACTGGTGAGCCAGTGTGTAGAACACATAGACTTTTGCTTGGGTAATGGGATATAATAATAATAAATAATAATAAACAGCAACAACAACCAACATTTATATAATACTTTAAAGGTAAATAGCAGAGCCAAGGTTCAGACTCAAGTCATTTGACTCCAAATCCAGTGTTCTTTTCACCTCACCACATGGCCTTCTTCTTTATAACCTTGTTGCTTTTTCTTGGCCATTCACTGCTCATAAATACTTCCACCCGTGGCTAGAGACCTGAGGTTAGATATATTAAAGCAAGTGATGCCTTGTGCTTGTATAGGGATCTGTAGTTACTGTTGCTTGCTTGTGTACTACTCCGTTTGATGCTCACAATGGCTCTTTGAAGTAGACAAGATGTCATTATGTCCATTTTTCAGATAATTCAAGGCCACAAATTGAAAAATCAACTTTTCAAAGTTCACACCAATAACCAACGGCAGAGCTGGGACTAAAATCCCAGGATCCATGTTCCTTACTCAATATCCTTTGTACCCTACTGTGGAACCTCTCTTTCTGGAGTCCATGTCTAATAATAATTCATATGCCTTTTAATCAACAATGTCTAAATTATTTTCACCTGTAGGGAAGCCTAGCACAGAGGCTGTGCTGCCCTTCCCAAAGGCACACATGTTTGGAACTGATTCTTTGATCTTACTCAAGGTTTGGAATAGATGTGAATTTGAATAGTCACCCTATTGTTCTTTTTAGCAAGGACTGAGCCAGTAAAAAAAAAATGTTTTCTCTTGTTTGTATGTAAGTATTAGATGAAGCAGCTAGGTGGCTCAGTAGATAGAGCCCAGGGACTGGAGTCAGGAAGACCTGAGTTCAGATATGGCTTCCGACTCTTACTAACTCCATGACCTTGGGCAAGTCATTTAATCTCTGTTTGCCTTAATCCACTGGAAAAGGAAATGGCAAACCTCTCTGGCTTCTTTGCCAAGAAAACCCCATGGACAGTACTGGCATGCTATGGTTCACGGGGTCATGGAAAGTTGGACATGACTGAATGACTGAACAACAATTAACTATTTTCTTAGTTCTTCCTTTTCTTATGACTTAACACCTATCCATATTCTTTCCTCTACCTGAAAACAGTAACACTATGGAACTGGAATATTTCATAATCTCAGCTAGTTAGCTTAATTGGTAAGAGAGCTGAACTAATGAAGCCAAGGGTGTGGGTTGGATCTCCATATGGGACCAGTTAATCATACTTAGGGCTGAATTCCTTTAGCCTTTGCTCTTCTCTTCCTCTGTTCCCTCAGAGAGCTCTCCTGACTTCAACTATTATCTCCTCTGTTGATTACTCTCAAATCAACATTTTCCAGTCTTAGTGACTATGAAGAAAGCCCTTTGCAAACCTTAAAGGTAGAGATTTATGAATATAAATTATTAGTATAAACCCAACTTAGCCCCCTCTCATTGAGACTTTGGATATTGTTTCTGTACCTTTAAGAAACAGGAATTAGAATGCTGGGTATTGAAAGCTACTTTTTAATCTGTAGAGGAGTTGGTAAAAGACATGGGGAGAAGATAGAGAGAAAACTTTTCTGAGGAGTCTTAGACAGTTAACTATACTCAAGAAAGAGTCTGTGAGAGATTTAAAAGTTAACTCCTATCTTTGAGAGACCATTTAAGAAAACTGATTTTAACTTTTATTCAATGGAAAAGACATTCTGTAGAAAATCTCCAAGAAATTTTAAATAGACATTGAAGAGAAATTAATTGTTGGATTGTCCCCAGTGTTTGTTAGGATGCAAACTCCTTATAATAACAGTTGTAGCTGTTGGTTAGAGATGACTGTAGCTCTGACCTCTCATATAACTGATACCTTGCTGAAATGTTTATGTATTTCTTAGCATTATTTGGTATTGTTAATAAATTGTATGGACAGAAACACTGAAATCTCTCAAAGCCAGAGATCAGGGTTTGAGATAGAAAGAAGACAGAGCTAAAATAAATTTCTTCATTTTTTTACAAAATGAATTTGGGATTGAAAAGTAATTGGATTAATTAATGAAAGATTTTTTTTTCAATTTCCTTGTGTATGAGATAATATCATGACATATCTTGACTGCCTTTAAACTAGATGTGAGAGGATTAATGAGGTAGTGAGTCAAGTAGCAGACTGATTTGGGTGGGGACTCAGTGTGTTTGGCCCTGAGAATCCCCGAGGGGAATTGGTCTCACCTTACACATCCCCTCACACACTCACATAAGGTTGCTACAACAGAGGTCCACAAGAACCCCAAAGACAGTTAATACTCTATGTAGATGCTTCTGTCAACTAGACTCACCGAGTATAAGATAAAAATCATAATCTTTCTTCACCACACTAATTTTTTTTACAAGAAGTTTCTACTTATATCTCTTGAAAGCATCAACATCTTATTTTTCTGCACCTCTATGTTTAAGACATTGGCATCCTCTTTGATACTTCCCTCTTCATCTCTCACACTTAATTAGTCATCAGGTTCTGTTCATTCATACCTTCCTTGTCATTTCTTCTGGCCCTTCTCTAGATTAGAATTTCATCAATTCATGCCTACATAATTGTATATGTATCAACCTAATCTCCTGGTCTTCACTATACTCCAATCCATTCTATACCATATGCACAAATTAAACCTATACAATGCTTTGTTAATAGTACTCCCCTGGGAAGAGCCTAATATCCCCATCTGGCTATTTGTACAAGTCCGGCATTCAAAGCCCTCTATTAATTTACCTACTCAACTCTGTTTCCCACTACTCTCTCATATGAATCATATACTCTATTCTAGGAATGGTCGCTAGAATGTTCTTCTGGGTGAATCCCACTCATTCCGTGCCTTTGATCATTTTATGTATGAGAAATTGAGTCCCAATACAGTCATGACTTGCCCAGAGTTACCCAGGAAGTGATGAGATAGATTATGAACTCTCTGACTCAAAATCTTTCAGGCTTTTGCTGTATCATGCTGCCTCTCATCTTTTAAACTTGCCATGTGCGCTTCTTCGTTGGTGATATGATGCTCTCTAATGGCGAGTAAAGTGGGACTTTTTGTTTTCTTTTGTCTTGAAGTGCTTCTCAGCACTAAGGCAATCAGGTGCCTTTGATTGAGTCTTGCTTTTTTTTTTTTGTAGGAAGGCCAACAGCCTTTTGCTAGTTAGGTCATGAGAGATGTGAAGCCCTCAAGAGGTGTGAAGTCCTCAGGCCCAAAAAAGGGTGTATATACTCTGAAGTTAGCATTTTGCTAGGGGCTCACTCATTGGAAGAGCACTGGTGTGGAGACTCTGGGTAGTTGTTAAAGAGCCCCTCCAGCTTTGAAAACCCAGATGCTGGTGCTTCTTTCTGTGGTAACTATATATGTGTAGCTTTGGTCAGATAGCTAGATGCCTGTCTGTTGATTTGTGATATTTGCTCTGTTTATATTTTCTCTGTTTGTAATTTCTGTTTGTATTTGCTCTGAAGTTCAAGGTGCTGACTTTTCCCCCTGAACTAAGTGAATGATATATCTATGTTTAATTAAAGTGAGATTGTAAACCCCTTAAGGTTACTTTCCTTAGAAAAGCAGATCAAAGAACTTGTGCAGCAGCCCTCCTATGTACTGGTGTTACTGGCTTTATACCCCCACAGCAGCGCCTAGTGACATTGTTGTTACATGCTCCCTACTCCTTCTTACCATGTCGTGTTCTGCCAAAATTTGATTATATTTTATTATATTGGTATTTTATTTATAGGGCAGCTAGGTGGTTCAGTGGTTAGAGTGCTAGGCCTGGAGTCAGGAAGATTCACCTTCCTGAGTTCAAATCTGGCCTCAGATACAGGTGTGTGACCTCACGCAAGTCACTTAACCCTGTTTGCTTCAGTTTTCTAATCTGTAAAATAAGCTGGAGAAGGAAATGGCAAACCACTCTAGGATCCTTGCCAAGAAAACCCCAAATGGGGTTGTGAAGAATCAGACTTAATAACAGCAGCAGCAGCAACAGCATTTTATTTATATACTCTATTTATATTAATTGAGATGGCATTATATTTTAACCTAGAATGCCCAAAACAAGACAAGAATGCATATGTGATATGAAAGACTAGCCAGTCTAGTAGTGAGTACAGCAGTATGAATTCTGAATCTGACACTTGGAGCCTCTATGAGTGTAAATAAGTCCATTAATGTCTGGCTAAGTTTCTCCATCTGCAAAACAGGGTAAACACCATTTCTACTACCTACCTCACTGCATAGTTGTGAAGAGACTATTTTGTAAACCAGAAAGCACTCCATAAAATGATATTATGTATTACTGTTACTTGATTATACCTGTAATTTATGTCCTCTGAAAGGTGGGCTTGAACCGTATTAGAAAAAAATGGAAATTCTTAAAAATAAAAAAAAATATGTTCACAGCTAGTTGAGGTGGTTGGGTTTGCTGCCTATACATCAAGATGGAAGAGAAAGATATGTTTTGAAAGAGGAGCTAGTTGCGCTATATTTATTTCATGCCTTTCTCTTTGGAACCTTGAATTGCTTCATTAGCTAAGATGAGATGAGAAACTAGAAAATAGCCTAATATCGATGTATAATGTATGATGACTTATTATACAAATAAGCTTGTTAGCTTCCACAGGGAAGATGCTTTTCAATGAAGAAATGTTTCTTTCTTGGTATCCCTAGTACTTAGCACAGTATCTGGAACATAGCATGTACTTAGTAAGTTCTTGTTGACTGACTAACAAATAAGACTGGAACTTAGGAATCCAGGGAATGGAGAAAACAAGCAAACAAACAATGGGGGGAATTTTATTTGCATCTGCAGGAGAGATAGCATGAAGGACTGGAAAGAAAAATGGATTTGGACTAAGCAGCTTTGGATCCAAATTTCAGTTTTGCTACTTACAACTTAGAGACAGTTGGTGGCTCAGTGGGTAGAGCACGGGGGCTAGAGTCAGGAAGACGTGAATTCAAATCCAGCCTCAGACACTTCCTAGTTGTGTGACCCTGTTTAACCCAGTTTGCCTCAGTTTCCTCATCTATAAAATGAGCTAGAGAAGGAAATGGCAAGCCACTCCAGTATCTTTGCCAAGAATTATTTCCCAAATGGGGTCACAACTGGAACAACAACAACAACTAACTTACAACTGATTAGACTTTCACTTAAACTCTCTGGTCTTCAGTTTCACTTGTAAAAGGAAGAAGTTGAAATCTATGAGTCCATATGATACAGTGGTTAGAGTAGTGGATATGGAGTTAGGAAGACCTGGGTTTAGAATTCTGCACTAGCCGTCTTAATCTGGCCAAGTCACTTAACTGCCCTTTGACTTAGTTTCTACATGTGTAAATTGGGAAAATACAAGCAGCTACTTCACAGGGTTGTTTTGAGGATCAAATGAGATACTAAATGTAAAATGCTTACCAGTCTTTAAATGAGATGTGCTATCACTATTCCTTCTAACTCTAAAATCTGTGTTGTGTCTTAGTCTGACCTGTCTAAATGATGAGTTGTGTTTAATTTGCCAAATGTGCAATGAGATGGGTATAGTGTTTGGAATGAAGATTTCTCTGCATTGCAATGCATTGGCCGATGCCAGACCAGTGAGAGAGCTTCAGTGCCTTTGGTTCAGAGTACTTGCTTCTCCGGTCTTTGTGATGTTGTTGATACCTAGCTTTTCACCCATCGTTGAGAAAGTGAGTAAACCATAGGAGGTGAGCCAGGCATTGTAGGCAGTGGTTAAGCTCTTCATTATGCTTGGCATCTGGGGTGCAGTGATTTTCCAAAGAACTATTTGTGATGCTTCCCAAATGAGCCAGCATGTACGTGACTAATTGTGGTTTTTTTTTTTTTTGCTGTTGGATGGGGGGAAGCTAATCTATAGTTTAGCTTTGACAAAGATAGAAATTACGGATGTTATGGTTTGCCTGATTTTCCATCTGTCGTGGGAGCTATTAGCTACAAACAGGCTGTATAGCTGCTGGGGCACCACCCAATGACACAACTGTTAAGCACAAATTGAAAGCATACCATTCTTCTCAACATCTTTGGTTCCATGGCCAAATTCCTGGGACCTTGTCTCGTTGCTTGAGATTCCAGGCAGGGTTGATTTCAGTTTAGAGCACGTTCTTGATTAGTTTCCTGGGCAAACCAGAGTTGGCAGTGACATCTTAGTTTTCAACACCTTGAAGGACTGAGTGTAGAATCCAAACTTATGTTTGAAATGAAAGCTTTTCTACTAATCATGTCCTTACCCCATTAAAAGGACACTTGGCTCCTGACTCTGTTTTGAGGATCCAACTCACTGGCTATTCTCTACCTGCCCCTCAGGAGATATAAGGAATTCTTGGGCATGTTTGCATGTTGGTCATAGGGCAAGAAAACACTATTGACCCTTTTGTGGAAAATGTGTACATTAGCATAATATTAGGTTATTATGCTATTTTAGCATAGCATTGTTGCTAAATACGGTATTAGTATAATATCAAAATAATTATGATAATATTAGAATCAGATGCAGCTGGGTGTCCTTTTCAATTGAAATGAACACAATATTTTCTGCTCAGTACTTCATCTGCCAGCATCATGTTAAATTTACAATTTAGTTTGCTTCACTGATTTGCTTCTGAAGTATGATAGCATGCACAACAATTGTAGTGTTATATGACTTTATATTCACATAATACTTTCATGCACATTATTGTATTTGGCCCCCACCAAAACAAACAAATAATGAGACAAACAAATAGACAAATTCTATGAGCTCATGAAGTGTAAGTATTATTTTCCTGGTTTTAGATCATCTCTAAATCTGATCCTCAAAGGGGCTAAGGGACTTGCCAAGAAACCTAGTGGGAAGGGATAGTTAATACTTGAACCCTCAGGTCTTGACTCAAAGTCCATTTTTTAAATATTTTAAATCCTTTCCTCTTTTTAGACCAGACCAACGATTTCATTGGTATAGGAATTCCTGGAGAGGAGATTCCCTCTGCCAGTGCAAATATGAAACTTGTGTTCTTAGATAGCTGCCTGGGGCAGTGGAGAAAGAAATGACTTGTCCAGGGTCATCCAGCCTATGTCAGAGGTGAGACTTGAAGTGTTCTTGCCTTCAGTGCCTGCCCTTTTTCTATAAGGGCATGTTGGCTTTCATTATGCCTCCCTTAAAGATTTGTTATTGGAAGACATAGGCTTTAATAGCTGATCACTTCAATCCAATAAGCATAAATTAAGCACCATTAAATACAACAATCCCTAAGTTGAGGGACAGAAAAGTTAAGAGAGAATACATCCCAGGCATGCATGTGCAAAGGCATGGAACATGATAGTAGAGTAAATGGAGGTCATGTGTCAAAAAGACTTTGGCACCTTGAACTGAAATTTTAAATGTATCTAATTAGGAAGAAAAGGAGAATTAATGTGTCAATAGCTATTATCCACTAGGAGATATTTATTAATTCAAAACATGCTAAAGAACTATTCTGAGACCTCATCATAATGGTGACCTCATTGATTCTAGAAGGTTATTTGAGCAGAGCATAAGGTTTAAGAGGTTCAAACACTGTCCCAGTGAAAAACTGACTATACTAGTTATCTGGCTACTAGCCTCCCTGAGACTCATCAATAACAGGCTGACCATATTGTAATGAAATCTGGTCATAGCAGCTCTTGAAACTAAGGAAGCTACAAGGACATCCTTAGTCCTGGGTGGCCTCTTCAGATTGCGCAGTAACAGTGATAGAGTGGCATTAAAGGGAGTAGAGGATGCTTGATCACAGTCTTTAGACTCTATATAAACAGCATTTTAAATACGATGTCACTACTGAAATGATTAGAAATTTTATAGGAAGATCTGAACCAGAACCATATATAAAAATTAAAAGACAGAAAAATGATGTAGTTAAATGAGCTGATGATTCATGGCTTTCCTCTTAGAGTTTAAAAAAAATCAATGGAGTAAATTTCATTGTTTGTCCTGAGGCAACAAGAAAAATAATTTGCAGAATCTCAGAGTTGTAAGGGACAGCTGAACAGTAAGTCAATAAACACAACATCAATGATAATCATGAATATGTCTATGTAGTTCTGTATTGCAAAGTATGAGAGGCTCTCCATAAAGAAGGTAAAAGAAGTATAACGTTTATTCAGACACCAGAAAATCATATCCCATAACCAAATGTTCAGCTCCCGCAGCCAGTCAGCCTACTTTATCATAACAGCAAGGAACTTAAGACACAATATCACAGCCTGGAGCTGCGACATCCCAAAACCTCTCTGATTCCCTGCTGGGGTCTTCCCCAAAACAAACTCACAGTATAGCTAAGTGAGCCTGTTCAGTTCTAACAATCAGGAGGGCAGCCATTAGCAGTCATAACTGCTCTCTCTCTCCCTCAGCATTTTCTGTGACATAACTTCGTTTTCCTGTCAGGAAGCTCCTCCCACCACAGATGACTCAAGCTTCCTGTGACATAAGCATGCCACATAACCTATTAAGGGGTGGGAAAGATGTTCAAATCCAAATTGCTACTACAACAACATAGGCCATCTAGAATCTAGACCAATCTGCACCTTCATAAAAATCCCCTCTAGAATGTCTCTACTTCCCTGCCCATGAAGTTATTTAGATTTTGCTTGGAGATCTCTAGTGTGGAGCAACCCAGGAAGCTCATTTCTCTTTTGAAAAGCTCTAACTGACCACAAGTTTCTCTTGACTTCTAACCTAAATCTGTTTGGCTGCAACTTCTACCCATTCCTTCTATTTCTGCCCTCTGTATCAAAGCAGGTAAAGTTTTAACCCTTTTGGATATAGCTACTTTTCAATTACTCAGAACTAGTTATAGCACTTTCTATCCCTGTCTCCAGGTCTTTTATTCTCCAGACTAAACATTTTCCATTTTAGATAAAAAACAAACGACAAAAGAAAACTGGCCAACATCCTCTGGATGATCGCCATCTTATCAATGTTTTTGTTAAAATGTGATAGGTATCCACAACTGAATACATGTCCTCTGACAAGAGCAAAGTGAAGCTCATCTATTACTTTCTACTCAGGCATTACTCGGTAGTTCCTAGTGAGTAAGCTCCTTTTTGGCATCCCAATGGATAATTGCTCTGAAACTTTTCCTCTTATAGAATTACCTAGGAGTACAGAGGGGCTAAATGGTTTTCCAAGGGATGCACAGACAGAATGTCTAAGCTGTGGGATTTTAAACCCAGGTCTTTTTTCATTTTGAGGCCAACTCTCTGCTCACTATACTTTGCAACCTTTCCTTGAATATCATGCCACTTATAATAGTCTATGACCACATTATCCACTATTAAATGATATGTGTACTTAAAAAGTTGAATAAGGTACTAAGAGGTTGAGTGACATAAGTGACATACAAAGAGCAATACAGCCACAATGTGTCAGAGGCAAAATTTGAACCCAGGGCTTCTTAGCTATGAGATTGGCTCTCTAGGTAACATGTGATTTTCTAATTTCTTAACTATAGTCTTTATGAGAATGGTTTATGAATAAATAGAGAGGTATCTTTGATGAAAATATGAGTCAAGTACAACAACACTTTGGGAAGCTTAAATGATAGCGCTTATAAAGTGGTTTGTGTGTGGCTTTCATAAATAAGTTTCTAGAATAGATGATATCTTCGCAGTCATACAGTTGACTCAGAGTCATACAGAGCACAAGATCTGAAAGGATTTATTGCTTTTTGCTTCCGAGAAAGGATTTCACTCAATAGAAGAAAATGCAATCCTAAACCTAACCTAACAAATCCCATACATATTTTTAGGTCATATAAAATTCTATGACAGATGCAACCACAGTGAAAACTTCATTTTCAGTCCTCTGATAATCAATATAAAATAAGGCACAAAACAGAGGGGTGTATATTACCGCAGGAATTACCAGTATTGTAAACATCCTGTCCAAGGTCCTTGGAGAAAGGAGATTCATTAGGGTTAACCAGATCTGCCTAATCATCCTCTTTATGAAAGATATTGTATTGAATAGGTCCCCAATTACATCTACAATCACTCAAATAAACGGGCTTAGCAGTACACACAGGAGAACCTAAGTAGATTAAGAATGCCCAGATTGTGAGATACAGTTTTATGAACAATTCATTGAGTTGGTTGATAACAGCATGGATATTGGCCAGGAACTGAGAATGGATACAAAGTTGGTCCAAAACTGAAAAAGAGAGAGAGAGTAGGTTAGATAGATTTCAGAAATTATTAACCATTTTCAGTGATCCTTCAATGTTTCCTGACACAAAGTCACATCATTTTACTACCTGTATCTTCCAGGAAATTCTTCATGGGTGTGACACATTTAATGAAAATATCACTTTAGAATAAAAACTATATGGTCTCAAGGGGGAAGGAGGCCCTAAGACCTTCTCTCTTACTGAATGGTTAACCAGCCATTAGTGGAAGATTCATCAATCTCCCTTAGGTGTAAAAATAGCAAAAGATACAGGCAGTATTGAGTTGGGCTATTTTAAAGATAACAAGAGTTCTGACTGTGTAGCCAGCAGACAAAGGTTCCTTCCAAATGCGTGGCAGATCAACACAGAATGTCCTTTTGTTTGCAATCTCTTACATCTCAGCTAAATCAATCAACAAAAAGAATTAAGTGCCTACTTTATGCTAGTCACTGTGTTAGGTGATGGGGATACAAAGGCAGATATTAGACAATCAACCTCAAAGAAAGTAGATTCTACTAGGATGATATAACATGTATTGGGGATTCATGGTCAGAGAAGTGAGGTCTAAGTAGTCAGGGAATTTTGAATGAAGTCACAGGGCCATAGACTATTAAGCCCTTTGTAGCATCATTGCTAACATTGCTTTGCTTATGGTTCTGTGATAAAAGGGAATAGTGGAGAAGGTATGGGTGGGGGAGGGATAGTACATCTCAAAGCAGCATGGTATGTAGCAAGATGTCCATAGGGAAATTCTGCTGTCTTGGTTGATACCATTTTGGTCAATCTTTCCTATACATACATACATACATACATACATACATTCTTTCTTTCCTTGCCTATACATAGTTTTTGTGAGCAAAAGTTTTAAAATATATGGTCCAAGTCATGACTCCCTAAGAAACTATAATTCCTGTAACAGCAAAATCAATGTGGTATCATTGTGTTCTCCCTCTTACCCTTAGCACTATATACAATAAATACCCTTTATACGTCTTATTACTTAACCTCAAAAAATTCTGTGAGATGTTGCAGGATATGTTGGATAGAAAGCTAGTCTTAGAGTCAGGAAGATCTGGCTTCAATGACCTCTGACACGTACTGGCTGTGTGGCTCTGGGCATGTTACTTAAGCTCTCTCCATGCCCCAGGAAACTTTCTAAGACTTGACATTGCAGAGTAGATGCTGATTTGTATTGGTAAAGGGAATTTCCTCACTGGGAGTCCCCTATGCTAGTGAAATCACAAGTCCGGTCCTCCAAACTCCTTATCTTTGAGAAAAATACTACAAGTTTTATTATACACATTTTAAGATGTGGATGAAGAAAACTGAGGCCCAGAGACATTTATTGATTTGCTTACTGTCAGTTGATGGGCAAATCATTTGACAAAAATATAGATTCAGATATGAATGAAGATAGACATCTTCAATGAGTTGCTAGAGATTTTTCTCCTGTCACTATTTCTGCTTACCATCCAGATCTGTTATCAGGCAATCAATAAACTTTTGTTCAGCATTGATTAAGTGTCAGCCACCATGTTTATTAATTCATAAGCACTATAGTAAGGATTCACACTCATGTCTCTTGACTCCAAGTCTTCCACTGGGCTTTTCATGATATCAGGATGCTTTGGTTCTGCACTTAATTCTTTCAAATATTTCATACACACACATATTTACATAGACAGAGACAGAGAGATAAAGAGAGCCAGAGAAAGACACATATATACACACATAGAGGGAGACAGAGACAGAGAATTCTCTAGTCCAGGTGATGAGGGCTTGAACTAGGGTGAGGGTCATGTAAGTTGATAGAAGAGTATGATTCTGAGAGATATTATAGGGGTAGAATATATACACATGTATATGTACATAAATATACACACAGATAGACACATATACATACATCTATATATATAACACATACATGTATGTATAAGTATATACCCATGAATGGACCAAAAAATATGTATGTATATATTTACACATGTGCACCCATATGTTTTGTCTCCCCATCTATCTCATATGTTCTCTAAGGGAGGGACTATCTTTTACTTTGTTTCTTGTCCCACATGAAATGTTCAGTAGAACAGATAGCAGGTGCTTAATAAATAATTAAATGAAGAGCCAATGGAGGCAGAGAAGGGCAATTAGTTGTCCATGGTGCTGAGACAAAAAGCGATAGGTTTGTGTGTTTGATTATATTGAGGTTTGGCAAAGATCTAGATTTGTTTAAAATAGGAATTTTTTTTATGTTTTGCTAATTTTGACTCTGAAGAAATAAGGTAGCCTCTGTAGGTCTCACTACAATGGGGTTATTGTGCTACAGGCTCTCTAAGCTTATTTACAGATTGAAAATTCTAAAATTAAAAGATTCTACCCCATGATGCTTTCAGTCACCTAGGTTTGCAACTTGAGTCATCCTCAACTCCTTAGTCTCCATTAATGGTCATATCTAATTAGTTGCCAAATCTTGTCTATTCTACCTCATAATA
>CM053622.1:245563668-245593833 GCA_028646595.1 Phalanger gymnotis
CCTTTAAAATACTTTGCAACCTGAATCCAACCTACTTTTTCAGATTTAATATATGCACTTCATGCACTGTGAGCCAAACTGGTCTTGCTGTTCTTCATACAGAGTATTCCTTTTTCTGTCTTTGTGCTTTTTTACAGACTGTCTGCAATGACCTGGAATGCATCCTTTCATCATCTTTACACCTTAGAACTTCTGGTTTCCTTCAAAGTTCAATTTAAGCACTGACTTCTGCATGATACTTTTTTTCTGGCACTTCCTCCCCTTACCTCTCCACAACTAGTGCCCTTCATCTCTAAAATGCCTTCTATTTACTTTATTGATCTTATATATGCTTATATACAAATGTTGTTTTTACCAATTGAATTCAATTCCTTCAATGGCAGAAAAGGTTTACTTTTTGTCTTTATATCATTACCGTTGCCTAGCATAGTATCTGACTCTTAGGATGCACTCAATAAATGTATGTTGACAGAGTGACCACAGGTCTGAATTAAGATCAGAAACTATGGTTTCTGGAACTGAAGGGTTCTGAACATATTAATTATTGGTGTCTTTCAAAGATCTGTCCCAGGCTTTGTTATCTTTTTTGCTTTATGACATCTCCCATGGTAATATCATCAATTCCTATGAATTTAATTAACATTTTTACACATGTGACTCCCAGATCAATACATATAGCCCTAGTCTCTCTTCTGAACTATAGTTATGTATTAGCATTTCCCCTCTATTGAACTTGAAATACATAGCCCAGAGGCATTACAAACTTTATATGTCCAAAACAGAACTCATTTTCCCTTAAATTTTCTCTTTTCTTTATAATTCTCTATTACTATATAACTATGAAGAATAACACCATCTTCCTAGTCACCCAGACTTGAAAATTTGATGCTGTTTTTGACTCCTCACTCTCATTCTCATGTCACATATTAGGTCTATTGCCATTCTGTTGTCTACCTTCACAACATCTCTTGTATAGGTCCCCTTCTCTTCACTCATAAAACAATATCCCCCATGCCTGGAATACTATTTCTCTTCATCTCCACCTTTTAGTCTCTTCTCAAAGCAGAGACAAAGCAGAGAAAGAAAGCTGTAGACCAATATCACAAATGATCATTGCTTTAAAAATTTTAAATAAAATATTAGCAAGTAGGCTACAGCAACATATTAGAAAGATTATACAATATGACCAGGTTGGGTTGATATCACCTATGCAACATGAGAAAGAATATACACACTCATTACACATATGTATGTGTATATATATATATATGCATGCACACATGTATATGTGTGCATACACACATATATGCGTGTGTATACACACATGTATATGCATGTGTCCATGTTAATAAGTTGAATAATAAAAGCTATGTCATATCGATATATGCTAAAAAGTCTTTTGACACAATCCAACACTCATTTCTATTAAACACTCTAGGAATCACAGGAATAAAAGGACCTTCTTTAATGTGATAAACAGTATCTGTCTAAATCCAGATGCAAACAGGAGAAAAGTTTTTAGAGGTATTTCCAATAATATCAGGTGTAATGAAAAGTTCATAACTACTACTATTTAACATAGTGCTAGAACTGCTAACTAGCTAGCAATAAGACGAGACAAAGAAACTGAGGGAATAAGCATAGGGAAAGTAAAAATAAATTGTCACTTTTTATAGGATAATATAAAGTACTTAGAGAACTCTAGAGTCAACTAAAATCAAGTGAAATAATAGCTTCAGCAAAGTTGCAGGATTTAAGATATATCCACATAAATCAGCAACATCCCTAAATAGCTAACAAAAGTCAGCAAAAAGAGCTAAAAAGAGAAATTCCATTCAAAATAATTAAAATCACTATAAAATTCTAGGAATATAGTCTTCAAGATTCAACCAGGGACCATATAAATCCAACTATAAAAGTCTTTGTAGAAATAAAGACTGACTGAATAATTGAAGAAACATTGCTCATGAGTAGGTAAAGCCAATATAATCAAATGACATTACTACAGTATCAATTTGTTTATTCAGTGATATACTAATAAAACTCCTGAAGAAATATTTTATAGAGATAGGAAAGAAAAACAAAATTCACATGGAGGAAAAACAGGTCCAGAACCTCGAGGATAATAATGAAAAAAGTGGGAATGAAGAGAGTCTATCATTACCAGATCTTAAACTCTTCTACCAAAAAGTGATCATTAAAATGATTTGGAGGTGGTGCAGTAGCTAGAGCACTGGGTTTGGAATCAGGAAGACTAATCTTCATGAGTTCAAATCTGACCTAGGCACTTACAAGCTAGGTAACCCTGGGTGAGTCACTTAACCCTGTTTGTCTCAGTTCCTCATGTGTAAAGTGATCTGGAGAAGGAAATGGCAAACCGCTTCAGCACCTTTGCCAAGAAAACCCCAAAATGGGGTCATGAAGAGTTGGACATGACTGAACAACAACAACAATAATAAAAATGGTTAAATTAAAAAAAGAGGTCAATCAGTAGAACAGACTACATATACTACATAAAAAAGCAAACATACAAAATGGCAGAGTGTTTGATAAACTCAAGCATCCTGTGGGAAGGAGGCACTACTAGACAAAAAACTGATGAGAAAACTGGATAGCAATCTGGTAGAAATTTAATTTAGGCAAGGAGTTTCTAACTTTTTTTGTTCTTTGAACCACTTTTGACAAAACAAAATGTGCTGTGAATCTACGGGGTAATTTAATATGCTACTCATAATATTCTTTACAGTTATTCATTACTTAATGCTCCATGAAGTAATGTTTAGTGTGAACTCTTTTAGAACATGTTTGCAAAGCCCCAGTGGGTTCATAAATCACTAAATTAAAACCATTGGTTTAAACCAACTCCTCACACCATCTACTAAGAAAAGTTCCAAATGGGTACATGACTAAGATAAAAAAAATCACATCATAAAAATTAGAGGGGAAAGGAACATATACATTTTGATTTATGGATAGAGGAAGAGTTTATGACTACACAAGTGAAAGAGGAATTTACACAAAATAAAATTGATAATTTTGATAATATAAAATTGGAAGTTTTTGTTCAAGTAGACCTAATGTTTAAAATTAGGAGGGAAACAGGTAACTAAGAGAAAAAAAAACACCTTTCCAACAAGTTTCTCTGATAAATGTCTCATTTCCAAAATATATTAATAAGCAATTTAAATTTATTAGACTGAGAGACAGTCTTCAACAGAAGAATGGTCAAAAATATGAAGAGGCATTTTTCAAAGGAAGAAATCCCGACTATTAAAAATTATTTAAAATGCTGTAAATCAACAATAATTAGAGGAATGCAAACTAAAATAACTTTTAGATTCCACCTCCTACTTGTCAAACTGGCAAGGAAGACAAAAGAGGAAAATGACAAATGTTGAAGGAGTTACAGGAAAACAAGTATAAGTTCACTGTTGTTGGAGTTGTGAATTAGACACCCTAACCATTTTGGAAAGCAATTTAGAACCATGCCTAGAAAGTTACTGTGAACTGTGCTTACCCTCTAACCCAGCTATATCACTATAAGGCTTATAACTCCAAAGAAATAAGAGAAAGAAGAAAAGGATCTACACATACAAAAATATTTACAGTAGCTTTTTTTGTGGAAGTCATAAATTGGAAACCGAGAGGATGTCTTCCTATTGGGAAATGGCTAAGTAAATTGTGGTTAATAAAAGTAATGGAATATTATTGTGCCGTAAGAAATGAGGAAATGAACAGTTTCAGAGGAAACTAGAAGACCTTGGTGAACTGATACAGAATGAAGTGAGCAGAAATAGAACAATTTAGAAAACTATAACAACATTATAGAAAAAACAATTTTGAAACACTTTAGAACTCTTATTAACCAAATGAAAAATCAAAAGTCTCAAAGAATGAAGGTGAAACATGCCACTCTCCTGACAGAGAGTTGATGAAATTAAAATTCAAAAAGAAACATAACGTTTTCACATATGGCTTATGTGGGAATTTGCTTTGATGGACTATGTAAATATGTGTTGAGGGCTTTATTTTTTAAATTGATCACCAGGGAGGATAATGGGAAGGATAGAGTAATAAAATACACTTGTCCTTTAAATTTTTTTTTAAAAGACTGCTCCAATTTTACATTCTCCAGGTGGCCCTTCCAGGTTTCCTCAGTTACTAAGGGCTTCTCCTTCCAGAATGCTGTCTCTCTACTCTGTATACATTTTGTATGCATCTAGTTATTTACAAATTATTTTTTCTATTAGAAAGTATGCTCTTGGAGGGAGGGGCTGCTTTATTGCCTGTCTTTGTGTCCTTAGTGGCAAGAACAGTGTTTGACACATAGTGATCAGTTAATAAATATTTGTGGACTGAATGAATGACTGATCTTTGCTTTCTGGTTGCTGTATCCCTTTGCCCCCATTTTTTGCTTGTGGATAGTATGTTGTGGCTTATTTACTTTTTTTCTGATTGAGAAAAACTATTGTATGTCGCTAGTTTGGGAATGGGGTGGAAAATGGTAAAAAGGTTTCTCTTATTTTTGTGCAAGATTAGAGTAGGTTCACCCTCACAACTTTTGATTTTGGTTCTGTGAATTCTGTTGTCAGGCCTTCACGCTTCCATCCCAACTTTATAGATGAAATTGACTTGCATAAGAAAGGCTCTTAGGCAACACATAATGATTAATATGTCAGAGCCCATGTCATTGCTCTAATTCCAGATAAGAAAAAATATGTTGTGGCTGAGGGCTGGGAGGAAAGGATTAGCATTTTCTAAGCCATTTCCAAGATAGATTTTGCAGGTAGGTGATAACATTCAGATAGCATGGGGGTTTGTGAATTTCCAGTCATAGGTGGCTAAATATTTTGGGGCTGGGCAAGATAGCTACTAGTTTTATTGATGATGTTTTAATTAATTGCAAAGTTTACTAATATGGTATTGCTTTAAAGAGGTAGAAAAATTTCTAAACTGAATAATTTATTCCCTTTGAGGATAATTTTTTTTTCCTATGGGTACCATGAATTCATTTGGTCAGTCCAGCCAGCATTTATGAAACACTCTGTGCAAGGCACTGGTAAATGAAACCAAAGTCCTTGCTCTCAAATGGCTTATTCTACTGGGGAGATGTGATATTTAAACAGAGAAATAAGTGCATTATAATTTGTGGAGTTCTCTAGCAATAAAGGATTAATAAGGGCTTCTTGTAAAAAGTGTCATCTTAGTTGAGCCTGTGATGATAAAAGGTTGAAGGTGAGAGATCTAAGTCTCTGGGTTCTCCTCCCCCCATATTCATAGACAAAATAATTAGGCTTGCCTAAGAACAATCAATGTCCTAGGGCCATTGATATAATTAATGAATAAGATATGACTGAAGATAGGTATCTGTAGCATGCAACTAGAGACTTTCCTATAGGTAAACATATATCCATTAACAATCAACACTCATTTAGATTTGATTTCTTACTCAACCATTTATGAATCCACTTATCTCTGCACAATTATTCTACTCACACTTCCTTATCTTGTCTGTAGTGATAGTATGGGAGCCTTTTTCAAATACCTTGTTGAATTCTAGACACATAATATCTATAGCACCCCCTACTTAATAACCTTATCACAAAGGAAATCAAGTTGATTTCTTATGGTTTATTCTTAGTGTACATTTGCTGATTTGTAACAATAAAGTGATGCTTTCCCTCTGCTAATGGAAGAAGTATCAGATTCTAAATGCTAACACACCATCCATTTATAGGATGTTCTAGAATTTTGCCAATGATCTATGTCAAGTTTGCTGGTCTATACTTTCCAGAAATCTATTTTTTACCCCACTCCCACTTCTCTTCTAATTTTAGAAAAATTTTGGAAATTTCAAAAAATTGGAACAATGTGTGTTGATCTCCAGACTTCCAATCACAATCCTATTTTCCATAATTCTTCAAAAGATCACTGACAGTGGTTCAACAATCTTAGCTACAAGTTCTTTCAGTATCTTTGGATGCATTTTATTTTGGCTAGGAGGCTTAAACTAAGTTAAAGCAGCTAGATTTTTCTCCTAGTATCTGTTCTATCTGGGCTTTCATTTTTCTCTTAATCATATTTTTTTCTATCCCTTCCATTTTGATGATTTGCTTTACTAGAAAAGACAGCAAAGTAGGAGTTAAATTTTTTTTTTTTCAGTTTTATATTGACATTATACTATCTGTTCCAGGCAGAAAGTATATTATTTCTTTTTCTTTGAAAATATCTAAAACTGGCTTTTTTTAGTGCTTTGAAATTTTTACTATTCCATTATTCATTGCACCAACATTCCAGTTCTGTTCTTTATTATCATGCTGCTGAGACAAGGGTTAAGCCTCTGTGGTTGAACTGGAGCCAGTCTAGGCCCAAAGCCTCATGTATCTCTTTGCATACCTTATTCTCACCTCTAGGATTCAGTCTATGACCTGAGCCTCAGAAATTAGAATTTTCACATCTAAGATAAGATTTTTTCACTACAATGACCTCATGTCAAGTCCTAGCTCAGGATTAAAAAAATCAGATGTTAGACCTCTTGTTGTGAAGACCTCAGGAAGAATTCTAAAGAAGGATCACTGACACCAAACCCATTCTTCTTTGTTCCCTAGTACTAAAAAAGGAACTAAGGTACCCTCTCACATTTCGATGGTGAGAGTCTCAGCCAAAAGGTATACTAGTACTATGGCTTCTCTCAAACCCATTGATGAAGAATTTCTGGATGCCTACAGGAAAACTACTTTCTCCTGCTACCATTTTCTGTTCTCTAAACCTCATCCATCTGAACTCTATCCCTCCCAAGTCCCAATCCAGCTCTGCTTGTCACTTCCACTTTTACCATCTGGAATGCTTATTCCATTACTAATAAATTTCCTTTTATTTTTGGCTCTTTTCCTCTCATCTTATTTTTCTCCTCTGAGACCTGACCTCCCCTAGAAGATGCTACTTCCCTAAACATATCTTCTTATATAGCATCCTGAAGCTCAAAGATGAACATGTCACTCTCCTTTTCAGTATACTTTAATGATGGACAGCTAAATGGCTCAGTAGATAGAGTGCTTGGTCTAAAGTCAGGAAGACTCATCTTCTTGAGTTCATATCTGTCCTCCAACACTTACTAGTTGAGTGACCCTCAGCAAGTCATTTAACTCTATTTCCCTTGGTGCCCTAATCTGTAAAATGAACTGGAGAAGGAATGACAACTACTCCAGTATCTTTGCCAAGAAAACCTCCAAAAGGGTCGTGAAGAGTCGGAAATGATTGAAATGACTGAACAACATCAACATGGTATCTGGGATTAAATATAAATTCTTATTTCTTTCCCTTCTGGGTTTTCATGACACTCTTAGTCCTCCTCTCTGGACATTGATGTTCAGTTTCCTTTGCTGGGTCATCATCTATGCCCCACCTATTGACTGTGGATGTCCACCGAGCCTGCATTCTGAGTCCTTTTCATTTCTGTCTTAGACCATTTCTTGGCAACTTATTTGGATTCAATAGGTTCAGTTATGTTTGTTTTGACACCTCACAGATCTCTACATCCAGTTTTATTTTCTCTCCTGAGTTCCAGTCCTTAATCACCAACATCTTATTTAATATTGGCAGGACATCCAGTAGATATATGAAACTCAACGTTTCCAAAATAGGACTCCTTATCTTCCCCCTTGCCTCAAATCCACTCATCTTTCTAATTTAGCTGTTTCAGAAAGGGATACTGCTTTCTTTCCACATATTCAGATTTCCACCATTAGAATCATACTTGACTGTGCTTACTCCTTCATTAGCAATAATAAATCAGTTGTTGTGTCTGGTTGAATCTATCCCATGCCTTCTTTAGTATCCATTCTCTTGACTCCACTCACATGGCTACCATTCTATTGCACACCCTCATCACCTCTTGTCTATACTTTCACAATAACTTTCTAACTGGCCTCCCATCTCAAGTCTCCTATCTCCAGTTCTTCCTTCCACATATATTTCAAAATTAAATTCTTCAATCTGGTCCTGTCACACCTCTGCTCAATAACTATCAGTGACTTACTTTTACTTCTAGAATAAAATTTATACTCTTCAGTTTGCTACTTAAAGTGCATCATAGGGAAGATGGTGGAGTAGGTCAGAAAATTCCAAGCTTTCAAGATTCCCCCCCCCCAAAGAGATAAAATAGCACCTCAGAGCAAACAAAGTGGGGGTAAAAATAAATAAGAATAGGGGCACCACAGAGGTCTTCCTAGGACAATTTGAGAAGGTCAGATGAAAAATCCCAGGATGAGGTTTGGTCCCTGTGAAGAATCAACACCTCCAGGCTAGGGTCCTGGACAACAAGTGACAAGCCTTTGGGTTAGCTGGTTTGGGACGCTGCCTCGGCTGTAGCCACCAGAACTTTTACCCCTGGGATAGTGATGGGAGTTGGGCATCTGAACCTGGGAAGATTGAGGGAACCTCTATTGACAAGGAGTGCCAGACCCAGCTGTGCTGCTGAGAGCTGCAGGGGGTGAGAAGGAACCAGCACACCAGTGCAGAAGGAGTGCGGTGGAATGCCCCTGGCTGTGGGCACTTATAGGAGGCTGGATGTTTGGCTTTGGTTTCAGGCTAGAAGGGAGAACTGAAGATGTGGGGCAAGAGGTACCATCCCCCATGCCCCAGGACTAGAGGTGATTAAAAAAAATTAAGCTATTAATGTAGAAAAAAATGCACAGGCAAAGGAGAAAGGATCCAACCATAGAAAGTTATTGTGGGAATAGAGAAAACTAGGCTTCATCTTCAGAGGAAGATATTGAAGTACAGAAACCTTCTACCCCCAAAGAGTAATGTCAAATGGTCACCTGCCCAAAAAGAATTCATAGAAGAACTTTAAAAAGACTTTAAAAATCAAATGAGAGAGATGGAGGAAAAACTAAAAAAAAAAGAATAATCCAAGAAAAACAAGAAGATTATGAAAAGAAATTCAACCAATTAAAAAAGGAGATCCAGAAACTTAAGAAAATGACACCTTCAAAATTAGAATTGGGCAAGGCAAAGTCAGCGAAGTTTTAAGAGATGAAGAAATAATTGAACAAAATGTAAAGAATGAAAAAATAGAAAAGAAAGTGAAACTTGAGAAAAACAACTGATCTGGAGAACAGATCAAGAAGAGAAAACATATGAATAATCAGACTACCAGAAAGTTGTGATCAAAAAAGAATCTTGATACAACAATACAAGAAATAATTAAAGAAAATTGTCCTGAAGCATTAGAACAGGGAGGCAGGGTGGGGGGTGGGGAGGAAAGGGAAGTAGAAATAGAGAAAATCCATGAACACTACTTAAAGAGATCCTATGAAGAAACTCACAGGAATATTATAGTCAAATTCTGAAACCCCCAGCTCAAAGATAAAATATTAAAAGCAACAAGGAAAAATCAATTTAAATAAGACAGTGCCACAATTAGAATCACACAAGACATAGCAGTGGAGACACTAAAGAACCGAAGGTCTTAGAACACTGTATATCAAAGAGCAAAAGAATTGGGGTTCTGTCTGAAAATAGCATATCCAACAAAGTTAAACATAATCCTGAATGAAAAAAAGGGCATTTGAACAACTGCCAGATTTTCAAGACTTTGTTAAAAAAACAAACCTGAGCTTAATAGAAGATTTGATGTACAAGAGCCAAGAGAAACATAAGTACATACCAAAGACTGGTTATAAGGGATTAAATATGGACAGACTGTTTACTTTTTATATATTTAACATATATGTATTATATATACGTCTAAGATTGTCATTAATAATTGGGTAGTTTGTAGGAAAGATTGGGGTAGACCTGAGTATGATATGACTTTGAAAAAGTAAAACCATTTAGGAACAGCTAAAAACAGTAATTATTTTGTACAAATGAGGTACAAGAGGAAGAATCGATATGGAGGAATTATACGAAGGAGGAGGACTGGTAGTTCTGAAAACCTACTTTCATCAGGAATAGGTTCAAGAGGGAATAATACATATACATCTAGAAGAGTATAAAAGTCTTCTAAATTCAGAAGGAATAAAACAGTAAGGAGATAGGGAGGGGGAGAGGACAAGGGAAAGATTTCTAGAAAGGAGGGTGAGGGAATAGGTTAAAGGGAGGGCATAGGAAGGTGCTTAGATCAATAGGAATGGGATGACAAGGGAGGGATTTCTAGAGGGGAAGGTGAGGGAATACATTAAAGGGGGCTACAGAAGGGTGTTTAGATTTATGGAAATGGGAGGATGGGGAGAGGATCCTTGGAGAGGGGTTTTGCTAAGTAATAGAAGGACAAGGTAGGGGGTAGAAGTAAAATAGAGTAATCAGGAGGGGTAAGAAACAGGAGATATGCACAAACAAAAACAGATCAGGAATAGAATTTGTTAGGGAAAGTGTGTGTCTATATATGTATTATGTGTAGGTATATATCTATATCTATTTGGTAATATATCTTCACGTAATTGTAGCCTTCTGGGATGTGGGAAGGGTGAAACAGGGACAGTAAAAAAGGCACAGCAGAGAACAAAAGAAAACTCACAAGGAAGCAAAGAAAAGAAAGACAGCTTTCAACACAACTTGTATTTATCATACAGGCTTTTTTAAAATGAAAATTTATCATTACATATTTTGAATCGCCTCATGTTCTGCTACGCACATGACATGACTTTATTTTCTTTTTTTTTCTTTGTATTTAAATTCCAGTATTTCAGTTTATGATATATTTTTTTCTGTTCTACATTTGTGTTCTGGTACTTGAGTCTGAAATAAAATTTAAAAATAATAAAAAAGTGCATCATAACTTGGCTCTGAATTCTATTAAGTTTCTTGTCATTACCTATTACTCTGCTTTGTATATATGTTCCAGCCAACCTCCCCTACTTGCTGGTCCTAATATGTGAAACTCCAACTCCCATTTCTGTTTCTTTGCAGAGGCTGTTCCTTGTGCCTAGCATGAATTTCCTCCTCACCTCTACCTCTTCCATCTTTCAAAGCCCAGCTCAAATGCCACTTCTTATATGTAACTTTTCCAGATTCCACCGGTTACTAGTGCCTCTCCTTACTTAAAATTGCCTTGCATTAAAAAATATTTTGTGTATATACTATGTTCATTCCTCAACAGTTAATTACCCACAACCATAGGTTCCATGTGACTGAAAGAGGGCAGCAATCCTCTTTGCTACCTGGAATAGAGAGGGTCTATGAGGTGAAAGCAAAGTTTGTTCTCTTTGGGCTTCTTTAATTGAGACACCAGAGTAGAATGGACAATCATCAGAATCAAAGTTCACTAAAATTATAAGGAAAAAAAAGCAGATAAGTAGTTGAAGGTGTCTATAGCTCAGGATATAGTACATTTACTTGGTAAAGTGAGGAAGAAAAGAGAAGATATCCACCCCCCACCACCACCATGGACCCACTTGCACACACACATTCATGCATATATCACTCTTCCTTTCCCCCAAGAGAGATTTTTTATGATTAATGGAGAGGAAAAGGAAGATTGTTTTATGCTCTGTCAGTCCTGCCTCAGTGTTCCCTGAGTTCCAGGGCAGTCAGAATGAATAGTCAAAAAGAGAAAAATAAACCTGGAAAGAACCCATGCATGTTCCTAATCTACTTTAGATAATTTGAGAGGACTCATGACTCACCTAGCAGATCATAAGACTGGAGACACCTGATGAAAGGGGAAAAGCCTTATAAAGATATTTAGAAAGTATTGGATCAGTTGCCTAATATAACAACTGAGAGTGACAACCTTTCCATCTTTGGGAAAATACCAATGGCCATACTTCATACTGAACACCCTAACAATTTTACTTTGTGTAGTTTAATGATATTTGTAGGAAAAAATGATTACCTCCCCATAGGATTTTGTGTTTTAGATCTGCTTTTTTCTATCCATTCCACCACCCTTATTATAAAAATAGAAGCAATTGATAAATGAGCTAAATGTACATGAAGCCAAGCTTGTTCTATTATCTCTGCCTCCCTCCTCCTCTCTAAGTCTCTCAGAATTATTAATGTTTCAATGAGTTACAAGAGGGAAAAAGGAAAACCCTTTAAAAACTGGGGTAGTTTGAGGACAGGGCACTGATCTCATAAATACACAATACGCAGATTCACATGCCTAATAAAGGAAGTAGTAAGGGTGTTCTCAAAATAGATTTAAAAACCCTCTGGTGGCCCATGTGCAATTTAGCCATAAGCCTATAGCAACAATTCATCTGTCAAAAAAGGAGAAAATTAAATCTGTATCTGCCTTTTGTTTCCTGTCAACAACCCCTTTGAAACTATGACAAGTCATAGTAGCAATGGTTTCTGGTAGAAGAATGGAAAGAAAAATGTTCAAGTCAGTTCTACTTTATTTTCTCTCAAGGTTTCATTTTGGAATTGCTAGCTGTATGTGTATCTGCTTATGTGTGTGCATACGTATGCGTGTGTTTGTTTAAATTTATATCCAAGGGCAGAATATAATCTGTTCTTTCAATAACAAACATTGAATCACACTCCTACTATATGTGCAGAGTATCATACTAGTTGCTAGAAGGAAATCTTTTTAATTTAATTTAAAATCCCCAAACTTTGTGGATACAAAAACAAATATACATCAGAACAAAAAAGAGCATTATATGTGAAACTATGAGCTGTGGATTTTTGTTATGTATAGCTTGCTTTTAAAAGTATGTAATAAATTCAACATGTTACACTGAAACCTATCCTTGTTTGTCTGTGTTTCCCTGGTGCAGTCCCTCATCATTTTGTGACTAGACTTTCAACAGCCTTCTGGTTAGTCTCCCTCCTTCAAGTCTCTTCCCGCTCCAGTCTACTGAGCTGTCAAATTAACCTTTCCAAAGTACAGATCAGACCATGTCATACCCGCTTAAAACAAAAATAAAAACAAACTCCCGTGGCTCCCTATCAATCACCTTCAGGATCAAATGTAAAATCATCTGTTTGGCTTTCAAAGACCTTCACAACCTGGCTCCCTCCTGCCTTTCAAATCTTCTCACATCTCACTTCCCTCCCACCCCTCATGTAATCTGTTTTTTGCTGTTCCTTGAACAAGACTGTTAACTCTGGATATTTTAATTAATCTCTTTCCTCTGTTGATTACCTCCAGCTTTTCCTGAATGTATCTTTTTTATTCATAGTTGTTTGCATGTTGCCTCCCACATTATACTGTTAACTCCCTGAGAGCAGGCACTCTCTTTTACCTTTATGAAAGTGGAGTAAATGACTGACATCTGAACTTCTTTCTATTCTCTTCAATGTATTTTTACATTTTTTCAATGACTCACTTTTCTTGTCTTTTTGGTGACATTATTTTTAGCTCACTCCCTAATCAACTCATTCCCTCTAATGGGAAAAAAATATAGTCATTTTAACAAATGACTAAATCAATTAAAACACATCATTAAATTGTCTGTGTCTGTAACTGTAGATCTTATTCTGCACTTTTAGTCCATCATCCTTGTCTCACAAGCTAGTTTGCCTGCTTCACCATCAGTCTTTAGAATCATCACATTGATCAGATTTAAGTGTTTCAAAGTTGTTTTTCTCTGAAATCCTGTAATATATAAATTTTTCTTCTCACTTCATCAGCTCATACAAGTCTTGCCAAGTTTTTCTGAGACCAAGATAACGCATTATGTTCATATGTCACAACTTTTAAAGCCATTTCCTGCCAATGTCACCTTTCAGTTTAGTAGAAGGAAATCTGAAGACAAATTTCTTTTTTTCCCTTTGATCTGTCATTTCTAGAATTCTTTTTTTTTTACTGTGTTAGCTAGAAGAATGCTTACATTTGTCATGACTTAATCACATCTCATGACCTTTTCTTTTCCAATTAGGTGTGACAGTTATGGCAGCAATTACCTAGTCACTTCAACTAAAGATATGTCATTGAAAGAAAATTGAGCAACTGGGTGACTATAGACTTGGACACAAATTGCAATGAAGATTTTTTCTGATGTCAATAAAAGACAACTAGCTTCCTTTGCTTTCACCCTTTCCTGACCTTCATCTGATACGCTATAAAATCTCATTTGTCTGCACCCAGCTCTCTCATTTTTATATTAGATGCATATATATGTGCATATATATGTGTGTTTCACCCATCTTTATTTCTATCATTTGATGTGATGCTAATGATGATGCTGTAATGAACAAAGAGTGGGCCTTGTCCTTGGTTCATAGGTTGATTTTGAATCTTAAGACACAATCTCCATAATAAACTATTCCATCTCAAAATGCTGCACAAGCTGGCTAGTAAGTGGATGCTGGTTTTGTAGGATTCCAAAGCACTTCAGTGGACTCATTGTGTAAGTTAGTTTCTGTCCATATTCCCGGTTGTGCTGTACCATAATTCACCACATAGTTAATTGCTCCTAGGACCTAGAACTGAAATGTGCCTTCAAAGTCATAGTAGTCCAAGTAATGGATAGTAGTAGTACTTGCCTAATGGATAAAACCCATCTTCGGTACCCTTGCCATTTAATCTCAGTCTTTGATTGAACACCTTCAGTGAAAAAGAACCCATTACCACCTACTGCAGTAGTCTCTCCCTATTTCAGCCAACTCTGATTTTTAGGAAGTTCATTGTTATTTGAAACTTTCTATTGATTCCCATCACAGGTCTACACCAACAGAGAAATTTTTATACCAGCAATCTCACAGGATATTGCTTGTGTTTATAGAGTATGTATTGGTGGAAAATGTTCAAGATTTTTTCTTTAGCTCTAGGCTATAAAACAATTTTTCAATATAATAATCTCTATTTCGTCTACAGGCCAGGCAAGTTGATTCAAGTATTCATTAAATAATCTTTTGAGATTATGTCATTATATTTTTTGGTTGCTTGTTGGAGAGGTCATTGCATATAACTGTGTTGAAGTATCTTTATTGAATTGTGAATAGCTCTTATATTGATTCTGATATTGGAGAACTGGTATTTATTGGTGCAACTGGATTGCCCTTAAGCTTTGTTGATATGGGAGATTTATATTTAATGTAATATAAAGCCCATTTGGTTTAAGTACACCTGTTTTAGATTTGTTCTTTCCTGTTGCCTAATTATCTTCCATCTCTCGCCATTTTCCCACAAATTGTAAGCTCTCTTGTCCACAAAGATGTCTAGCTGTTAAAACCAGATGAATCTAAGTGACCCTTAGGGCACCATTAAGTTTATATCCTTCCTTCCTCTGTGTTTTATGACAAGATATTTAAATACAAACATTATGGAAGAATTTGGATCTAGCAGATAGATATCCTGACTTTTGCCAGATGTAAGTTTTTTTCCCTTGTTTGTTCATTGATGTGTACATAGGACACTTACGTATTTTAAAGTTTGAGAATCACTTGTTAAAGAACTGTGCACTCTATCTTGATCAGGTAGATATTTAATAAAAGCCCTCAAATAAATCTTGCCTAAATAAATATAAGGGGCTTTGTTTTGTGGCAGAGAAAATGAAATTATATCAGGTTGTTGTTTTTTCCCTACGCTAGAGGGGTCTTTGGGGAGGTGTCAAATGCTGGCAAGTCATACAGGAAGGAAGATGAGATTGTTGGAGAGCTTTGTGAATTGCCTGACATGGTAGTACATTCACAGGTCCCCAAAGAGATCTTTTAGGCTTGGTTTTGCATTGAAGATGTAATGTGCTAGTGTCATGGTCCTCTAACATTTGCAGATGCTAGACAGCCAATTTTGTGGTACTGAAAGGGCATTCTACGGCTATGTGACATTCCCTAGTGCAGCATTTCTTAAACTGTGGGTCACAATCCCATAGGGGGTCGTGAAAAATTTGGCAACAGTAAAAGATTTCTGAACGTGCAATGAACAAAATTAATTAAAAATCAAATGCATGATGAATCCAAGGTATTTCTGGCAATACATTCCCGTGTTGCATTGTGCAACTTTACTGCAGTCTTGGTTCTGAACACAAAGCATGCACACTTTGTACTGTACATGCCAACCAATGGTGCTGAAACCATAAAGGGGTCACGAGTGGAAGAAGGTTAAGAAGTCCTGCCCTAGTGTACTCTAACAGCAAGGGGGAAAGACTTATGACTTTGCATTGTAAATGAAGGACCTCATTCAAAGAGTAATATTTAAAGGGGTGATGGTCTCTCTGGAGAGCATGAGCCATACTAGACTGACAAAAATCTGGTATAGTATAAATAGGGTGTTGTATACCAAGGACAGTCATTGAGTTATATAGAGTCGTTGTGGTTGGGAAAGGAAACAGACATTACAGTGATGGACAGATACTAGGCAGACATGCTAAAGTCAGTCCTGCTTGATTCCACCAGGGATTTCTGAGGCTTTTGCCACTTTTCTATATTTCACAGGATAAATTGTCAGTGCCATTCACTAATTGGGGCTGTTATTTCATCTCATGTCCTTATTTTCAGAAAGATGTTGGAAGAGACTGGAAATACTGATAAAACTATCTGATAACCTAGAAGCTAGGTTACCTAGAGAACGCAGTGACAGCAAGTCTCATGTGCATAGATGTTTTGTATCTAGGACATAAAAATACAAACAACAAGCTAGTGGTGAAAGATAATTTCATCTAGTACTCTCAGGGCTACCTAACCAGACCCTAGATGGCTTATATTGTACAGCTGTCAAGATTTTATGTATACTGCTGTCATGCCAGCATTATTGTTCTGATCAGGGCTGAGACTTTGAGAACTTTAAGAATTACTCAACCAGATGTTAGCCTTGAGAGAAATGAAGTCTGGAACACTCCCTGCTTTTCTCAAGGACTCAGTCAAGTTATTTTAACTGCACTTTGATAACATATAGGAAATCTGAGGCAGAGCAGAAGATTCAGTGAAGTATGAGGACTTTCCAGTTTATGTATATACTGCCACAAAGAAAAAAAAATCGTAACTAAGATTAGGCAGTATCAATTTTCTATAGACCTGTTTCTTGGTTGTAGATGTGATCATGGAATTTCAGAACTGGAATGAACGTGAGTCCATATAGCCTAACTCATGTCTAAATAAGAATTACTCTTATTACATCTTTAATATTTATTTGGTTATCCAGCTTCTTTATGAAAACTTCTAGAAAGGGACAATCTAATACTTCTACAATGTAGTAAATGCCCTTCTGCTTCCCAAATGAAACATACTTTAAAACATGAAATACTGAATAAATACCCTGAATTAATATTTGTATTTTTTCTAAGCTATACATATAACACATATATACCTTATATCTATATATTATTTATGCCCAACATATTTACATGTATGTATATACATAATTATGCAAATATATCATACTTTAGGGTTAGGAAACAGACTCAGGAAATAGAGTCAAATACTTAGGTCATATGCTTCTTTAAATGTGGCATCAGAATTGAACATGATTTGTAATGTGGTCTGACCAAAACAGAATACACATCCTTTCTCTCCCTCCACCCTCATCACACCTTGTCTTGGGCACTATGCCTCTATTAATTCAGCATAAGATTGTATTAGCCATTGTATTAGCCAGGATTATCTACTATTTAATACCACTGGCACATGTCAAGTTTGCAGGCCACATAAGCTCCTAGATCTTTGCCATTCAAAATTTATCTAGCCATACCTCCTTAATAATCTATTTATTAAGTTTTTGAAACTAAGCGTAGGACTTTACATTAATCTCCATTACATTTCACAGATGTGTTGGTACTCTGTCTTCTGGACTCTTAGAATAAAAGTGTTTTTTTTTTAAATTCATAGCTTTATATTAGCTACCAGTTAGCTGTCATGTCACTAGAAATTTTGAGAAACAATTTGAACTCTAATACAGACAATATGTAAGTGGCCTCTGGTATGTGTATCATATAAAAGCCATGTAGTTATAATTCTGGACAAGGCAAACCACCTAAGGATTGGAGAAATTCAAACATAGAATGGATTGTTTCAGCAGTTAGTAGATTCTTATGTTATTTATCATTGGATATATTGTAAAGGACATTCTTTATCAAGTATGGGTGGCACCAGTTGGACTCTGTAGTCCTTTCCAGATCCAAAATTCTAGGATTCTGTGATCATCATGCTTATTTTTCATGTACAGTTTTATAAAATCATCCTTTGCATGTATCCTTATATATGTATTTCAAAATGTTTTTTTTTCATTTCTTCCCTATGCCATCTTCTCCTGTTGTTCTTCTTGTTGATCATGGCAGCACACTCGTCTTACCTAAGTTCCTTGGGGGCATATTCATATTCCGTCATGAGTTTCTAGAATTACTAAATGGTTGGGAGGCACTGTTCTCTGTAGTTCATCAACTACTAGAAAAGTGCAAGGAAGAAGATAACTATATTTGTTCTGTGTTACTTAATAATATGCAGGGATTTAACCTTACCGGTAAATGTGAATTATTGAAGAGATTTGATGATACAAAGAAATCACAAAGATACTAGGGTGACTCAGTGGTTGGATGGCCGGTCATGTCAGATATAAACAGTTAAATGACTTGAGTTCGGATCCTGCCCCCAAAATTTGCTGGTTATACGGCCTTAGCAAGTCATTTAACTCGTCTCAGACTCAGTTTGCTGTTGTTAGGGGGAAACATGAGACAGGACTTGGAAAGTGCTTTGAAAAGTTTAAAGCACGATGTAACTACTAGCCATTATGATGACAATCATAATGGTGATGATGTCTTGACTGATTTATTCTTCATTACCATGAAGATGAAGCTCAACCACTTTTTTAAAAATTCTTTTTTTTTGTATTAAACTATGTACTTCTATTAAGATTCCAAGGATCACCCCTTGATAAAAATTGAATATGTAAAACATAGAGGTAATGATATACCAATTATGTCAAACTCATCCCTGTGTTTGACTGAATGTGGGTAATATTTCAACATTAGAGGTACATGTCAGATTCGATATATGATTTATGGCTAAAATATTAGGAGTTTGGCATTCCATGTCAACATAACCTCTTGTCAGGAGAAGATATTGCCCACTTAAGAACTTCAACCAATTATTATTTATAAATAAAACTTTAGATCTAATTCCTTTGGATGATATTTTTGCTGGTAATATAAAACTGATATATCGTATGCTGTTACCACTTTTAAAACAAATAGTGGAATGTTTCTGGTTTGCCAACTGCTGAAAAATAAAATAATGACACATTAAGTCATGGAAATTTGGGAATTAAAACTTTTCACAGAAGGGGAAAACAAACCCATCATTTTCTTTTCTTATCTCCCTCTCTGTCAGTATCTCTTTATTTTCCATGTCTTGTCCTTTGAGATGTCCTCATGTGCCTTTAGCTTAGTGTCTTTAGGTCTCTACAAGAGTGAGACACCATTTTGGAATTTAGTAAGACTTCCAGGATTCAGTAATTGGAAATACAAGGAATGAATTACATAATTTCTTTTAGAAACTCTCTTGGTACTTGAATATTTTGGGATGCTTAGGAGGATGTTTCTGTTGTCTCTCATCTTTTTGAAAGCTTCGTCTGACTCAAGTCTGTCCGAAAACCACAGAATCTCAATTTCCTTTCTGTATGGGGATTCAGTAGTTAATTTTTCTCTGCAAATCCTCATCATTGAATACTTTTACATTTTTTATTAATGATTCAGAAGTCTGAGTTAATTTGTTCAGGAAGGAGAAATATGAAGGAATAAAAGTAAAATTAAAATCTCATGAAATAATTCTAAAAGAAAGATAAAGGTTTAGAATGATCTTTCAGACATTTATTCCTTTGCCAGCACATTTTATACTATTTAGTGCGAGATATTACAAATACATATGTGTTTTTCCCTCTCTCACATTATTATGGCATATTCTATTCAGCACTTATATCTACTGGGGCATATGGTTTCTTTCCTGAAAGATGTTTCTAAATTAGGTTAATGAATTTACAAAAAGCAACGGTGGTTCCTTACTGCTTACCACATCAGATCTAAACCCTTCTGTCTTGTACAATTCTCTCAACTGGGCTCCATATTCCTACCCAACAATATGTAGCAAAGTTTGTGGAGTCTGCCAACCTCACTAGTAGATTCTACCCATTTTAATCTTATTCTGAGCTCTAGGGCAATTCAGGGAATAGGTTTGTATTTTCTTCGTTATTAGCAATATCTCTATATTATAAATTATATCAGAACTCCAACATTTTATCAAATATTCCTTATTTAGTAGGCTGGAAAAACACCTTTCCAAATAAGTAATTATTCATTTCTCTCTCTCTTTGTCTCTTTCTCTGTTTCTCTGTCTCTCCGTCTCTCCTTCTCTGTCTGTCTTTCTTTCCATCTCTCTATCTGTGTATCTCTGATCTCCTAGGATTAAATAAATACAAACATTATTGAATATACAATAAAAATACTAAACTGCACATATGAACATTTATAATATTATATTTGTGAGATCAGTTTGAATAACTTCCACTCTTAATGTAATGGCAAATGCATTCTCTTCAATTCTCAGAACCCAGTGCCTCACCATTTAGTTCACTCAGGGTAACAAAGTTTCTTCTTAAGAATCCTCTCCATCATTTTCTCAAGATAAAGATTAAGACAATTCCATAGTGAAGGAATGCATCTCCATCCTCTTTATCTCTGTCTCCTCCAGCTTCTTGCCAGCCATGACAGATAAAGAATTTCATCAGCTCCTTTTAGTTCCTTATGCTAACTGTCTCTAAGCTGACAATTAAAACTGCCATTCTCACAACATTCCATGTGGCTTCTAAAGCCACAATAACTGTAGTTACTGTTGAAGAGACTTTTGAAACAGGTGTTACCATTGTATTCCTACTACTCTCCAACATAAATTTTCTACTCTGCATGGACTAGTTTCCTTACTCTTCCATCGATGTCCTATGCTCATTCCTCCCTCGGTGCCCTTTCTGTTGTTCTTCCTCCCTCTTGAAATGCCCTATACTCTCCTCAGTGTGTATTCACATATTATTTAGTTTTTCACATCAAGATTTTCTTTTTCCTTTTTTGACCTCTCATTTATCTATGTCACATTTTATACTTTGTACTGTGGTACTTAATTAGACCAGTGGTTTCATTGGTATGGGTACTTTCTTTCACCAACATAAATGGCAAACTTCCCACAAAGCCTTAGGAATTGGTCTAATAAATTGTGACCCAAAATATTCATCATCTGATGGCCAACTTCTGTAGGTGAGACTCTCTGATCTTAATTTGATTGGTTCTCTGATAAAAAATATACAGTTTGGCTCCTGGTCTGTATTTTCAACTTTCCTGGCTTGGTAGGACCTAAGAGAGATTAGAACTCACTGTCATAGCCTTTGAAATCTTGTAATTACCTCCTTATCACATTGAGATAATTCCTCTTCCATGTGCAGCTGTTCAAACAGGAAGCTTTTATACCCTCTCCCCACTTCTCCGCTTTGTTGTCTCTGTTTGAGCCTAGCATCTCCAGTTCCTTAGTTGATCCTAAGGTCCCAAGACAGGGTAGGGAAACCTTTTCATGTTGGAATGTCACATTAATATTCATCTGTAATCAAATAAGGCCAAATTCAAGAAACTTTAATTAGATAGACTTAAAAATGGTACATGATTTTGTAAAAATCTAACTACTATATACTTAATGATTTCAAAAATGAAAAGTATTTGTTAATTTTAAAGCTAATTAACCCTTTAATGACTTTGTCGTGTCTGCTGTTTTTTTTTTGGAAAGCATTTGAATGTTTGGTTGTAGCATGGAGATCTGCAGTTTCAGTTGATCCTCTAGATGGGTATCCGTCATTTGTGATCTTGAGGACATCTTGGTTTGGGTTAGGTAGATTGTAGATTCACAGCAATAAGTTGTTGAAAAGCAAGAAAGCATTTTTCAGGCATGTTACGGAGGGCATGGGTATACCACTGCATTTTTCCATATTTCAATTGGATCTTTCTTAGCATCAAACAATGACTTTAAAATGTCATCATCTATAGAGAGCTCAATCTATTCCATCTGTAGTTCTTTAGGTGCCTTGGTGACATCAGCTAGGTGAGGCTGAAATGCCAATTTGAGTGTGATACCATGGTTCTCAAATCCGTGAACCTTTCATTGTATTCTCCAACTAATATATCTATAGCAGCTGCGTATTCTTCAAACGATTCTCTTAGATCATCATGCTCATCAATGACCTTTGCTAACTGGGGAAAATGTTCACTCAAAATTTCCTTTTGAAGAAATATTTTGAAAAAAGAGAGCTTGTTTTGAATGGCTCAGGTTTTTTTTTTGCCACATATTAGTTTTACTTTGCAAAGAAATATTCAAGTCATTTTGATTTGACATGATGTCTCACAGGAATGCAACATTCTTAGTGAAATCTTCTTTTAACAATTCAAATGGCTGATTCTGTTCTTCCTGTAATTTAATTATCTTCTTGCAGAAATAAAATATTGGCTAATACCTGTCCTTGCCATTTCCAATGCGCTTTTGACTAATATGGCAAATCCGCACTGAATACCTCATTGTTCAACTTCAGCACATTATGAAACTGAAGATGCCATGTTGCTTTTGCATGAATGTTGTTAACAGTACTTATAACCTGTTGCAAAGTATCACTTAAAATAGCAGCTTTAGCACAGAGATTTTGCTGATGCAAGACAGAATGAAAAAAAATGAGAGCATCTGTATCTGTTAATACTTTTTTATCTGTGCTATAAACCCTTAATGTTTTCCTGTCATGGAAGGTATACCATCTGTACTTATACTCACTGAATTTATCAAATTTAGTCCAACTTCATGACATTTATCTTGAAAGTTGTTGAAGGTATCTATTCCTTGTATTCTATTCACAAGAGTGCCCAAAGTGAGTAACTCTGTAGCAAAGAAAATCTTCTGTTATTATCAGAATGAAATATAAAAACTGTGCCGAGTCAGTATCATCAGTTGATTCATCCAAAGCAATTGAATAATATATATTTTCCTTTTGAAGCATTGCGTGAAGATGTTCTGTTAAGTTGAAGGCTGCTTCATGCTGCTGATCAGTGATGGTTTTCCTTGAAAGAGGCGGTTGTTTGTATATTGAAATGTTATCAAGGTCTAAGCATCCTGCAACTTTGACAATGCATTCTTTCACAATTTCTACGTCACTTAATGACTTCCCTTTTTTCTCCCGAGTATATAAACTACTTTATAAGTTGCTTCAGTGCCATTATTTCCATGTCTTATTGCTGCTTGAATGAATTATATTTGCTTTTGCTTTCATCTTTTAATTTCTGCAATACAACCTTTCATGTCTCTCCCTCTAATTTAAAATATTTGTGGTCCTTATGAGTGTTATAATGTTGATGAGCATTGATATTGTAGTTGTTGTTGATGAGTTGATATTGTAGTATCACAAAGCAAGCAATTCATCTTATCTTTAGCAGAAACAAGATAATATTGCAATTCACAATTTTCATTAAAAAAATCTGTTTTCTTCCTTTAGTGTTCTCTTGGTCTTCCTTGACATGATGGGCTGCTAAGCAGATAGAATTAAAAAAATATTGTTGAGCTGTGCAACTATTCATGAATTCCACTTCATATAGAAACACAATGCACTACTGTCAAAAGCTTGATAACAGACTGGCATACTTGGCTCCCATAAACTTTTGCTAGCCAGACTTGTGTGGTAGTGGTGCCAGTCAGGTGGGGAAACTTAGAACTAAATAATGAGCATAGCAGCTGTCAGTTTAGCCCTTGTGGCTTACTAATGTTCTAGTTGTGCTGGGGCGATTATTTTGTTGAAACTGGTTTTATTCTTTGGTATTTTAAATATGTTCATTTTAAAAATAAAATAAAAATATAAAAAATGAAAAAATGTATTAATAAAGATAAAAGGATTTGTTCTGTAAAATTTGGATTCAGTCAAAAGGCCACACTTAAGGACCTAGAAGGCCAGAGGTTCCCCACTACTGCCCCACGATTGCAATGCAAATGTAATTATAGTCTTGCATGACTGTTTTCTACTACAATTAAACACTTTGTGGAGGTTGTCTTCCTGTGGCAGACCATTAAGATAGCTAGGTTCATATATCTAGAGCTTGAAGAGAATCCAGAAATCATTTAGCCCAGTCCTCTTATTTTACAGATTAGGAAACTGAGGTTTCTAGAAAAGTTGTGACTTGCCCAAGGTCACATAGACTGTAAGCATAAAAAGTGAGATTCAAAACCAGGTTCTATGATTCTAGAATTAGTTCCTTTCCACTCTTCTATGCTTTCTTCTCACTTCAGTAGTTCACTAAGCCCCTCGGCCTTCAAGACTGCACACATGTTATCCAAACATTTGAATAAATTCAAGAAATAGCTTTTCTGGCGGTGAAGATCTCCCCGCGCCGACATGCCTCTCTCAAAAGACCTCCTGCACCCCTCTCCCGAGGAGGAGAAGCGGAAACACAAGAAGAAGCGCCTGGTGCCGAGTCCCGACTCGTATTTCATGGACGTGAAGTGCCCAGGGTGCTACAAAATCACCACTGTCTTCAGCCACGCGCAAACGGTGCTCCTCTGTGTCGGGTGCTACATTGTACTCTGTCAGCCTACTGGAGGCAAGGCGAGACTTACAGAAGGATGCTCCTTCAGACGGAAGCAGCACTAACGACTGAATCAAGATGAATGAGGAACTGTAAAGAATAAAACAAATTTGATACGAAAAAATAAATTCAAGAAATAACTTTATTGTGTTAGTCTGCCTTATTGCAAATGATAAAACAGAACCTCATTTATCCATGTAATTACATCTAACCTGTTGTGGAATAAAAATAAACCAAGCTAAAAAAAAACCCTCTTGGCAGAAATTGCTATTTATTATTATTATTATTATTATTTTTTACAAGTAACAGCACATGAACCAGTTGTTTTGTTTTAAATAACATAGCCCATAGGAACAGTAATTTTAGGCTCAAAAATCTCATTCTTAGCTTTGTAGTTTATAGTAGAATATAGGAGTCACCTTGTCTTTCATCTAGCTTGAGTACTGATTTTGAAGAACAGAAGAATTTAAAATTCTATTGACCTGGTTACTTTAGATCAGCCAAGGTCCTGTTATTCTTTTTAGGTGAATTGACTATTGAATGTTGTACTTAAGTGTTTGGACTGGTTAATTCAGAGGATTAGAACCAAGTTGTAAGCTAGCACCTGCAGATTCTATTGGTCCTTGTAGGCTTATTAGCCGGCCCATTTCTTGCAGTTGCAGCCTAGGGTTCAGTATCAAGCTTTATGGTCTTTCTAAGACTCAACCTTCCCCTTATCCTCTTCTTCATCCTAAAAGTGTCAGAGATTTAGTCTTATTCTGTCCTTTTGATGTCCTGAGTGGTGCCACAGCTTCTCCACTGCTTCATTGAATTCCTTGACTATTGCTGTTTTCCAGTTCCTCCTAACACAGATTTTTGATTTCTGTTGCTTATGGAAAGAAAACAGTAGATGCCATGGCCAATAGCATATTGCCCTAGGAAGAGCTAGGGCAGGTGCTGTCCAGAGAGAGTTTAAGTATATTAGGAGGAGAAGGAAGTAAGTAGAAGAGTGAGTAAGCATGAAGTATATTGGAGAGATAGAGGAATCTCTCCTTCTGAAGGGCTTACTGTTAGCACATTACCTTACAAAGGGTCATGCACTTCCCATCTTTTCTTTCCCTATAGTTATGTTGCCAATGAGATTTAGGTCCAGTCCATTTCTCAAATTGGCAATCCCTTTTAACATAAAAACTCTTTGTTCCCTGGCCCTAAGTTACGTTTCTAATGCTATCTAGCCCTTTCAGAAAAAGCATGCCAGTTATTACAAGGAAAATTGGTTGCAGTGGTCCACTACTGGGGAAAAATAATTCAAAATATGTCAAAGTAAGACCATTTCTAATTAAATTGGTTGCAGTGGTCCACTACTGGGGAAAAATAATTCAAAATATGTCAAAGTAAGACCATTTCTAATTAAATGTTGAGTTTTTCAAGGCCCCATTTGTGAGATAATGATAGCTAGCTTTTACATACACTTTAGGGCTTGCAAAGTGCTTTGCTCTAGTATATCATTTGGTCCTCACAACAACCTTGGGAGATTGCTGCTATTGTTGTCTTCATTTTACTCCTCGTCTCTCCCCTCCTGTCCTCTCCTCTCCTGTTCTCTCCCCTCTTGTCATCTCCTCTCCTGTACTGTCCTCTTCTGTCCTCTCCTTCCTCTCAGTCCTTCACAATGTTCACAACAAGCTGATTGAGTGCAGTTCCAGATCTTTGCATCCACAGTATTCATCTGGAGGAGGGTTGTTGGAGGAAGGCACTATTTGCTACCACTTCCTCTTTCAAGGCAGGCTTTGAATTAGTGTCATTCAGAATTGGATTGGTACTTTTGTGCTTTCCTAGTCTTCTCCTCCCCTGTCCCTGTCCCTCCCACCATTCTCTTCTTTCACAGGTTCTGATGTTGCTGGCAAGATCCTCAATTCCTGCAGCCTCGTTGGTCTTTGATTATCCAGTGAATATCCAACTACTGGTGTTTTAACTCGTAGCTTGAAGACTGACAACAATAGATTGAGCACTGTGCAACCACCTGGATCTTGCTTCATTCTCAAAGTTTATGTGTGCAAGCTGCTTCCTTCCTCTTTGAACCTCTAATGAGCTCTGCAAACAATCAGCAGAAGTCTATTCCTTCCAAGAGAGGATATATCCACTTATCTAAGTTACTATTCATGTCTTTCTATGTACATAGGTAAATAAGAGGGGAAAAAATCCCCATTGACAAGTCTTTACTTTGTACTAGGTCCAGGGAAAGGGATTTGATGAAGCCGCCCTGGGCCATGCTTTTTATAAATAGCTTCTTTTTTAAAAACCCAGATACAAAGAGTTACATGCAGAAAAATATCTACTCTCAACCCTTTGCCCTCATGTCCAGACTTCTGCCAAAGTATTTGACAGAGCTTGCATCAACAAGAATAAACTGTGTGTGGAAACTCTGGAGTTCTCAGGCAATTGTGATTGCCTGACTTGGTTATTTTAAGGTCATTAAAATCCTGTTCCTGGGACTTTGACCATCCTGTTATTGGAGTGAACTGTCATTTTATTGTAGTTCACAGTTCTTTGTTGACCAACAATGTGAAAATAAACCTATATCATGGATGGCAAGTCAAGAAAGAGCTAGAAATGGCACGTATGCTAATTCCCTAATTGATATGATTTATGGAGGTAGTAAGCATTGAATATCACTAACATTTCTGGACTTAAAGGTTATAGGAAATAAAATATGGTCATCCACTTATCCTGTAAATGGCACAATGAAAGTTGGCATTTATATAACAAATGTCATTTCTTTTTGTAATTTTTAAGCTCCTTCTCTTGGGTCACTGTCCCACTTTCTATCAGTAATGACAGGTTGGGAACCTAGAGAAAGAATTCTAGAGGTGACCTTACGGTTTTGAGGATGGTTTCTTAATATAGTTGCTCATATTAGAGCTATTAGTGTATTCCCTTTTGACTATTTATTAGCCAGCCAATTAATCAGTTGTGAGAAATGTTATTCACTAAGGTGGTATAGAAAGAATGATTTGTATAAAACATTACCCCCTAAAAGTTTGTGACATACTCTTCCCATAGGCATGTACAGAGTTCAAGGAAAAGTGGGCTCCATCATAGGATGCACATGTGGCAAAGGGGTAAGATCCTCATTCAATGTAAATCTTTTCCTTCTTTGTGGAATTCTCATGAAGTTCCTCTGGTGGATATAGCTTTCTGCTGATCCAAGAATGATCACCCAAATAATGATGTGAGTCTGCTTTTTATCTGCCCGAATAGGTTATACTTCTTGAAGTTGCCTTTCTCTGTATTTCCAGTTTGTCCTCAGCTGTGTGCTGGCTGGATTATTTGTTATTAGTCCAGGTTTTTAGATAACATGGTCAATGAAGGAAGTAGTGGGACACTGCCTCTGGGCTTACTACCTCCTTTCCCCCAACCCTCTTGATTCCCTCCAGTTACAGGCACAAGTAATTTCTAAAAATGCTACCAGAGCTTAACTCTTCAAGCATTTGCTGGAATGCCCCTGCTAGAATCTCCTTTGATGTACTTAGGGCTAGAATTGTGTCTCATTCTCTCCACCTCCCCACCCCCAATATATTTGTCATCTGATTTTATCTTATGACACTTCACTCTTTCCTGTTTGATTAACTAGGTTATTTAAACCTAATTGATTAATTCAATTATCTATAGCTTGTTTGCACCTAGTTTACACATTTGATTACATAATTAATAAGAGGGGCATTCACACTTGATAAATGAGCAAAGGTATAGAATATCTTCTAAGTTATGTTATTGGGGTTTGGGCTGTGGAGAATCGATCTTGAAATTTTCTTTGTCAAGTCATCAAAAACAAAACAAAATAAACGCCTCTTCCCCATTTTCCTGGGAACATAGAGGATAAGGTCCACTGACAAAAAAAAAGGGATGTGTTGAGAAGTATTCTGTGAATTCAGGCCTGGAACAACCAAGAAAACAGGTTAAAAAGACCTTTATTTTATTTAAAAAAATTATAGTCTGCCATTTTTATTTGTTATTGCTTGTTGAAAGGAATCCTCTGTGTTTAATATTGCCTTGTCTCTTCTTTTTTGTGTTAACTACAATGATAATGGCAATTTTTTTTGTATCCAGTTTTTTTCTTTATTTTGACAAATTATCCAGAAAAATAGGGAGGCCAGACTGTGACTCTCCTTTCATTCCAGTTTAGCGCTTAATTTCACTAACAGAGGAAGCATTTCATAGTTTTGTTTTTTAAGCCAAAGGATAGCAAATGTCTTCCAAGTGTTTCCTGAGTATCATTTACAAACACATTTCGACATAAATTTGAAAACTGGAAAAGAGTGTGTATACTGTATATGTATATATGCATGCATATGTAAACACACATATATATAAACACATATCTATATAAACTATATATGTATATATATACAGACATATATACTTGTGTATAAAGTATATTATTCCAGCAAACATTTGTTAAATACCTATTATGTGTAAGACACTATGCTAGGTAACATTAACAGATATTGCATAGAGCCTGATTTCAAGACGCTTACAGTCTGTTGAGGGAAAGGAAAGTATATAAATCCTTTTGCCCTGATTTGCCTTCCCACCCCCTTCTCATCCCCTTATAATTAAATATCTTCCTCCTTTAAATATATCTGTCATCCAACTGTAATTAAGTAGATATTGAGATATATGGGGTATTCATGGAGGACTAGCACCTCTAGTGTGAGGGCTTGTGGAGTCCTTTTCAGGGTTGCTCATCCACCTTTTGTGTCTACTAGCCACCTAACTCTCACCTGTGACTCCAAGAAGCTGTAGCATGGGCAGTGGCCACACCCTAGGGGAAAAAAAAAACATCTTAGTAGATGGACTAAACTAGGCTGAGGGTAACCAAACCTGTTGGTAAGCTAAGGGATGCCTACCCCAAGCATGTGAAGACTTCTCCTGGAAGAATAGGTAGATGTGGACAATTTGGTCCAATGGCCATGGAAGTGGCTGAAGTTTGTACAATAGAGCTCTCAGAGCTGGGTAAGATACTGAAGACACCAAGGTCATACAGTAGTCATCCTGACTTTTGTCTTGCCACTGAATTTTAATGACTCTGGAGGAGAGAGTGAGGCTGACGACTTTGTGCAACTCTGCCTTACTTAAATCTTGTCCAAGTCAAGACATCATCCTGTGACGTCATTGGTCCTCAAACAACAGTGACAAATAGAGACTGAAACTTAGAGTTAGAAGGACACTTAGAACTCAGTTGGTCACGTTATCATCCATTTAGACTTGAGTAACACCTTAGAAATAATTTAATCCCATTGTCTCAGGTCATAGATGAAGAAACTGAGGCCTAGAGAGGTTAGGTGGATTGCTTAAGGTCATTCGGGCAATAATTAGGTTAGGTACAATTTGAACTTAGGGCCTCTGATGACAAACTTAATGCTTTTTCCATTCTATCATATTATAGCTCCTGACTATTCCAAATAGCAGGACTTTCACTACCCTTCAACTCCTGTCTCCACTATTTTTCTAATTTGGAAAATTATTGTACCTTATCTTCCTATGTGATATTGGATTTCAGCCAGCAGTTGTTAAAGTGTTTGTAAAACATCAGAGTAAATTTCTGAGATAGTGTGCCTTTTAGCTCAGTAGACAATAGCTCTCCTTTCTCCCTCTCCTCCTATTCTTTTTGCAGAAGAGAATATATGCATGCATACATATATGTATCTATTCC
>CM053622.1:245594333-245622791 GCA_028646595.1 Phalanger gymnotis
GTGGCCGAACCGCAAACTCCCTCTCCCCAGCAGCTTTTCCCACTAACCTTCTCTGTTGTCTTTAGTGTTTGTGGGTTGAGAAGTCTGGTAACTGCTGCAGCTCACTGATTCAGGGTGCTAGGGCTTGTTCCACCGGGCTCCTGGTCTGGTTGGTCCACGCCGCCGATGCTGGGCTCTGCTCCACTCTGCTCCACTCCCAGCTCCATGCGCGAAAGACCTTACCCAGCAACCATCCAGACTGTCCTGGGCTGGAGCCCTGCTTCCCTCTGCTACTCTGAGTGTCCTGCAGCTCTAGAACTGGTTCAGAGCCACTTTCCTTATAGGTTTTTGGAGGGACTTGGTGGGGAGCTCACGCCAGTCCCTGCTTTCCAGCCGCCATCTTGGCTCTGCCTCTTCTTACCCATTTCTACCACTGTAATCATACTAGCAGAATTTTCTATTGTTGGGCAGTTCTCTGAAATGAAATGAATGTCCAAGCAGACTGTCATCATTTACTTTCCACAAAGCACTTTGCTATTTCCAATGATATGCCTTTGGTTGAAGAACAAAAGAATGTCTCAGAGCAGCTTTGTTTGTTTTTGTAGAAAAATAGAGTAGAATCATGCTTTGAAGTACTTCTAGACACAAAGACACAGATATTGCTTACACTCATAACAATTATAATAGCATTTATATAGTGCTTTAACATTTGCAGAGTCCTTTACAAATATCTCATTCTATTCTTACAACAACTCTGGGTAGCAGATGCTACGATTATGCTGATTTTACAGATGAAAATACTGAGGGAGACAGAGGTTAAGGGATTTGCTCAGGATGACACAGTGTCTGAGGATTTGAACTTAGGGTTTCATGACTCCAGGTCTATCTATCACTCTGTCCACTGAATTACACACATGCACATGTGTGCATGCACATACACACATATGCAAAGAGAATTATATTTAAATATTATAAATTGAAACAGCAATATATTTGGTTTATAGTTCTGTCAGTAGAGTAACATATAAGGTGCTCTTGCCTATAGCTATTCAACCTTTTTTATTATTATTTAGTCCTTTTCAGTTGTGTCTGACTCTTCATGATCCTTTTTGGGGTGCTCTTGGCAGAGATATTGGAGGTTTGCTATTTAGTTCACCAACTTATTCTACAGATGAGAAACTGAGGTAAACGAGGTTAAGGGACTTGCCCAGGGTCACACAGCTCTTAAGTATCTGAGGACAGATTTGAACTCAGGTTTTCCTGACTCTATCCACTGCACTACCTAGGTGCCTTCAACTTTGTTTACCTAATTTTATATTCTAAACAGCTAATAATAGTATCCACCTGAATTTGCAATCTTGACTCTGCTACTTACCCCTTGTATGACTTTGGGCATATTGTTTTTCCTCTTTGTGGTTCATTTTCCTTACCTGAAAAAAGAGAAAGTGAGAAGAGATGATCTCTAAGGTCCTTCTAGCAGCACATTCACTATAGGGTCGGGAGTAGAGTCTGATGAAAACTCAGGGAGCCATGTCAAGCTAAGATCCCTTCACAATATTCTCATTGATAACATAAACAAATGATCAGGGATCTGGGTTGGCTCAAAAGGACCTCAGGCGTCATCTAGTCCAACTTCCTGATTTTCCAGATCAGAGACCTGAGGCCCAAAGACACTAAACAACTTGCCCAAGGGCAATGAAGTTGGCAACATTAGAGAGAAGATTGGATTCCAGATATTCTGAATTTGGAATGAATGATTTTCCCACTGTGTCAAACAGCTTTCTTAGATGGGATAAGATTTTTTTTTATGGGAATAATTGGAAAGTGAATAGAGTGTGCAAGAGATGGCCTTCTGGAAGTGGATGGTACATTATGAAAAGAGGGATGGATCCGCAAATAAAGGATCTGGACCATGATACAAGTTCTGTGCTTTACTATATGTGTGATCTTGGGCAAGTCACAGAGGGCCACAGATTTCATCTACAAAATTAAGGAATTAGGCTAAATCATGGCTACTTGATCTATTTGTGGCATACACTTCTTCGGCAGTACGGTGAAGCCTATAGGTCTTGTCTCAGGATGATGTTTTTAAATACATCAAATAAAATAAAAAAGAATTACAAAGGAAAAGAAAGGTTAGTGAAAATAAAGATTTTTTTTTCCTTATCCAGTTGCCTTAATCAGACCCGAGGGTTCCTAGGTTATTTATACTTAGACTAGATAATCTTTAAGATCTTTTCCAGTTTTAAATCAATGGTTCTATGTAAAATTAATCCCTGATTCAGGACTCAATAAGAGCTTCACACTGGGCTCTCATGGACTTAGTCTGATCCTGGAAATTGACCACATAAAAGATCCTTACCCCTCTTTGGCTCATCGTAATTACCTACAGTTTTTCTATCAAAATGCCCTAAAATACTCATGGTACATCTCATGTCTTGGTCTTCTCACAGGTGAGAAACTCAACAAACTCTCCAGCTCCCCCACATGCTTGTGTATATGTATATGTGTGTGTGTTTGCATACATATATATACATGCATATACATATATATCCATATACATGTATACATATGTTATTAAACAACCTTTATTTAATCCAACAGAAAATGCATGATATGAAGGATCCAAAGAAGTGTTTAAAGATAGGTAAAATACAAAACTGCATAAAGCTCTCTGATAGCCCATTGGTTCTTCCCATAAGGGAAAAGAATTTGACATTGCTATTGGTATAATACGTTGCCATTCTGATTAATCTTTCCTTCTCACAGAATTCTACGTAGCACCATGCCTCCCCCCAAACTCTCCCCCTGCCCAAACTCATAGTACCTCAGTCAGGCAGCCAATCATCTTGGGAGTGGTGCTTGGAAGGTTGAAAATAATCAGGAATTCTATTGAAACCAATCAACAAGAGCCAGTTGTTATGTCTCCACTCTCTCAACAGAGTTGATGCACATTTCAAAGAACATATTCTCATCATAAATTGGGCAACTCATCAAATTGATTAGGGAATTCTCTAAATAGTACTGTCCCTTCACATAGATATAGTCAGGCATGAATTAATTTAGTTCTTTTAAAAAGTCATCCTGCATTCACTCCATATTTCTTTCCAAATACAATAAATAAAATTATATTTGGTATCTATGTATAGAATGACAATATTTTTCTGTCTTTTAGAAAGCATTGTGCTCTATATTTTAACCTGTTTTTAAAACCCCTTTCCCCAAAATTAATAAAAAAGCAAAAACAAAAATAAAAACAATGTACATACATTAAGAATGAACCTGAGTTTATATCTCTGCTGTTTGTGTCAGTCAAATATATTATAACAGTGCAGTTCAGTTCAGTTCAATTCAACAAACATTTATAACTATTGTGGGCTAGGTACTGGGAGAGATGAAAGTTTAGATATGTACTTGGGATAATTGATGCCCCCCTGCCCCCACAATGAAACAAAACAAAAATTTCTACAGGAAGCTGGGCTCCTTTCACTGGGCTATGTGTGGTATTCAAGCCTTAAGGACTTGATTTTATGGGATGACACAAAAGTCCCTTGGTTTTATTATTGCTGTCATGGCTGCTCATGTTAAAGAGGATTATCCGCTGAATCAGAAAAAAGCTGCCTTCCCAGTAGACTTTAAAGGAAAAGACAATTTTTGTCTTTGCCCATTCCTTCGTCTCTTTAGGACATATAGTATGGAAATCTTTTTCTCTTGGACTTTCCATTTAGGGGGAAAAGAGGTCTGCCCCTCTGGCACTTGTAACAGCTAGTCCTTTATGATAGCATGTACACATATTGCCTAACTAAGCCTCAACTTAGGCATCAAGCCTATGGATGCCTCTTCTGTTTCTGTGTCTTTCTCTGAGCATAGGAGACTAAATAGCTAATGGACTAATAAGGGTTAGTGAGATTGGAAACCCCTGTGTCTCTCAGTCAGAACTTACTGGTAGCACAAGGTTTCTGCAACTCCATTCTCTTCCAAAAATATGACCATAGGGATGCACAGTGCAAAGCCAAAGTGATCATGAAATGTCTGTTCAACAGTTCTCCCATTAAGTGCTCCATGTTTTTAATGTTTTAAATATCAGCTTCCAAGTTTGGTATAACAAGATTTATGGGTTAAGGTATCATCCTTTAAGTCTTTCTCAATGCAAACTTACAAGCCTTTTGAATTTTAAGCATTTCTTTTCAGTGAAGGAAACAAATAGCTGTCCTATCTTTGACCTACCTTAGACATTTATTGCCTTTTTACTTCTGTTTGGGGAGATCCTATACATGAGCCAAACCTAAGATTAAGTCATTTTCCCCTGGGATCCAGAGACAACAAGGAAAAAAAGAAGATCCTATCCGTTTCTTTAGAGGAACTGAATCTAGCCCATACATGTGATCCCAGAGCTAGGGACCCCTTAGTGAGAGAAGGAAGACTCTTCAGATTCTCTTTTACCCAGATGCAGTTCCTGTTGCCATAGAGCTTACTCTCTAATAGGAGCATAAGACATATGTAGAGACACATTTATACAGGATATATGTATCAGAGAGGCATAAAACAAAATATTTCATATGATCTGAGGGAAAAGCTTGTTCTTAGGGATCATGTATTTACATACACATCTACAGATGTATATCTAGATATAGATATCCATATGTATATATTATATAATATATGCATGCATGTATGTGTTCACAAAATATGTCAAAACACTGTTAGCTAATATTCACTGCAAAATAAAAAAATTTAAGCAAAGTCTCCCAAATCTGGAAAATATCTTTCTGTCATGAGTTTTTCATTCACATCTGATGACAAACTGGATCAAACATTCTCCTCAAAGAACATGTTGTTTAGAATTGGAAAACTAGAGCTGGCAATGATCTTGATACACTAGTGAATTTGGGAGTATGTGAAATTTGGATTGCATTTTTTTCTTATTATTTTGTCATGTTTCATCAAGCCTTTGGACTAAAGAAAGCAGGAAATGATGCAAAGGAGACCTTAATATTTTTGGACCCTTTCTTTTCACCTGGTAGAATATATCACACTGTTCAATAACAGTCATATAAATAGATGGCCTGACACCGAAGGTTTAAAAAAATGGGCTGCCTTCTCTTGGCCTGTAGGAGAGGGTACAGATTCAAATGTCAACAATGTCAATGTGAGCATTGGTGCACACGAGGAGGAGGCCGGAAATCATTGCTGTTGTCTTGGCACTGAGAGGCCTATCAGTGCCCATCAGAGTAGGAACCTGAAGTGGGGTCAATGCAGAGACTAATAGAAAGCAGAAAGGGAGTCATCCTAGATTGTCTTTGGAAATTAAACTCTGTGGTCTGGCTTGTTTTCTGGAATTTGAAAAGAAATTATTTTGAACTCATAGTATTCTTAATAGATAATATCATTAATGTGGGTTTTTAGGAGAACCACTTTGCATGGGATTTTTTTAAGTAAAAGAAATCTCAGCTATTATGTGTAGTTTCCCAAGGATCTGATGCAGTTCTGGTGAAGCGTTTTATAGGTCTCTGAGAATATAGCATGGACTGTTTTTATGAGGATGCCATAGGACAGCTCCAGTACCTTTTTAAAAATTTATTTGTCATTTGCTTTGGTCTACAGTTGTAATTTTATTGCTATTTAAGGGAAATTTAAGTCCTGCTTAGAAAAACGTCTAAGAGTTTTGAGGTTTTGGTGATGGTCTTTAGGAAGTGGATAAAGAAAACAAGGATAAGATGGAAAAGAATTACACAAGAAAATCCCAAGGCTATAAATATGTGGGGCGGGGTGGGGGGGAAGTGTTGACAACAACAGGAGTGAGAATCCGATCACTCTATCACTTTTATATAAATTTAAACATCTCTGACAGCTCTAATTGACTCTGGCAGAAGGGCTTGGATTTTATGTCTTCTGTTTTTCCACTTGTTTTCTCTCCTCACTTATTGTCTACATATGACTACATTTGCATAGTCCAGATGTGGCATTAGGACACATAAGGACCTCATCAGTGCAGTGCTACACTAATCAACACCTTAGAGAATTTATCAGTGGGCAAATTGTGGGTGGTTGCGAAGAGTATGGTCAAAAACATTTCCAGAACGGAAGTAAAGATGACACTTAACATGTCCTTACAAAATATATAATAAGAAGCAACATGGCATAGTGGAGAGAGAGCTGGACTTAGAGTCAGGATGATAGCAATTCTGTTCCTACCTCTGACATTTACTAGCTATGGGATCCTAGGCACTTAACCAGGGATGTGATGGTAAAGGATTAGCAACCAACTCTCCAAAAATGTACACGACATGTTTTTAAGTTTCATCTGAATTATCAACATTTTCTCCATCTCTTCAACCTGTGGGGTGCTCAGGAGAACTAGCACCTCTGGTTTGAGGGCTTGCTGAGCCATTTTCAGGGCTGCTCCTCCACCTTTGTTGTCTATCTGATTTACCCAACTCTTATCTGTGGCTCCCAGAAGCTATAGCATGGAAAGCGGCCACACTCTAGTTTTGGCAGATTGGCTAAACCAGGTTGAGGGTAACTGACAGGGGGATGTCTACCCCAAGCATATGAAGACTTTCCCCAGCTGAATGGATGGATAATAACAATTGGTTCCAATGGCCATGAAGGTGGCTGAAGCAGGTGCTATGTAGCTCTTAGAGCCTGGTCAGACGTCAAAGGTGCCAAGGTCATCCACTGCAACCTTAGCCATTGCCCATCATCTTGACTTTTGTCCTGCCACTGGACTTTGATGACTCAGGAAGAGAAAGTGAGGCTGACGACTTTGTATAACGCTGCCTCATCTGGAAGTCAAGACTACTACATGATGTCATTGGTCCTCTTCAGAAATGAAGGATGAACAGCAGCAACAACAATAACAACAAACTAAATAACAAATCAAGCCACATGGCTCGCGTTTGCTAATTTTGGAGGTGTAAGTGCTCACACTATTAACAGTCTGCTTCTGTAAGCTGATATGAGCTGGTTCCAGCACATTGCTGTACTTAACCTTTCTCAAATGGGTTTCCTCATCTATCAAGTGAAGGGGTTGGATTAACTGTCCTCTAAATCTATGATCCTATAGTGCTTAGAAATCTGATTTGGAGAATGATTCACATCTACCCAAAATTCCCAAAGGATTGTCAATAATTGGATCTAGTTCATATCCTTTCTACTTTTCTGCAACCTAAAATTTGGATTATGGAATATTGCAAGGTTTTGTGATAGGCTATGTAGATATGACCTCCATATTTTACATCATTTATGCTATCTCCTCTGAGAAGCTGGCACGCCATTTCAGGATTTTGAAGTATTTGTTTTATCTTGCATTGTGTCATGCCTGGATTTAATTTGCAAAATTTTAGCTCATGGATTGATATCACACAGAAATATGTCCTTCACTAAAATTTGCAAATAATGGCTCATTTCGTTGGAGTCTCCAAGCTGGAGTTTCTGGGTCAGCCACCTGGAGAGAGCTAACATATATAAATCCCAGGTTTATTATACAGAAATATTTTCCTTTTCTTTGAGTCAAACATTGAGCTAGCTGGTCTCAGCCTGACAACTTAAAGGCTGCTATTTTAATGTGCCTCAGTGAATAAATCAATTTTATTGCTTTGCGTGTCATCCTTCCTATCTTGGATGAAGAAGCTTTTGTTTCCTCTCTGCTTAATATACTTGGAAATACTGAAGGTTTTTATTATTATTATTACAGATTGGAATGGCTGGTAATAAATTCTTTTTAGTTTTGTTCCATTTCTTTATATAGTTTCTATTCCATATTATGTTTGGCACTCATAACCATTTGGGCACTGATTATCTTTACTGATCAACAACACCAGCAGCAAAGAATTCAGTTCTCTTAGAGAATTTTTCCCTTTGAAAGGACAGTGTTTCCCTGGAATTCAACATGAACCTAGTCATTGGTGTTATGGTTGGGGCACTGCTTCATCACCATCATGAATTTCAGATAGTGTGATATATAGGGCCTCACTTTAATGCAAGTCATAATGATGAGATCAGTCTGGGTGAAAACAACAGTCAGATGTAGGCTTTTAATGAAGGAGCTCTAGGAAGCATTATCAGATAATTGGAGCTAATGGTTAGGCATGGGAAGACCAAGCCACAAGAAAGCAAATTTGTGTGCTCAGGGAACATTTAATCATCCATAGACTATTTTTATGCACAAGCCTTGCCCACACAAGTTCCCATCTCTCTTAAATTCATTGCAGCTGTGCACATTCTGGATAATAGGTGGCGACATATTTGTTTAAAAAAACATAAAGAATTCTTCTGTGGGTATTTGCATATACAGTAACTTTTCCTGTTGTACAACATATACTCAATACTTTGATCCATGCTTTCATTAGTGTGTACACACCTTACCCAGATGAAGATAGCTACCCCATGCATTCTTGTACAACTGCTATTCATCTGTTTCCAGAAATCCTCGTGAAGAATCTGTTCAACATACTGAGGAGACCTTCCTCTTGTTCTCCTAATTTCTTGGGAATATCAATGTGGAAGTAGTATGGCAGAGTGATTTTTTACTTCTAGCATTTACTGGCTGTACTGACTCTGGGCAAGTCATCTAATCTCTTTAAGTCTTGTTTTCCTCATCTGTAATAGCACTTCCCTCATTTTTGTTAAATCATGTCTGACTCACCCCCATTTGGGGTTTTCTTGGCAAAGACACTGGAGTGGTTTGTCATTTTCTTCTCTAGCTCATTTTACAGATGAGGAAACTGAGGCAACAGGGTTAAGTGACATGCCCAAGTCACAAGCTAATAAATGTCTGAGGTCAGATTTGAACTCAGGGAGATGAGTCTTCCTAAAAACAAGTCCAGTGCTCTATCCACTGTACCACCTAGCTGCCCTCACCTTCTTTATAGGCTTGTTGTAAAGTTCAAATATATTACAAGATGTTTGAAAACCTTAAACTGACACACACCCACACATATATGTATCTATTATACATATACACACATACACATATGTGTATGTATAAAAGGTATACTTTAGGAAAATGTGCATTTTATCCACTTTGTTTTTCCATTGTAGGTAGTGAGATTTCTGTCTTTGGCATTACTATTTACTAAGGAAGCCTCCTCATCCACCAATTAGCACAGTATCATCTTTGGTTAAGAGCATTTGGAGAATTTGGTCATTGCTAGGGAGTGCTTCTTTGGTTTAGAATCTGTATATGATACCTACTATTGGTGAGTGCCTTAGGCAAAACTAGATCAATTCTTTTTAAAAAATGTTAATGCATACTATAAATAGTGAAGAAAATTATCTCAGTGGCTACACTTGTCATGTATTATATTTTACAAATTTTTAATGCACATATTGCTTAAGGAAAAATTTTCAGGCTGCATTTTGTTCTCTTAAGTCAAATACTTAAAAAACTAACACGCCATGAATATAGCTGTGTTTTGCATTCTGTCCATATCATTTTTTTCAGTATGAATTGTTATAGAAATACATCGTAAAAGTCTCTTTTCATATTCTCATCAGGAATAAACACACTGTCTCCATAGACCACTCTCACAAAAGTTTCATCTGAGCTAGAGAAGATAGCATACAAATTGCTTATGACATCTAGGTTATGTTTTGGGTGATGGTTGAGAATGTGATACTTATTATTCTTTTAAAATCTTTTCCTTGTGAAGATATGTGGATTATTGATACCTGGGTACCTTTAAGATTGTATTGTATCCAACATTTAATTTCTGCTGTATACCCCTTATCTCTTCCTACCATTGCTGTCATGAAAAAAAAAGATGTTATTACTTCATTTTACTGGTCCTTAACAGTAACAGTCTCAGAGAGGCTAAATACCTGTCAAATAGCTGGCAAGTTTTTTTGGCATTTGAATTCAAATCTTTCCTTTCTCCCTTCTATGGCTCTTTCCCCTGTTACTTTCCTAAAGAGTTCAAATGGGGAGGCAGTGACCATATTAAAAGGTTAAAAAGAAGCAGTGATATGGTCACATAGATTTTTGTTCATTTTTTAGAGTGTCTGTAATAGGTCAAACTGGAAGTGCTATAATTTCCAGAGAGGGGTTATTCCTTTATCTCGGGATAATAGGACCATCGATCTAGAGTAGCAAGAGACCTGAGAAGCCCTCTGTCCTTTCTGTTAGAAAGAACAAGAGAAAAGATTTCATCCTAAATTATCTTAGCTCAGAGCCAGTTCTCTTTTTACTATATTATCTTCTTTTTTCCTTCTAAAATGAGATATATATGACTTTGACTTTAACTTCTAAAATGAGATATACATGACTTTGACTTTAACTCATTTTTGGATGCACAGAGCCTCATAGGATTATGGACTTATTACTGGAAGGGACCTAACTGCCACCCAATCTAACCCCTCATTTTATAGATGAGAAAACTGGTATATGGGAAAGTTAAGTGACTTACCTAAGGTCACACAGGTAGGAAGCATTGGTGGGAGGATTTGAAGCTAGCTTCTCTAACTCTAGAGACAGCACTTTCCTGATTACTATATGATCCAAGGCCCCCGCCCTGGGGAAAATATTCTGCTCATTTTTGGAGCATCTGTGTTACATTCCTCTCCAGCTGATTGGAGCACTAAACAGATCATTCTATTTATGGATATCCCTTGCTTTAACTTCAAATTATATCAAGCCATTCAGTTATCCACCCAAGCCATCTCACCATCTACCTATTGCTGCTGATATGCTCCTTCCCACATGGAATAATACCCTTCATATTTGCCCTGAACACTAAACATCCTCAGATGAATCTTTCTTCCCGAATGCACACTTTAGACCTGGGGAACTGAATTCATGTATCTTTGGAGTGCCTGTCCTAGAGTCATACCCAGCTGATGTCTGAGTATGTGCAAACTAACCCATTATACATACCATAATATTGTGTATGTATGTATCTATGTGTGTCAATATATACACATACATATGTGTACATAATACAGTACATGCCACATGTATATAGTGTGAAAGCAGCTAGATGACACATTGGATAGAGCATTGGGCCTGGAGTCAGGCCCCAAATCAGGTCTCTTATTTACAGATGCTTATTAGCCGTGTGACCCTGGGCAAGTCACTTAATGCTATTTGCCTCAGTTTCCTCATCTGTCAAATGAAATAGAAAAGGAAATGTTAAACCACTCCAGTATCTTTGCAAAGAAAACCCCAAATGGAGTCAAGAAGAGTCAGGCATGACTAAACAACGACCTATGTAATATGATCTATACATAGATTAGTATATATGTAATACCCACACACAAAATATAGTGTATAACACATGTGATATGATATACATGTATATATGTGTATCTATATACATACACACATATGTGTGTTTGTTAACTGGATCTAGATACAAGACCACACTTCATCTTCACATCTAATCCAGACATCCCACCAGGCCATCTGACTGTCTGCTTGGTCTGACCTAGTCCTTCCTCTTTCTGCCTTTTCAGAATAAAATTTTCTTCCATGATTACTTCTCACTTATATATGTTGTCATCCCCTGTTAGAATTTAAGCTTCTCAAGGCAAGACACACTCATTCATTCATTCATTCTCTCTCTCTCCCTCTCTCTCTCTCTCTCTCTTCCTCAGAGCAAATATTTAATAAATGCTTTTTTGGTTCAGTTGTTCAATTAATCCAATTGATGATCTGAAAGTGCAGATAATAAAATGATTGATATGTCTGTCATTTTCTTTCAACATATATTTCATTTTTGTCATTCCATTTGGAGATTTTAATATCCAAACTTTTATAACTCTCTTCTTAAAGATGATATTCATGAAACATAGGCTTCTTTCCATTTAGCCTCTTGTTTTGAGCCACACTTTCCAAAAGAGACTTCCTTATTATCCCCTGTGTTTCCTTTTCCATTGAAATCACCAGCTACTAAGGTCTATGGTGAAAGGCTAGAGGATTTTTGACTTCTTTTTAAAAAATGTCTCTACTTCATTATCCTCTGTAAATGGTGGTGCATAAGCTTTAATCACCTTCACAGTCAGGTATTTCCTTGTGCTTATCACAAATATTGAAAGATAAAGTGACTTGGTATCTCTAGAAATGATATTTATTATTAGCTTTAGATGTAACGTGATCAACTTTAAAATTCCTTTATTTGCCATTCTGTAGAAAACTTTTAGGATTCCATTCTCATTTAGCTAAAATTTATTTTTTGTTTTGGTTTCATTTGTAACAAAGATGTCAATTTCATTTGTTCAAGTAGAATGTCCATCTTTTTGGATAGTCTATAAACAATGTGATTGATGGTGCCATTTTGTCTTTTTCTTTTTTCCACATCACCAAAGATCTGAAGGCTATGTACATTTTTTTGTCTTTTTTTTGTGGCTAGTCAAGGAAAAAAAATCACTTGGTGACTAGTATTCCAGCAATGAGCCTCTCTGACTTCATTTAGCAAGTTCTTGGGGCACAGTCTATTGATAGGCCCATACTTGAACTTTTCCAGTTTGTTGGATGTTCTAAGTGTTTGTTTACCACTGTGCTGCTTTGAAAAACTGAGCAAGGGTCATTTCCACAGTATGATAAAATATTATGGTAGGCAACCACAGGAAAATGCATTAATTTTTAAAGGATTTTAGGGTAGTTGGGCTTTTTATTTTTTTCTTGAGTATGTGGTTTTCAAATATTTTTCTAATTTATTATAAGGAATCAAATAGCAAATGTTTATATAGGTACCATTATGTGCTTGCCTGTGCCAGGGTATGTGAATTTGCACATGTGCATTTGGAGATACACACTTATCTTTACATGTGACATATATGCACATATATGACATATATATATATATATATACATATGCATCACACATCTATATGTAGAAGCAACACGTCATAGGAGATAAAGCTTTGGCCTCAGTTCTAGGCAGACTTGGGCTTGTCTCACCTCTAACACGTTCTGAGTTTTGTGACTCTGGCAAGTCATTTAAACTCTCCATGCTCTGGGCAACTCTTTAAAATTCTAGTTCAAATTAGTATAAGGTGTCCCCTCACTTTGGAGTTACCTATATCGATCATATCACAGGCTCCCTTCTGTCTCAAGAGCTTAATTACAGAAATAAGCAAATTCATGCATGAGAAATTGAAATATAACTAAATGTCTGAGGCAGTCAAAGGAGTGATTTACCCATTTGGACCAATTTGATCAGAGAAATCTTCATAGAGGGGTTGAAAATTGAGCAGGACCTTGAAAGATCTTAAACCTTACTCACAACTGCAAACAGTGAGTTCTCTGAAGGGCACTGCATAAAATGAGAGATTCTTAGTTTAAATGGTTGCCTTATAAAATCTCTTATCTATTAAAGTCTTTCAAATAATTTTCAAAGGTTCTTATCAAGTCTGGCCATACAGTAGTAGTCCGAGGAGGTAACCACTGACATAGTGATTTATGGATTCTGAAAAGCTTTTCTGTCATCATATATACTCTTTGATCTATTATTCCAGAGCTTGAAATTCCTTTCCTTTATCCTCATTAAGGCAATGAAAATGATTGAGGTTCTATGTCATAATATCTAGAACAGGATTCTCTAGTTCTGTAGTGTAAATGTTCATGAAGGAGGGAGGGAGGGATGGAGAAAGGGAGAGAGAGAGAGAAAGAAAGAGAGAGAGAGAGAGAGAGAGAGAGAGAGAGAGAGAGAGAGAGAGAGAGAAAACACGTACCATGTGATGTGCTGAAGAAGAGAAACAGGTAGACTGTGTATAGCAAATTAAGCCAAGATGTCATGTTGGAATAGTGAGTCAATCCTTTCAATGGCTGAACAGATTACGATATGTGAATGTAATAGAATACTCTTAATGCCCTAAGAAATGACAAAATGGACCTGTTCAGAGAAAGATAGACTTCTAGGATTTGTAGGTTAATCAAGGTAGAATGAAATGAGAAGAAACAAGAGAATAATTAATACAATTAGAAGACTATATAGACAAAAAACTTTGAAAGTGTTAGGAATTCTACTCAATGAAATTATCAACTATGATTCTAGAGGACTGATGATGATCTATGCTACCCATCTCCTGGAACAGAGGTGATGGATTAAGATACAAAGTGAGACATAGGGAATTTACTTTGCTTGACAATGCATATTTATTTTATGCATACATATGTATGCATAGTTTTCTTTTAAATTGGAGTGGGGATAGTGTGGGAAGGAGAGAAAAATAAAAGCTTGTTAATTGAAAAATTATAATGAAGCAAGAAGGAAGTAAAGCAATCATTGGCAATGCGATTGTCCTTGACACCTGGTCTTTCATAAATTGCTGTGGCCAAGAAATTAAACCTCTTGGGGCCAACCTGCTGATGAGCTTCTCCGAACTTATGCTGGCCTTTAAACAATAGACAGACAGTTTGTTGCCAGGCCCAAACTTAAAGCCTTTCCAACATGGTAGAATGTGCCAGAAGTCATGCTCTACTGGCAAAACCTTCATGAAACCAGTGTCACCTCCAAATCATAATGAGATGTCAGAATTGGATTTCATTAAAGGTGAAAACTACATTTTTTATTGATGTTTTTATGGCATCACTGCACAAGACACCTATGAAATATTACTTTATTTAGGTAATATGAACTTCAATTAATTTTTACAAGCTAGAAAATTTCACTGAAGCAAATTTTATTAAAAATACTAATTCTCAAAGTATGTATTTAATTGAACTTCACCTGTAAAGTTGAGGAAACTCTGCTGATCACCTGTTAAGAACTTTTAAAGAGTATAATATAAATGCCATAATCAAAATGGTTTTCCAAGCATGGGACAAATTTCATCTTCTATTTTTCTATTTTCAACTAAATGTGAATGTTTTGTGATACAAGTTTACTCGTTTTTGGCCAAAGAACCTGTTTCTAAGAGAGGCTAACGACACTCATAAAGAGGACTCAAAGGATTTGTTGGACAACAAGTAATTCTTATAAAATAGAATTTCAATGAGAAAAGTGTAAGTAAATCAGGAACAGATGGATTATATTTACACCAAAACTCACAGGTTTGAAAAAACAAGAGGAAAAACTTCTTGTGTTTTGGTCCCCTGGTTATTTAAAAAAAAATAACCCTGAATAGTTCAAATAAAAACTCTGATAATTTATACCATTTCTTGTGGGGAAGGTTATATTGTTTTTGGCTGATAGGTCATTTTTCACATGGGATATTTTGAATTCTAAACTTCCCATTTAAGGCACTCATAGGATATCCAAGTAATCTTGTAATGTACTCTATCAGAAATATTTCTTGGGACAAAAACACAGGACGTTTTTCACTTTGCCTTAACTTACAACCTTAAGATCTGGTCCTTCGATTTAGTTGACTAGAGCTTGTCTCTCTTCTGAACTTCTGTAGTACTCAGCATATTTCTTATCACCTATTCAAGTTATGCCTTTTGGATTAGGGAGGAACAACATGTACACAAACAAAATACGATGTATATGCAGAGTGATATTTTGGAAGAAGGGGTAAGGAAAGCACACTAATAACTTGGCAGATCAAGAATGTCCTTGTGTAGGGGCTGGCATTTGATCTGAATTCTGAAGGAAGTTAAGTATTCCAGGGCAAGGGTGAGGAGAGAGAACATTTCAGACAAAGTAGGGACAGCTCATACAAATTGAAGGTCAAGTACAGAGATCAGCAAGTAAGCCACATGGGACATAAAGTTAATGAGGATCAGTAATATGAAATTAATACAGAAAATAGGTTGAAAACTGTCCCTATCTTTCCCCTGCCTTGTACCAGTGTAACATGAAGCAATGTTAATCATTTCTAGCTCCCTGGACATATGGGAGATGAATGCTTTGGGACAATAATTGATTATATTTTATTATGTGTGATTTGGTTTTTTATATATATTATATTTAAAACACAACACTATTGTTCTAGGCACTAGAGATAGAAAGACAAGAATGGAACAATCCCTACATTTTATCTGGGGTGACTACAGGTACATATGTAGGAATCTGTCAAAAATATACAGGGAATTTTATAGAGGAAGGGCACTAGCTATGGGGGATTGAGAAAGGTAACACAGAAGATAGCAACTGAGTTGAAAGAGAGAATTCCAGGTATGGAGGGCCAGTACAAAGTCACGGAGATGGAAAGAGTGATATGTATGAGAAACAGCAAGTAAGAGGTTAAAGTGATTTTCAGTGTTAGATCTAAATAAAAGATTTTTCTAATAGTTTGGAGCTGAATCCTACAGAGCATTTGGGTTTAGAAAGTTAGAGGGATGGTGAAACTATAGGGTTTTAGACTGACACACACTTTTCAGGAACCAGATTTGATTATGGTTCTAGACCTGGAAAAGCTGGGGGACGTATGGTGTGGGACTCTACATTAGCATATGGGCAGCAAGATGGCTTGTGAAAATCTGCCCCAGGAGTAGGTGAAGCATGTCTAGAGTTATCTCCTGAAATAGTGAGCAGTGTGAGCCACTTGTCAAGCAGGGAAGCATGTGGCCAGGGAAGGGTCCTGGAAATGAAAGTGTTAAGTCCCCTAGGTGGGGTCCTCATTCAGTGTCAGACCAAACAAAAAATGACTGTTGAGTATATTTCAGAACTGAGCAACCACAGAATAAATATTTTAGGAAGGATAGAGAGGTGAGAGGGATGGGTAAGAAGTAGAGGTATTGATAAAATAGAGATGCATGGAGGGATAAGTTTCATTGAGGTCCAAAAAAGTTAGGAAGAATAGAATATAATGAGCATGTGATACATATGAATCTATGTCTGTATCTATTCGTATCATCACAAATGTAGTATAACACATTCAATTCCACACAGAATTTTTAAGCACAAGGCTTGTTCTGGGCACTGTTCTAAGCACTGAGCTGACAAAAACTAAACCAAAAAAGTATTTCCCTTAAATAGATTCCATTTATGGGACAGTGGATATGAGTCAAACTCAGAGTTAGGAAGATGTAGATTCCAGTCACATCCCAGCTATGTCATCCTGGGTGAGTTTAAGCATACCTATCCTTGGGATTTTCCCAAGGTCCCAGGAAAATATTACTTTAAGAGTGAAATCTCACTTCAATTCATCCTTTCACAGTCTCTCTCTCTCTCTCTCTCTCTCTCTCTCTCTCTTTTTTTAAAAAAAAAACATCTCTATGAGCATGCAGCTTGAAGTATAAAGATAGCCATGCAGAGCCAAACCATTGGTTCATTGAGTCTGTTTTGCCTTAGGCTTTAACCAACATCTGTTGCTTTGGGAGGAAGGTAACTCCCATCATTAATTGAGTGGGCCAGTTTTGTAGGGCTGAACATGAAGAGAAAGTTATTTCCTGTCCTTTGCTTTAACCAATGTAGTCCTTGAAGTATTGGATTTAATTAGCCCATATGAATACAAGTACTATGCATGGGAATGCACTCTTGGAGATACTAGTGATTCTGTTGTCTCCAGAGTTGTAAAACAGCATAAATCTTCATTCCTGATACCCAGAGGTAAATGCTACTTACTTTTTTTACTAGGCATTATGAAAGATTTATGTCTCAAATTACCAAAGAATATTGATTGAGGATGATTTATGTGGTCATATGAGTTGAAGTTCACTGGATTTCTGTTCACCCCTGAGAATCTGCAACTTTTATGACACTGGAATGATTTGCTTCATAGAAGGAAGGAAGCTCCATTGGCAATGTTTACCAGTGGGCAGTGGAGGATTTCGTTTTGAATAGATGCTTGTTAAAGACAGGAAAAGCCAAGACCTATGAATGGCTTATCTTTCTTATTAGAAAGCTTCTCAGACTGCTCCAATCTGTGTCCTGGCTCTCCATGTATTCCCAAGGAACAATTATGAATTCTCTCCATTGTAGTCTGTTTTAACATCGGAGTTTTTTTTTTTATTACAATGTTTGGATAGGTAAAACTGCAGCCAATTCTAAACATGCTGTTCTTAAACAAGATCTGAACTTCTTTTTGAAATCTCTCTGTCATGGACATCTGTGAAAGATGTTAAAATTGCAGAATTACAGTGCCAGCTTAAACAGAGCAGTTCTTGGTATTTACTGACTGCTTGGTTTGTGTGCGTGTGTGCATGCGCGCACATGTTTAACTTTTTCTTTTTTCTTTTATAGAATAATTTGACATCATTTGGCTTTTCTTTCCACTTTCACTTCCACCAAGTATGCTCTCACTGTGGTGTCTACATCTTTTTAGCTATCAATATGGAGATATAACACAAATGGATTTAAGGTTCCCTCATATGCAGTAATTTGGGAACAACTGCTCTGCCATTTCTGCTCATAAATCAGGGTCAAGATAGTATATCATTTTGGTATTTTTATTGCAGCAGAATCCAAAATGTATAAAACTTGATTGCAAAGTTTAGAGCCTTCTAGACCATCACAGCAGATTATATGAGGTGATGACATTGGTAACCCAACATATATCATCATGAAAAATTCACAGCTTTCCTAAAATAAAAATCTAGATTCATAACACATAAGAAAAGATGATAATCAAGGCCAAATCTAGGAAAAATAGTGAGGTAGTAGAAGTTTGTTTTTATTTCCTCACCTTCCTATGCCCTTTCTTCCCTTCAGTGCCTAATTCAGCTTTTCAGTGCTCTCCTGCTTGCTCTCCGTTCCATCAGTGGAAAGAAATTGATCCGATAAACTTATTGACACGAGCACATCAGGCAGGTAATGTATACAGCAAGAAGATGTCAGTAAAGACCATTATTTTTTAAAATATTAAATTGTTCTCAGCATTTTAGGCACTGTGGAGCTATTTAGGGTCATTTGCAGGGCCCCTCAAATTATGCCATGTAGAATAATGTCTAGTTGGAATATTGGTCTTACTAATGGCTTAGTGTTTCTTTTAAGACTTCCAGAGATAAATATTTTACAACTTTTCTAAGAATTCTTCAGAATATGATAGATATTAGTGTTTCTTCTCAGGTAAACCTCTTTAGGGGAAATGGAATATATTATGGACAACAGAGACGTTTATAGGCTTTAACTGATACCTGTAAGTTAAAGCAGCAAAGACTTACTTTGTTCAGTTAGAATCTATACTCAAAATGCTCTTGCCTTTATTCTCCCTGGACAGGATTCCATGTGTGGAAAAATATTGCTTAGCTTATAAGAGGTAAAAATATTTTCCAGTTCAATGTTGTCCTATGTTGTTGTTGAGTTGCACATCTAGTAAGTGTCTGTGTCTGAGTTTGGACTCACAAAGGTGTCTCACTGATTCCAGGCCCACTGTTCTATTCACTATACCACCTGTATTACTGACTGCTTTTCTGACATTGCTGTTTTAAAAAGGTAATGCTTTCTTGCTTGACTGGGAAGCCCTTTGTCCAATGTTTCTTGATTCATTTAGTAATGTCTAAGGTTCAGGTGATTATCTGAAAGTGTTTTTAAGTTCCAATTTTTTTGTCTTATATTTTTGTGAACTTGTATTTCATTAAGAATTAGAACACAATTGCTAATTTCTTTCCTGGAGTAATTAATGAATCTTTTCTGTTTTAAATGAAGAGTTTAGAAATTAGAAAATTAGAATGTTGGACTTGGGGTTTGAAAGTTCTGAATTCACATATAGCCTTAACCCTTTAAACCTGTATGACACCTAACTTCTCTGTGCTTCAATTTCTTTAACTGTAAGGCACATGTAATAATAGCTCCTGCTTCCCAGGGCTGTTATGAGTATGTTAGTAAAGCACTGTGCAAACATTAAAGTGCAACATAAATGGGGGGTATTGTTTAATCTCAAGCCCAATCACATCAGAATTCATTATTTTGGAGAATAAAGAGATTTTTTGTCCAACTCAGGGATGCTGTTTTATTTTCATTGTGTAAAGAAATATATTTAGCTTATTCCCCACTATCATCAGTGAAACCCAAATCATCTAAGAAAAGTAATCATTTTGATTGAATGCATATTTACTAAGTGCCTACTGTGTTAAAAGCACAGGGTTGGGATGGATAGGGGATATAAAGGGTTAAAAAGAAGTAGTCTGGTGTAGTGGAAATAGGGTTGGATTAGAACTCAGAGGACATGGGTTTAAATCCTAATTCTGCCTCTTCTAATCTGTGTGAATTTGGGGAAGTAATTTCCCTCTGAGCCTCTCCTCACTTATAAAATGAGGGGTTTGGACTCAGTTATCTCTAAGATCTTTGCAACTTTAAGTATTTATTCCTGTGTGTGGGAGTCTGTCCTCATGGAGCTAGTAGCTTAGTAGGGGAGATGACATCTAGAGAACTATATATTCTGCAAGATATAAAGTACTATGGAATTTTAGGGGAGGAAGAGATACCTTTTGGCTTTAGAGAATCAGGGGATTCTCCATGGAGGAGACTGCATTTGAGTTAATCCTTCAGGGATGGGTAAGAACTGGGAAAGCAAAACTTGGGGATTCAGGTAATTGATGGATATATGAACAAAGTCATAGGTGTGGAAAATTTTAGAGATGTTCTGGAAATGGCAAATAGTCTCATTTTTCTCAAATATGGAATATGCCAGAGTAGACAAAGGGGAAATATAGTTGGAAAAGTAGGTTGGGGCCAAATCATGAAGTTTGTTCTTTTCTATCTGATGAAAATCTATCTTCTTTTCAAAGATTTCCTGTGGAATATATCTTTCAATGACCACTGAATCTGAAAACAATTCTTCTTCATTTTTCATAAATCTAATTATAACTTCTGATTCTGTAGCCCAATCACATTCTCCTTGTTGTTTGGTAGGAATGAAAAAAAGCCAGGAGCCATTAGTGATTTTTTTTTAAGGAATAAGGAGAGGGGACAAGATACGTAAATTTATTGGTGTGGGGAGGTCCTGGGAACTTCAACCAATGTATGCCTTCAACCAATGCAGTGCATTCTCTGCAATTCAGTCTTAGAGTTACTAGGGTCGCTGGAGGGTGAAGTGATTTGCTTAGGGCTCCAGAGCCAGTAGTGTCAGAGGTGGAACATAAGTCCAAGTCTTTCTGAACCTGAGGCTGAGTACTAGGCTATGCCGTTTCTGCTATTAATGAAATTAAGGTAAATTCTGGGCTCATAAGCAGATATTTCAGAAATGCCCCCTGATTTGTTATCTGTTGCAAAATAAACTCCTATTTTGTGTGTATTGCTTTCCTTTAGTAGGCCCCTAGGAATGCAGAGACTGCCAGAGCATTATTTATATCTATGCTCTATTATAATCCTTTACATATTTAAATAGTACTGTTTATTCACTCGATCTTCTCCAAGTCAGAGAACCTCTTGTTCTTTTGACTCCTCTCTGGATGTACTCCATGTTTTCAGCACTCCTCTCAAATTGTACAGTCCAGAACCCAACTCATCATTGGAGATACTTTTGTTTTTCCCCCATCTGTATTGAAATTCTCTGTAACTTTAGTCCCTTTGTTCCCTTTGACTCCTCGGCAACTTTGCCACTAGCAATTTATGCCCCTGCTTCCTCCTGAAAGTTTATCTTCAGGATGCTTCCTGATTGTGAACAGATGCTCTCAGTAGGTGTGGAGAGTAGCCTCAGCTGCTAAAATGAGAAAGCTGGTGACCTACTACTATTCCAGTCTTCATCATTTTTCATGTAGGGTCTTTGTAACTGTAAGTCTACTTTGATGCTCTCCTATTAATTTTCATAAGCATATTATATTTTATATGTACTTTGCACCACTTAGAAATGTGGATGGCTGCAAGATACTATTTGTCTTTCAAGACTCCTGGGGATTAAATGAGAAAATAACATTTCAATTTTTTTTCTCTATAGTCCAATGGATGGTAATGAGAGAAGAAAAATTAGTTTTGGGAAAGGCTTATTGCCTTGCCTTATAGAAATCTAGTGTGTATTCTTGACCAATAAGATAAATGTTTTGGCTATTTAAAAATCAGTAGAGTGTGTAAATGAAATATGAATAAAATGATGTGAACTTTAGAATACAAATGAAGCATCAAATGCTTCATATGTCAAAAACATTTGGTCAAAATTTTTAGCAAAGTGATGTATAGATGTAAGAGACATTGCCAATGTCCTAGAAAAGCTTTGAAATTTTCTTTCTCATAAACTCATTTGAATGAGGTCTCTTAAGTGATGGTGATTAAACTCAACTGCTCCAGAGATGTAACTATTCTATCTAGGGGGAAGCATATTACTCAAGAAAATTGACTCATAAGCTCTTAGGGATGTAACATATCCTATAGGCTTTCAAAATCCGAATGGAACTGGATGAATACAAGGCAGGGATAAAACAGGTGCATTATGATACCTTGCTGTCCCTTAATATCCTCCCAAAGAAGATATGATTTTTAAAGTGACTTAATTAAAAGTTCACATTTTCTTTATTTACTAAATGGTTTTCTAGGAATATTTATTCTTGTGAAGTCTATAAAAAAGATTTCTTGAGAGTAATTAGTTCAAATGGGTCACAATCCAGAATTGGAAGTAATTTCAGAAGATTTCTAGTTGAACCCTGCATTCTTCAGGTGAGAAAACTAAAGCCGAGGTAGGTGATGTGACTTGCTTTGGGTCTAATGAGAAGTGCAGTAGTCAAAATGTGAGCCTGAGTCCTCAGACTTGAGTCAGCACTCTTCGCTGTCACATCATCCTGGATCTTAGCCCTTGAAGAATTTTAAATTGCCCCCATGTTACATAATTTTCAAGCTTAGGATTTTTCATCATAAGAAAGTACTAAACATTAAAAAATATGCCTATCAAAATAAATGAGCTGGGTTGTATGAATTTAGGAAAATATCTATGTTACATTAAAGAACTATTATATAGTACAAACACAGTTTAAATGTTCTTTTCAAATCTTTTATAAAGACAGGGTTGTTAGTTTCTGCATTTCGTGTTAATTTTTAATCATCTGCAATCCAAAGTTAGGTTTGTGGTAAAAATTAATTAATCATTCTACTATATGTTTTTATTCTACCTCCTAAATAGTTTCCTTCATCCATGTTATCTAGGGTACCATCCTTCACAAAAAAAAAAACTAACAAATGAACAAACCCCCTGCATCTTGGTTTCTCATTCTATAGTCTCAACAATTTGTAGCTGAGGTCTTTCTCGCTCCAGTTACAGCTTCCCTTTCTCAGCTTGTAACTAGCATCTTCTATCGCATCTGAGGAACTTCTGTTCCATCCTGAACAACTTCTCCATCATCTTCCATTTCTTGCACAAGTCCCATCTCTTTCCTTTTGGTTTGACAACTGACTTTCCCCTGACAAAAACCTTGCTCTTGAAACTATGTGCCATAAAGGCCAATCATTTTTCTGCCAAGGGAATTGGGAAATAAGTCCACAATTTCCCTGAATTCTCTCTAGTAATATTCTATTCTGTGAATGGAGAAGGGGTAGTGACATACTCATTAATCTTTCTGCTTCTATAAAAATTGACTTCTCTGTGTGATATTTGAAAACTCTGAGAACTCTGACTCTGGAATCTCTGATAACTTTTCCCACATTTAATTGGGCTATTCTGGATAATTAAGTTTTCAAATCATGACCAAAGACTCCAACCAAATAACATTGTTTTTAGATCATGCAAGAATAAACAAATCAATAGCAAAAATGTTTAGTTAAGACAAACCCAATGCAAATAACAAGAAAGAATCAGGTAGCATAATTATTTCCTGATCCCACACACAAGTAGGTACAACCTATACTTCTTGAACTGGAGAATAAAGATCTTAAGAGCATATGAGTAAAACTATCCTTTGTGAGACTCCCTAAGACAATGGAAATCATGTAGGAGCTAGATTTGGAAGCCATAGGTTTTAATTACAGTTCGATTTTTTATCATCTGTGCAACCTGGGGCAAGCCACCTTTTTTGAACCTCTATGGTCCTCACTTTTCTCAACTATGAAATAAAGGGGCTAGATTAGATGATCTTAATAGTTTGTTTTTTTTTCTGTCTAACTTTCAGTTTATTATTATGAAGTAGTGAAAGCTATCATTCATGCTCCCTATCTCCTCTCAGCATGCTCTCGTTGACTAGCATAGAGATATACTAAAGCCATGTTGGACTAGATTCAGCTCTAGGTTATTCCCTGTAAAGTTGATCTCCTGGGTTCTCATTCATTGCGTATACAGGTTGAAGTACCATTTCCTGCTTAGCAGATCACAGCCCCTTACACAGTTTAGGTATCTGTCCCAGCTACTCTGGAATACTCCAACACTCCTCTATCCATGTCCTCCCTCCACTTCTACTCTTTTACTGTCATATATTTTCCAAGTGGCTTTCCTTATAATTTCTTCTTTTTCTGTACCTGGCACAATAACCCATAGGGTCATAATATCTGAGATCTTTCTCCCAAGAATGGCATCTCCTTTGCCTCAACATAATCGATACTTGAAGTTGTGTGGGAGAGTTTCCATTAAGGGCCCTGGCTTATTCCTCTTTGATCAGTATTATTTTCCCATAAGATGTTAAATCTCAAATTATTTAAAAATGATCAAAATGGGAAATTGTTAGAACTTAATAAATCTGTCCTGGAATATAATAGTTATCATACTACTCCAACCATAGTCCCACCAGACAGAACAAATGCAGCCTGGAATAGGCTTTCGTATTATACTGTTGAAATATCGTGAACTAAAACCTCTGTATTTTATTTCCCTAGAATTGATGTTCATGTTTAATTACAATCCAACTCTGGTCTTACTCATCTATCCAGGACCCCATGATTGACTGTCATATTAATGATGTTCTATCACTTTAGTACCCTTATTCCTTTTTTTTTGTTTATTTTTTCCTGCTTTCAAATACCAACCCCTTGGGAACCCACCATCTCATTTTCTCTCTCTACTGTTGAAGGTTGCTAAACATTGCTGGAGAAAATCATGAAACCATGCTGATTAGTTCCACTATAAATTTTGCCATCTAAACTTAGCAGGGCCCTTGCTGCTACTTGGCAGTCCTTGTATTTATTTCTTGTTAAGTTACAGAATCTCAGACTCACAAAATACCAGGGTTAGAAAGGATCTAAGAGGCTCTCAGCTCTGTCTGAAAACTGAGCATGAATCACCTCTACCACATGCTTAATGTTCCACTAGTTTTGCAGGCTTTTTAGAGAAGAAAAGACACTACCAATCACTTTATAAAATATTTCTAGTTAATTATAATTGTTAATAAGTACCGCCCCCCCCATTTTTCAATCCTAAATAGGTTCCACCGTTACTTCTACCTCCTTGTTCTAGCCACTGAGCTAAAGTATATGGACAATATTTGTAGGTATTTGTATAAAGGTATACCCTTTTCTAAAAAGATTGCATCCATTCATAACTTTGCTAGCATTTTGAAATGGATCATTAAAATCTAAATAACTCCACAGCCAATTGATCAAAAAGTACACCAACAAAATAACAAATTCAAAAGAAAAAATAAAAAACACGTTAAAATTAGATTAATACCTTTTATCACTTAATATATATCCCATGCTCATTTGTGCCTTCATTATGAAACACAAAATATGAAAGGAAAAGTCCAAACCTACATGAGATTAAATAAAACAAATATCTGATCTTAAATGCTTGTAATGTTCTCCATACATTAAAAAGTTAGTTTTTTGCCTTAAAATATTAACTCTCATGTTTAAAAATGATGAAAATAGAAAATTGCTAGAACTTAAATAGATTTGGTAAGCTTTATTAGTATGATTTATGTTTTAAAAATACAATGTTGGTTTTTTTCTTATTAAAAACATAATAAGATGATTCTTAGAACAATGCATTTTATTAGTGTTGAGCATGTGTAAGTAACTTAAACATAGACATTTCTTTTTTATCAGTATTTTTCATGTGGAATAATAAAGTACAAAGTGAATTTTTTATCACCCTTATTGAGTATAGTATCTAATATAAATTATGCAATATGAAGTAAAGTGTGTTTGGGCTTGGCAGTGGTTAAGTAGAATGGTCAGGGAAAAATAGATAAAAGTCAAAAGTTGTATTGTTTTTCCATGTTGTGTAATAATACTTGTGGAATATGTTCATATGTGTTCAGTCATGCAGTGGAATTCTTAATATGCAGAAATATTTAGCACAGACTAATCTGCCAGCTGTATGTTGCGTATCATTTCATGAATATTATTGTTTCTAGTCTTGGTTCATCAATATTTTTTATTTTCTAGAAGTGTTATACATTGTTGAAATTCATAGTATGCTCATAATTTTTGATAGTATTCAGTGAGATAACTTGTTAATCTCACAGAAAGAAAACCCTCTAGTTAAGAAAGCATTGATAAAATGAAAGTCCCCATATTCACCAAAATATTTGTAGCAGGATTTTTTTTATCATAGCATGTCACTGGAAACAAAGTAGATTCTCATCCATTGGGGAATGGCTGAGTATGTAGTACGTGAATTTATTGGCACATTATGGCATAATATGTAGTTACTACATGATTGCAGTATGAAATGATGAATATCATGAATACAGGGAAACCTGGAAAGACTTCCATGAACTAATGCAAAATAAAATAAATAGAACCAGAAAAAATAAACATGACTATAACAGTATAAGTGGAAAAAAACACAAAACAAGAGAAAATAAATGTTACACAATAATAAAAAGCAAGCTTGGCACCAAAGAAGATAGATGAAAAGACATTTTTCATTTCTTTATATGGGTGGAGATTCCACAGTTATGGAACATTGCCTGTAATATCAGATCGTTTTTGAATATATAAATGAATTTTAACAATATTTTTCTCTCCTTTTAATAGAAAAAAGCTTTTAAAAACCAGGAATGGCTTTCTGATATGGGATACATAGATGGATTAAAAACAAAAACTATCCACAAAAGATTTTTTTAAAGAAAGCCTATACACTCAATTTTGCTTATAAAATAGATAGTAAGTATCTTGGTCTCTTCATTTGCATTTTATCCAGGAGTGTGCTGGATTCAGCTCAAATTATTAAATTGTTAAAATGATGACTGTTAAATTTTCAGTGTGAGCATTTACACCTCAAATATGAGCAAACTAAAAAACCAGGGCTTAATTTATTGCTTTTTTTGCTTCTCTGGGCTTAAGAAAGGGATGGAGAAAATGATATTAATTCAGATTAAAAACTTAAAAGGAGGTCACTTGTACATTTTTGGGAGAATTCTTGTTAAACATTTACCAGTGCACGACTGCTTATATTGTCTGTGTTAGATCACTTACTGGTTCCTTATACAGAACTTGTCACATGCCATTATAGGTCTTGTGATTTGGAAAGAACAAGAGACTGTTGAACACATTACTCTTTCTGTTTAGTAAATATATCAGCAATTGCCTACAATGCTAAGCATACTGTGCAATATCCAAATCTACTAGGAATTATAAATCAAAGAACCACTTTGTTAAATCCATTAGAGACTTAGAATTTGTATGAAGATGATCCTAATAATTCAGATTGTTATGATGAAACTCAGTACGACAAAGTACCAGATCAGTAAGGTGTTTGTCTTCCATTCAAACTAAGCTGCCACCCTTTAAAGAACCTCTTAATAACTCAAGCAGCCCTAAATAACTTGGCACATAATTTTAACATATCAAGCTGAGCTTTTAGCTTCTAAACTAGTAATAACAATAACTATAGATAATAGCTGGAATTTAACACTTCGAAATATATGCATATGCACACACATATATAATATATATTTATATAAATATATACATACACACATATATGTTTTTATTTGAGAGGACAGCACTGTGAGGTATTACTGTTATCTCCATTTTATTCTTGAGGAAACTGAGGCAATCAGATGTTAAGTGATTTGCCAGGGTTACACAACTGTTAAGTACTTGAGGCAGAATTTCACCTCAGGTCATCTTGGGTCCAAGTCTAGTGCTCTAGTGTCTGCCTACGTTAAGTCTTCATTACCAAAAGGATGATGTCTCCTGCAAGGGACCACCAAAATATATTCAAAATATAGCCTTTCTTTTGAGATGCATTAAGGATAGAAATAATTGTGAACACATCTATGGGAATCTAAAAATGAATCTTCTTTAATTACCAAGACAACCTGGGTGCATGAAATGCTGATGTTTTGTTTGGGAATCAGGGACAGAAAACAATAATAATACTTAATTTAAAAAAAAAACCCTCAAAGGAAACAATTGATTCCAGGAAAGAATAATGTGGTAAGCCCACAAATGATTGCAGTTGTACCGAAAAAAGTGTTCTTAGCACCAAGTAATAGCTTGCACTTATATGAAGCTTTATGGTTTGCAAATTACTTTGTGCATTTTAACTCATTTGATCTTCACAACAACTGTCTGGGGCAGCATTATTATTATCCCCATTTTACAGATGATTATAGGTTTTCCAGCTCCATTAAACTTTAACCTTGGTTTAATGACTTGTTTTTTCTAAGGTGATGGATCAAAATGGTGCAGGTTTTCTCTTCTCTCCTGTGCCAGTAAGGCAAAATGGGCTTAGTTTAACGGGTGTGCTTAAGGAGTTTGGCTTTTGTTTATGGTGAAAGTACTTTCACCTGTTAAACGCTAAGCCCCAGGCCCAAAGCCCTATCAGGTGTGAAACCCCTGTGGGCGTAGA
>CM053622.1:245623291-245635766 GCA_028646595.1 Phalanger gymnotis
GCTTCAGCTTCTGCTGTATTTGTCTCTTGGCTCCCCTTTCCTCGAAGCCAAGCCTCTGGCATTCTCAAGCCCTGCCTCAATGACCAGAGACCATTGGTTCCCAAGTTGGCCCCTCTTAAGTCATTAATCTACACCCACACAGGTTTCACACCTGATAGGGCTTTGGGCCTGGGGCTTAGCACTTAACAGCTGAAAGTACTTTCACTCAAAGTAAACAAAAGCCAAACTCCTGACTGCTAAGGAGCCCATTTTGCCTTACAGACACAGAGAGTTTTGAGAGATTGTGAGAATCAGAGAAAATGTCTTCACCATGTTTTCATGTTGTCTCTCCCATTTCATCATGGGCTCCTTGACAACAGGGGCTAGATTTCTTTTCGACCTTTCTTTGTATCCTCAGTGCTTAGCACAGTTCAAGACACATAGCAGATGCTTAAATACTAGTTGACTGACTGGGCAAGTCACTTGGTCTCTCAGTGATCTAGGCAACTCTCTAACCCTAGAAGTTGCAGGGAGATTAGCAACCTTTATTGGTAGAGGGAGTTTCTTCACCTGGGAATTACTTATACTAGTGAAATCACAGATCCAGTCCTTATGTGTATTCACTTTGAAGTTGTACTTAGAGATTGGGCTCAATTACATTGAATGGCCTAGAATCAAGAGATGAATTATTGGGGTGGGGAGAATGTTATCAGAATTATCTGCTGTTCCTTAGCACATTTCTGTGTCAGAGGCTCAGGGAACCTTGACTACAATGTGACTCGAGATATATCCGATTCTTATAATACCTCTGTGAAGTAAGCAGTACAAAAGCCTCATCCTTTCCCTACTCCAAACAGGATTTTTCTTGGCAGAGCTTCCAACATGGTTAGCACTGCATTATCCCTAAGAAGGTGGAGCTGAGGAGCAAAAGTGACTAGCAGTGTGTGACCTGGTTTTATCAAGAAAATAAGGCAACTCTGGAGCTTTGCCCTTGACCTCATTTCTTATTTCTCCATTCCTTGCTGGCTATTAATGATGTAGCAGCTTGGAAACTCCACTCTGATATTTCCACTCGGTCTTCCTAAATCCAATGAGAACAGTCATTGTGTAAAACTCAGGGCCTTTTCTATTCCAATCAACCATGAGAAAGTGAGAGAGACCTGGTTTTGTTGCATTGTCTTCTCTTGTCTGTTTGGCCATCTTGGATGTCTTTTAGATATGCCTATTTGCCTGTGGAAACAATAATCCTCTTTTGGGGAATAATTCTTTGCCTTATATTTAATAAATTATTGTTAAGGATTTCACATTTATCATATGGAAATCAATATTAATAGAATTTTTACTCTGCTGAGGTAGTGATTCTCATGAGTTTTGACATTTCACTTTATACAAAATTGATATGTTTTTTCTAAGCTAAAACCTCACCTGTATTCTTATGATCCCTATTAAATACTTAAATTGTGTTATTTTGTGTGATTCAGGTTTGGGGGTACACTCAGATTCTAGGAGTCCTGGTGTCCTAATTTATTTGAGATTTCAACAAATTTAGCTGCTAGTGAAAGTTGGAGAGTTTCCTCTCTCTCTCAAGTTTTGCCCCAAGTTTATCTCACTTTCAGTCCATCTAGTGGTCCTGTTCTTTTGTAATTACATAGCTTGGATGCTTCATTATGCAAGCATTTGTTAGAACTTTCACCATTTGGGGTGGAACACATAAGGGTATGTGCTCTTGAACTAACTCAACTCTGTTTATCTTTGGAGACAACCTACCATTTCATATGACCCTTAAGCAACTCAGGAACCCCCATTATCTTTTCTACCTTGTGTACTTTATTAGAGTTAGCTCCTTTTTATATCCAGGACCTAGTTCTGTGAAAGATCTTAAAATTAAGAACCTAGCTTGAATTCTGCTTCAGATACTTACAAGCTATGTAATATCTGGCAAGCCACTTAATTTTTATAGGCTTCAGTTTTCTTTTCTGTAAGATGAGAGATGGGACTCTACAGCTCTTATTTGTTATTCTTACAGTGCCCTTAGGGTCAAATTTATTTACAGAAGTTAGGTTTCCTGCATATCAAGTGCTTGCCACTTTATTTACTTCTCTAGAGTTTGTATCTCTTCTTGCTTTGCCTGAGAAGGTTTTAATCCCTTGTTAATAAGGTTAGCAAGACAAGGCTTTTGTTTGGCATTGATGAAGTGTCCTTGATATGGGGTGACTTCACCTTGCCCTGGATACTCTTTGATCCATTGACATCACTTTGGGGAGATTGATTGATTCACAGCCAGTTTGAGAGCACTTGAGTTAAACTCTTGGTCTTGTTCTTTAAAACAAGGATGTGAGAACTAATCTTGTAGAGCTATGGATAACTATGGAGACAACGAAGGAGGAGATAGAGAGAAGTTGTTCAGTCACACAGAGACTAGTTCCCTCAAGAGTAGTCTGCAACATCTTTGGAATGACCTTTAGGGAAACCACGAGACCCCAGAATAAAGAGAAGTTGTGTTGTTGTAGAGGTGGCAGTGGACTGAAAGAGTGTTGGAGTAACAAAAGTTTTCTTGAATAAAGAAAGACATTCCTAAACTGAGCTTCTGGACATAGGGTTTATCCTAAATGTACTTGTCGTGTAATATTATATGTTACACATTTTATATTTTAGCTCTATGTTGATGCCTTAACCCTAATAATAGGGTAAGCCTTCAAGGATAGGGATCATATCATCACTCAACTTTGTACCTTACCCAACACTCATAAATCAATCAACAAGCATTTATTAAGCATCTGCTACATATCAATAACTGTAGCAGGTGATGGGAATATAACAACATAAATGAAACAGTCCTTATTCTCAAGGGGTTTATGCTCTGATGGAGGAGACAACCTATAATCCTATACAAGACATAAACAAGACACTTAAAAGCAAATGCAAGGAAACAGTGGAGGGAAAGTACTAGTAGCTGGAGGGGGTGGGTCTAGGAAGGGCCTCATATCAAACATGACACCTGAACTGAATCCTGAAGGAAAGCAGGGATTCTAAGAAGTAGTGCTGAGGAGGGAGAATATTCTAGCCATGGGAAGCAGCTAGTGCAAAGTAAGAAAGACAGGAGATATAGTCAATGAGCTTCTGCAAGGAGGGCATTTTGTTTAGATCATGCAGTGCCTGGAGGGAATAATGTTTAGTTAAGCAGGAAAGGTACTATGGGGTCATTTTGTGAAGTGCTCTAAGCCTCAAATAGAGGAGCTTGTATTTTGTTCTTGTTATAGTAATTAGGGTGGGACTCTTTTTTTTTTACTGTTTTCTCTTTTGGAATGCTGAGGCAATCAAGTACCTTTGATGAGTCTTGTCTTTCAAATGTAAGGGCAGGCAAAATGGGACTTTTTGCTGTTTTTTGTTGATGCTTCTCAGCCCTGAGGTAATCCAGTGCCCCAGGGCCCTGAGACAAGATCTGAAGGTGGCCTTTTGTTTTGGGGGCACACTCATTGAAAGAGTGTTGGTGACCAGATTCTAGGTAGCTGTTGAAGCAGCGCGATGCTGGTGCTTCTCTGGTAACTATGTATAGCAAGTTGGTCAGACAAAATCTGCCTATTGATCTGTTTATAATTTCTGTTTGTTTTCTCTCTGAAGTTCAGGGTGCAGGCTTTCCCCCCTGAACTAAGTGAATGGTATATGTAGGTTTTAATTAAAGTAAGATTGTTAACCCCTTAAAGTTGCTTTCCTTAGAAAAGCAGATCAAAGGACCCGTGCTAGCAGCCCTCCTGTGTGCTGGTGTTGTTGATCTTTCACCTCCACAGCAGCTGCTAGCAACATTGTTACGATCCTAAATGTAGTAGGGAGCCACTAGAGTTTATTCATTAGAGGGGTGAGTGACATGGACATACCTGTACTTTATCAGGTTGCTTTAGCTCTTATATTAAAGATGGACAAAATATTAAAAAGCAGAGATAGAACCTTGCTGAGAAAGGTTCGTGTAGCCCAGGGGTGGGGAACCCGTGGCTTTGAGGCTGCCTTCGGCCCTCTAGGTCCTCAGGTGTGGCCTTTTGACTGAATACAAACTTCACAGAACAAATCCTTGGAGGGGGGAATTTGTTCCCTGCACTTTCCCCACCCTTGATGTAGTCAAAGCTGTGGTTTTCCCTAGCAATGTATGGCTGGGAGAGTTGGGTTATAAAGAAAGCTAAATTTTACAGAATCAACACTTTGAAATTAGGGTACTAGAGAAGACTTTTGAGAGTCTTTTGGACAGCAAGGAGATCAAATCAGTCAATACTTACGAAATTGATTCAGGTTATTCACTGGAAGGTCAAATACTGAAGCTTAAATACTTTGGCCACATAGTAAGAAGAGAGGACTCATTGGGAAAGCCTCTGATATTGCAAAAGGTTGAAGGCAAACAGAAGGGGATGGCATAGGATGAGATGGGAAGATAGTGTCATGGAAACAATGAACATGAACTTTGTCAGACTTTGAGAGATAGTGGAAGACAGAAGGGCCTGGCCTGGGGTCACGAAGAGTCAGATATGACTGAATGACTCAAAAACAACAACAACAAAGGACTGAAGATGGATTTAGTGGACAGAGGCTTGAGGAAGGAAGACCAATTATGAGAATGTAGCAATGGTCCGAGCAAGAGGTGTTGATGGTTTAACTAGGATGGTAGCTATGTGAGGGGAGGGAAGGAGATAATATGAAAGATGCTGTGGAGGAAGAAATGGTAAGAGTTGACAACTGATTATATATGTGGAATGAGTTAGAATGAGGTTTCAAGGATAAAATTGATTTTAATCCATATGACTGGAATATAGGAATTTCTTGACAGAAATAGGGAAGTTTAGAAAATAGGTAGATTTGGGAGAAAAGATAATTTTTCAGACATGTTATTTCTGAAAAGGTAACTACCTATTAAGAAGTAACCTCCTAGTATTTACCTCTAGCTATCTTTCCTTTTCCCAGGTCAGGCTGGCTGGTTGTTGTCCTTTCTTCTCAAAGAAGACTAAAATGACATCAGTATGTTGGGGTCAAGGTACGGTGTGTCCAACTGTGGCTGACCAGACCAATACAAGCTCAAAAAGCCACAGGTCAGGCGCAGATCATTCATATGAACATTTGGAATAGAGATGTCTCTAAATTTGCACATCTCACAAGCTACCCTAATCTCAGATGACCAGGAACCATGGGAAACCACTACATTCCCTACCAAGTCAATGTGGGAGGGAATGGGGGATAGTCCTCATAGCTTTATTTAAACCACCAGGAATGTGATCAGATTTGATATCCTTGGGTATAAGTCCAAGTCAGTTTAATATGCAAAACCCATGGAAATCATTATTACCATCATTCTTATTTTACAGAGCAGGACCCAGAGAAACAGAGATTATGTCACTTGTTCCAGATCACACACCTAATAAATAACAGAGTTAATATTTAAACAAGCAGCTAGGTGGCACAGTGGATAGAAGACCTAGCCTGTTAGCAGTGTGACCCTAGGCAAGTCATTTAACCCTGTTTACCTCAGTTTCCTCATCTGTAAAATGAGCTGGAGAAGGAAATGGCAAAGCGCTTCAGTATCTTTGCCAAGAAAATCCCATATGGGATCACAGATTGTTGGACACAACCGAAATGACTGAACAACAATAATAATTAAACCAAGGTATTTTTTTCTCTCTATGTGGTACAGTAGATAGAACACTAGATTTGGAATCAGGAAGACCTGAGTTCAAATGTAGCCTTAGACACTTACTAATGATCCTGGGCAAGTCATTTTTGCTTCAGTTTCCTCACTCATAAAAATTGGGCATAATAATAATAATAGCATCTACCTCCCAGGGCTGTTGTGAGGATCAAATAATATAATAATTATAAAACATTTAGCACAGTGCCTGGCACATTGTAAGAGCTATATAAATATTAACTATTTTTATCTTAGGCTAGTATATTGTTTATCTCAGAGCTAACAAGCCATCTCAGGGAGAAAGGACAAAGTAAAAAATAGCAAGATATTTTATAAATATATTGAAGGATAGAAAGTGAAGATTCATTAATAATTAAGATGATAATAGAAGGGAACTAAAAAAAAACATTTAGATCAACCCCCTCATTTTATAGGGCAGACAAATGACTTGTCTGAGATCCCAGACCTAATAAATATTGGAGGTAGAATTTGAAGTTAGGACCCCAGCTCAAGAAAAGTATTATTTCTACTATACCATTAGCATTGACTAAGAAAAATACAGACTGTAATGTAGAGCAAAGGAAATAGTCTAATAAATTTTTATTGTTTTCACATTAAAGCTTCATTAGAATTAAATATCACTGTCAGCAAAGTTCATTCATTGGTAATTAAATTAGGAATTAATTGAATAAACCTCCTCATACAATAGAGTTGACATAATATTAGATAGTCTTGAATCTTTGGTCCTGAGAAAATTTGGCCTAAGGTTTTTTAAAGTATAGACTCTGAGAACTATTAGTGAATATATCTGAGGGCCTGCTTGGCTAGGGTCTATATGAATGGATGATGGTAAATGTAGCACGTTCTTTATTTTTAGAAATGGATGCAAATGATAATTTTGAAATAGGAAGGTTGACTTTTCTTACTCAGTTTAGAAGTTTCTATTAAAGAAATGTTTAGAGAATTGGAAGGCCACTTAAAGTTTAGGGTTCCATAGGGAACATTATTTTACAACCCTTTTTTTCTTTCTCAGGAAAATTGTGTGAATTTAAAATCACTCTCTGGGAAACCAAATTTAGGATGTTCCATTTAATGAGCTGCAGGGAATATAAACTGAAATGGGCAGGATTCTTGGTCTCAGACAATTTAGTTTCCTAGTCCATTTGAGCAGAACATTAACAGGAATAAAAACCTAATTGGAAGGCTCATCTAAAGTATGAAGCCTGTCCATCTCTAATATGAGTAAATGATAAGAGGTAATGAAAGCAATTATAAAGAAATGACATTACTCTGAAAGTGAGGTGTTTTTTTAAAATGTAAGAATCATTTTTTTTTTTTTGTTAACAAAGAAGGCAGCAAATCAATACTGGAATAAATGCACCATTAAAATGATCTGACCAGCATCCTAATGTGATTTTTGAGTTTTATTTTAGCTAGTCATATTAAATTTCATTTTTAGTATGTCCCTTCTAATCTAAGATTTTGGAGGAATCCACAAGAATGGATGGAATTCTACTAGTGGCCTGATTGTTTCAAACATTAGCTATTATTCAGTTCCCCTTAGAATAATATAGAAAACTGCTAACAGGCAATTTACTTTCCTGTAATTACTCCTTAGAATTAAAAAAAAATCTTAACCACTACATCACTCTATTAACTGTGGACATGGAATGTTCATGTAGAATTATTCTCCGTGATTGTGGTTTGAATGCCTACAGAAGGACCTGCCAGAGACTGGTCCTAACCTATACCAAAGAGGAAATTACATGAAGTGTCAAAGTGTGTTTTTAAAGTAATGCCATATGTGAACTTCCAGAAAGATGGCTGAACAAGTGGTTATGTTGAAGCCCAGATCCTTTTCATCGCATGTAAAGTAATAGAATAACAATGAAAAGAGGGGAAAGTAAAGAAATTCTCACAAGGAAAAGTACCACAGGGGGAAAAAGTGCATCAGAGAGACTGAAGAAATGTCTAAGCAAAAAAAAAATGTCTCCAATAAAGTGAAGAAGCATTATAGGGTGAAACAACATGAAGAGAAATTCCCACAAGGAGAAGGGAATAATATGGTAATAGCTATAATTACAACCTTGGAATAAAGGCTGCAACAACCTCCAAAAACTCCAGAGGGTTCAAAGACTTTACAGAGCTAAAGTAAGAGATAAGCTGTGAAATTAGAGTCCTTAGAGAAAATTTTGAAAAGATAACTGATTATTTAAAACAGAAGATGGAATGGTTTAATGGAGTCATAGAAACTGTGGAAGGAAAAAATATAAAGGATGAAATTAAAAAATGACAAAAAGCAAGAAACAATAGTTGAGGCAAGTCAAAAGAGAGAAGAAATAAAAATGATATTTTAACAAAATAACCAATTAGTGTTGAAGGCAGAGACTGACACAACAATCTAACAATCATTTGAAAATAACAACAAAAAACCCAAAGTAAATCATTCACCAAAAATCTAAGCACTGTATTTCAAGATAGCATAAAAGACAGTTTTCCCCAAATTATTTTAACTAGAAGAAAAATTAAAGGCTAACATGAGTCATATGTAAGCAACTGGCAGAAAGTAACCTTTTATTTAGTTTACTCACAAGTGATGTGACCATACTACATGGCTTCTGGATCAAAGAAAATATATATTTTAAGCAGTCAGTAGCACATAGCTCAACAATCAAGGCATGAAAATCTTTGTTTCCCAATACTACTTATCAGCAAATAAAATAAAGTAAAGGTAGGAATATTATACACAGAAATACAAAGGAAAATAGTTTGTACTAAAAAAAAATACTTATTTTGAAAAGCTAAGCATAATCATTAAAGGAAGTTTTATTTTTACTAGAACTGATGATTTCTAAGAATCCTTTTGCAAATATCAGCTCTAATCTAAGATTTTGAAGTGCAAATACAGCAAGACTCAAGAAATCTGAGAAGAGGAAAAAACTCCAAATAACTTGAAAAAGCTAGTTATTTACACGCTACAAAGAGAATATAAGACTCTTTTAGCATAGGAGTTCTACTTTAGGTATGGATAATTCAGAAACATAGATCATTTATTGTGATTAGGAAAGAAGAACTATAGGAAAAATAGGTAGAGAAAAGGATTTAATATTTTTGAAATTTAGGAAATGCATGTAAGGTCACTCAAAGAGGTGTGTGTGCGTGCGTGCATGTGTATGTAGACATGTATTATGAAATGCACTTTAATGCAAGGCAAATATAAAAACTAAATAACAGTAAAATAGAATTAGATCAAAGAAGAGGCGTAAATGTGTCTTCATATGAGAGCGGAGTGAGGGAAGGAATTACCTCAAGTTTTGTACCACAAAACAGATCTGAATATTTTAAAAATGATAAAATCCAATCATTTTTACCTAGATTGGAGATAGGTGTATATAAAGGGAAGTTGGGATTTTGTTTACATTCTTTTAAGCAAAAAATTCTTCAGCTACCTGGTACTATTTTTAATTAAAAAAGAAAGGTCATATAATATGTCATGGATCAAAAAGTGGATGTATGAATATTCACTTTGAATATTAGTGGAATAAACTCTCCCATGAAATGGAAGAGCAGCAAAGGGTCAGCAAGTATTCATCAAGAGTAGATCTATTTAACTTTTTTGATATGAACAATAAACTTATAGATCAAAGGAATTCTGTATGTATTTTATCTAGTTTTAATTAATCACTCAATAAAATTTATTATACTATTATTTTAGAAAATATGGAGATATGAAGACAAATGGTAATTCAGTTAAGTAGATTAGAAACTGGATAAATTGAAAGAATAATCATTAATAATTTGATATCAACACGATGGGAAGTTTCTACTGAAATATCCCAGGGACATATGCATAATTCCATGATAGTAAACATTTTTATAATTGATTTGTATAAAGACAGAGATAGCTTTTCAAATTAGAGGATTACATGAACCTGGAAAGGATAGTTAAATAGTGGATAATAGAGTATAAATTGGAAAACAGATATTGAAAGGCTAGTATTTAGGACTGAATCAAATACATTGGAATCTTGTAGGGATAAGTATCAATATTTATACTTTAAATAATTTTTTATAAATTCAAAGTTCAGAAGGTCAGATTAGATAGTTTCTCTGCGAAAAAACCCACCTAAACCAAAGGCTTTAATGTCCTGAAATTACGAAAAGATTCAATAATGCAGTGTTAACTACATTAAGAAAGGTATAGTGTTCATGACTCAGAAGGGGCTAATCTAGCTATATATACTGCTTCAAATACATATGGGGTGTGGTATTGAATTACATTTCCTAATTTTTAAGAAGGATATTAAATATTGAAGGAGGAAGAAGAGCAGAAGAAAGAAAGGGCTGAGAGGGAGGACACATACCCTAACATTGACAGCAGTGAGGCTGAGGTCAAAGATTATGAACCCATCAAAAAGAGGGGCAAGAAAGGTCATGGCTGAGCATTTTTACCCTCTGGTTCAGAGCCAGAGCTAGAGAAGGAGGTGAAGAAGCCAAAATCTCAATCCTTAGAGCTATCGAAGAAACCAAACCAGAAGGAGAAAAGAAACCTCCCAGAGAAGTCCCAAGCCAAGTTTATGAAAGTGGAGCGAGCCAGGAAGAAGTTGGAGGTGCTTCCAGAGAGGAGGGTTGAAAAGAAGAAAGAGCTGTCTATGGAAGAGACACTTCAGAAGTTGCACAGTGAGATCAAGTTTGCATTGAAGGTTGAAAATCGAAGATTCCTCAATGCCTTGGAGGACCTGGGGAGCCTGCAGATGCCTTCTTAGATTCTCTAGAAGCAAACAGAGGTGGTGGCCACATTAAAAAAAGATTCACCATTATAAATCCAATTAGGAAGTGATGGAGAAAGCAGCAGGAGTCTACAGTAGACTCAAAGTGAGGGTCCTGGGACCAAAAATTGAAGCAAACCAGAAAGCTAAGAAATCTGCCTTGGATAAGGTCAAAACAGAAATGGAGAAGAGTGAAGGTCAATTGGTAGGGGGCGGTGTGAGGCTCCCAAGGAGAAGACAGAGGAGGAGCCTAATGCTGGTCTCTCAGCTTCAGTGACTGGTGAGTCCACAGCCCAGAATAAGGAGAGTGGTGAGGACAAAGAATGAGAGGACGGACAGATTATAGGACAGGGGCAAAGATAGGGCTCATCTGAAGACCTGAACAATGACAACATTCAAGAGGATCCAGATCTGGACAGCCCATGGAATGACCAGCAAGAAAGCGAGTGGGTTCGGGTGGAATCAGAGTCCCTTGAAGAGAGCTGAGGTCATGGGTGAGTTGCTCCTGGCCTTTTCCTGTCCCTTGGTTTGAGCCACTTCACTAAGTTGATGATGTAGAGGTCTTGTTCCCCTTCTGTCCCCAGAATCCTGTGAAAGCTGAGAACTTTTGGGAGATGCTGTGCTCTTCAGTTATATTTGTCCCCTTGGTTTTTTTTTTCCCTCATCTAATTTCTATGACTTCAAAACAACATGAAATGAATACAAAGGATTTTTTTATTGGAAAAAAAAGACAAGAATATTGAAGAATTGGAAATCATTCAGAGGGAGGTAACATCTTATGGTTAGGGGTCTATTGTTGATGCCATATGAAAAATAATGAAAAGAACTGGTGATATTTAACCTGAAGAAAGACTTGGGGGTCAGAGGCATTAGAGTTATCTACATATTTGAAAGAATTTCGTATGGAAGAGATAATAGACATGTTCTGTTTGGTCGAAGATAACAGAAAAAATTGGCAACTGGTAGAATTTGAAAAGAGACTAGTTTAGGTTTGACATAAGGGGGGAAACAAACTTCCTAAGAATTAGAGCTATCCAAAAGACTTCCTCTAGAAGCAGTAGGTTCCCACTAAGTAGAGGTCTCAGGTCAAAGTACAGATGATCTCTTCTGAGGTATGTTATGGAGGAGGGCAATTCTTATTCTAGTATAGATTTAATTAAATGGACTGTGACATCTCTTTTAAATTTGAGGCTCTGTGCTTCTATGGATGGATTAGACTAAAAAATAAGACAAAACATTCTTCACACAAGAAACACCCTTAAATATGTACATTAATACAAAGTCAAAATGAAGAGTAGCAAAGTCAACAAATGTTTATTGAACCCTTATCATGTGCTCTCACTGTGTTAGGCAGTAAGTATACAATGAAAACAGAAAACAGTCCCTGCTCTAAAGGAGCTCTAGTGGGAGAGCTAACATGCAAACAAATATGTGCCGACAAAATACAGACAGGATAGAGGGGTAGTCTCAGTGGGAAGGCAATAGCTTTAAGGTGCATCAGGAAAATCTCTTGCAGAAGGTAAAATTTTAGCCAGACTTGAAAGAAGTCAAGGAAGATGATGGATGAGAGCGTTCATAGCCAGTGAAAATGTGTTGAGTCCAGATATGAGTGTCTTGTTCAAGGAACAGCATGATGGCCAATGTCCCTGAATCATAAAATATATGGTAAGGCATTAAAAAATTGGAAAGATAGAAAGTGGTGAGGTAATTAAAGGTTTTAAAAACCAAAGAGAAAATTTTATGTTTGATCCTAGAGGTAATAGGAAACCACTGGAGCTTTTTGAGTAAGGGTGGACATGATCGCCCCTTGGCCTTAGGAAGAACAACTTCAAAGCTAAATTGGGAATGAATTGCAATGGTGGAAGGTGAGTTAGGCAGACCAATTTGAAGGGTATTGCAGTAGTTCAGACATGAGATGATGAGGGCCTCTACCAGGATGGTGATGGTATAAGAGTAGGGAAGGAGTATACAAGAGATGTAACAAAGGTAGAATCGACAGGACTAAACAACAGATTGGATATGAGAGTGAAGGAATGTGAGGAGTCAAGGATGGTGTCATGTA
>CM053622.1:245644180-245661024 GCA_028646595.1 Phalanger gymnotis
ACCAATTCATGTTTTTCTTGGAGGCTTTTGATGTAGGCTCTTTGACTTTGTTGACTTCTTCTTACTGTATGTTTTGGTCTTCCTTGTTACCAAAGAAAGATTCCAAAGTCTGAGTCTGAATCTGAGTCCATTTTTGCTGCCTGGCCATGTTCCCAGCCAACTACTTGACCCTTGAGTTTTTCATTGGGGTATGACTGCTTGTAGAGTAGAGAGTACTTTGTTCCAAGCTTGAAGGGATGCGCTATTGTTTTCAGAGCTATTTCTATACAGCCAGCTCTGCCACAGCAGTGCTCCTCCTCCCCCAAGAACCGTCAACCCAGACCTGACTCAGCTCTTAAGCGGGCTCTGCACTCCCACTCTGATCCGTCACTTAATTCCTCCCACCAGTTAAGCCTGGGGCCTGAAGCAACTACATCTGTAGTTCTGTAGCTGCACCACCCCTGCTGCCTCCAGGCCAGTGGCCCAACCACAAACTCCTTTCACTCTGGCCCCGCAGCTTTTTCCACTTACCTTCTCTGTTGTCTTTGGTGTTTGTGGGCTGAGAAGTCTGGTAACTGCCACAACTCACTGATTCAGGGTGCTAGGGCCTGTTCCATCCAGCTCCCAGTCTGGTTGGTCCTGCCGCTGCCCACAGTGGGTTCTACTCTGCTCCGCTACCAGCTCTGTGTGCAATAGACCTTACCCAGCGACCATCCAGGCTGTCCTGGGCTGGAGCCCTGCTTCCCTCTGTTATTTTGTGTGTTTTGCAGTTTTTCTCTCTTGTCTTTGTTGTTTGTGGGTAGAGAAGTCTGGTAACTGCCACAGCTCACTGATTTAGGATACTAGGGCCTGTTCTGCCAGGCTTCTGGTCTGGTTGGTCCAGGTGCGGCTCATACTGGGCTCTGTTCCACTCCGCTCCCAGTCCCATGCAATAGACCTTACCCAGTGACCATCCAGGCTATCCTGTGCTGGAGCCCTGCTTCGCTCTGATATTTTGTGGGTTCTGTAGTTCTAGAATTTCTTCAGAGCCATTTTTATAGGTTTTTAGAGGGACCTTGGTGGGGTGGGGGGTGGGGAGTTCATGCAAGTCCCTGCTTTCCATCTGCCATCTTGGGTCTGCCCCCCAAATGAACCATTTTTAAAAAATGTTTAAAAGCCCAGCACAGCTCAGGCAGCCAATGGAACACATAATTTTTCGACAACAGGCTACAGATGGATTATTGAGTCTTAAAAGTAAGTTATATATCACCAATAATAATCTGAAAACCCCAGAAAACACTGGGGGTCTCAAGTGTTCTGGAGGCTTGCTGGTTTAGGATGGCATCAAGCTTGTGAGATCTGTTCAGGTCACCATTTAGTAAATGATGTGACCTAAAAGTGTGGCCTTTTTGAAAGTAAAAGCACATTTTCTCCACAGAATAATTGGTCTAGATAGGCTCTAGGGTTCTATTCAATCAAGCCTCTATTAAGCTCTTATTTTGTGCCAAGCACCATGCTAAGTACTGGATCACTAATCTATTACCCTGTACCCTTCAAGATCCTTTCAAACATAAGATACATATATGATTTTACTTTCTCAGCAGGTTCTCGATGTAAGACATTTCCATTGGCATTCGTAGTAGCATGATGTATCACGGGTGAAGGGTATCTGTATGATACTGTTGTATCCTCAATTGTAGCTGTACAGATGGTTCTAAAAATGCTCAACAACCCTACATACACTATTTGCAAACCAGTTCATTTTTATAGATGCTATAGGGAAGATACAGAATATTTATCTAATTTAAAACTCTTGTGGGAATTAACAATTAAAATTTTCAGTCTCCCTTTCTTTTTTATGCAGGCACAAGCAAAATGGTCTTCCCCTTATAAAAAGGAGAAAGCTCTTCTTTGGGCCACATAGAATCTCAGAAGTTTATATTTTGGAAGGGTCCTCAGATGCCACATAGTCCTACCCATTCATGAAAGGGATCCCTGTTATATCATACCTAAATGGACTTCTCTTGCCTCTACTCAAAGATCCTCAAAGGAGAGGAACCCACCATTTTTGAAGAACTTCATTCTACTTTCCACCATTTTTTGAAGAACTTCATTCTACTTTTGGACAATTTTAATTACTCACGAGTTTTAACTTGTTTATTTTTCCCAACAACAATCTTAAATTTGTCTCCTTTAAACTTTCATATATCTTTCCTGGTTTTGCCTTCAGGCCCAAACAAAAAAATCTAATTCACTTTCCATACAATAGCCTTTTAAATATTTGAATGTAGCAATCATAAGACTTCTCTTCTTCAGTCTAAATATTCCCAGTTTCTTCAACCATTCTTTGTATGGCATGAACTTGAGGCCTTTCACCATCATGGTTGTCTTCTTGAACACATCCCTACTTATTAATGCTCCTACTTTGGAATTTTTCCATAGGACCAAGCTTGTGCATAATTTAAGGAAGGATGCAGCCAGTAGCTTCTCAGACACTGGCAATAAAGCCTCTGATATTTGACTAGCATATGAATAAATCTTTCTTAAGGGAATGTGTCTGAAGCTCCTGGAAAATGAGGTAACAAACACTTGCACAGGCAGCCAGTATCACACTCCCCACAACATCCTTTTTCAGAGCTATGGACAGATCTTTGTTCCAGGAGCAAAAATGACCTTATAGGGCAGAGAGGTTAGGGGTTAAAAGTGCTACTTAAAATGTGAGTGTGTCTTACTAGGGAATAATTCAACAAACATTTATAGCACTTACTATATGCCAGAAATCATGCTAGGCACCAGAGACACAAATACAAAAAAAGAAAAGCAAAGAGTATTCTTGGGCCTTAAGGAGTTTACATTCTATCAGCAGAATACATCACATACTCAAATAAGGAAAATCAAAGTATATACGAGTTATTCAAAGTGTAAGAGACAAATATGAAAACAGCATCCAAGCTGTGCTTTGGAGGATTCTAGGGATCTTAAGAGGTAGAGATGGGGAGGGAGAGCATCTCCAAAATGGAAAATTACCTGGACAAAGGTAAGTAAGGTGGTGGTTCTTCGGGGACCTAAGGATCTTGGTCAAATCTCAGAAATTTGATCAAGGACAAAAGATACTTTGTTGAGGTCTTTAAGATCACCTTATGGAAATCTTAAATGAAAGTGCTCTCCATATGATATCATTCTCCTTGTTTGACCACCACTCACCATCACCAGTGAATTGTGCACTGTACTTTAGTATCACTGAAGGATAAAAGACAAAAATATTATCTTGCTATTTGAATCTAGTTTCAGTGAGCCTAGTTGTTCCAAAACTGAAGCAAACTTTATTAAGAAATCCCTTCTTGGGGAATAAATATAGTCACACATATAATTTGTTCCATTTCAGGGTAAGAAAATTTTTCCCAGATGTAGCAAGAACTATCTTACAACCTAAGACTGACTGGGTGTTTTATGCTCCATATCTGGTCTTGCGCAGACCACCTCCCAATCCATGAAGGCACATGTTCCCACTCATTAACACCCGGAAGTCATGACTATTTTCTGGAAACATTTTGGGCCATGGTGGAGGGTGGAAGGGGAGTGAGAGATGGCATTCATTTGACATACATGCATCTAAAGACTTCTTTTAGACCTGAAATCTCCTGTTTTTCTTTTACAGACACCTGTATGGGCTCTAAGTCAGAACTCTGACATGAGCTGGTTGTCCGTTTAAAGAGCAAAGGGAATATCTCTCCACAAATGGATCCCCTTTGATGTATAACTAGACAAATAAACCCAGCAGGAGTTGTTGTAAAAAATATAAAATAAATAAAAGAGGGTATACAGATAACTAGCCTAGACTGCCACAGTAAATAAATAGAACAAAACACTCTAGAAATACTGGTTCCACTCTGTGCACCATGGATGTGGTATGTATGCAAAGGAAATCATGCAGGAGTTTCCAAAGCAATCATTCTAATAATTGTATATAAAACCAACCCAAGGTAAAATTGTATATAAAACCAACCCATAGGCCAAGTTTGTCTCCAGTGTCCTAAATACAACAGTCTGCTCCAATAAGCATTTAATAATGCCTCAGCCTCCCCCATGGATATCTCTCCCCTTTACTTAGTCCCTGTATGATCTTGAATAAATAAGTAATTTTGCCTGTCTCATCCTCAGTTTTTCCATCCATAACCTAGGTTAGGCTAGGTGATGACCCTAAATGACCCTTTCCAAACCTAGATCCTATGAAATCCTTCCCTCAGATGACCAGTGACCTCTCCTTTCTTTAAGCTCTATCCAAACATTGTCAGAGAAGAACCCATTTGCATTAAGGTGTGTAACAACAATGCTGCTTGCAGCTGCTGTGGAAGTGTAAGGCCAATAACACCAGCACAAAGGAGGGCTGCTAGCACAGGTTCTTTGATCTGCTTTTCTAAGGAAAGCAACTTTAAGGGGTTTGTAATCTCATTTTAATTAAGCATACATATCATTCACTTAGTTCAGGGGAGAAAGTCAGCACTCTGAATGAACTTCAGAGAAAACACAAACAGAAATTACAAGCAGAAATTATATGAACAGAGCAAATAACACAAATCAGCAGACAGGGCTTCTGTCTGTCCATAGCAATGCATACATAGTTACCAGAGAGAGAGAAGCACAAACACCTGTGTTTTCAAAGCCAGGGGGCTCCTTAATGGCTACCCAGAGTCTTGTCTGGCCAAATCACACAACATTCTTCCAATGAATGAGTCCCAAAGGAATGCTTCTTCAGGGTCAGAGGGTATCACAACTATGTGACTCAAACTCATGTGACTTAGGCTTTCTTGTGACTTAAGCAGGTCATCAAAGACTCTTGATTCAATCAAAGGCAAGACTCAGTTAAAGGCCCTTGATTTCCTCAGTGCTGAGAAGAACTAGAATTCCAAAAGAAAAGGCAGCCAAAAAATCCCACTTTGCTAGCCCTTGCAAGATGTGAATAATTAACAAGGTTTCTTATGCTTTCCCCCCTAGATTTTCAGGGATTGATGAGCAAGTGGCAAAGAATTTGGTTGGTGAGGCAAGAAGATGTCTCAGACCCCTGACAATCACACCCCAGGCAGCTATCCTTGATTTGATAATTAGTATCCACCGACCCAACAACCAAAATGTATCTACACTGTCCATAACTTACATATGATCTCAGAGTCATACAGGCTTACAAAGCACATTGGGATGGCTTTAATCACAGAAAAGTGCTTAGGGCTTAAGAAGAGACAGGAACACTTATCAAGTAAGCATGCTCCTTGGAAAAACTCATAGTTGGGCCATTTTTCCCACTTTGATTGCTACCTATGACTGAAAAATCTCTGAATTCCTGTAGCCCAGATTACAAGGGATGATTTTTGCCATTCCAGAGATATCTGGTTGGTACAGCACCATGATTCCTCCTCCAGCTATGATTTTTCCTCTTCCAGTTAGACATTCTAATCACCTACTCTCCCCACTTTGTATCAGTTTGTAATCATGTCAGCGATATCTATGCAGTGCCAAAGCAATCCCATCAATAAATCAGTTAATTCAGTGAAAAGCAATACTATGTTTGACAACATGTAAATAAATTCATTGTTTGAGTTTTCATATTTCAGCTAGTTGAATTCAACAAGCATATATTAGGTTCCTACTATGTACAAAGCATTACACTTGAAAATACTGGGAATAAAAAAAAATCAGCCTCTACCTTAAAGACAATATGTTGTGGGGGCTGGGAGAGGGAATATGTGTGCAAACAAATATGGTACAATTACAATGTGATAAAAACAAAGACAAAATGTCCCAAGAAAGCTAATTGTATTAATATAACCTATACTGCATAGTTAGGACTATAGTTAGCACACAGAGGGCTAAAAGTTCTGAATAGGACACATCCTCAAATATAAAGCACAAGGTCATTCTTTTCAGTCAGTAAGCATTAACATAAATCTTGGTCACCTGCAGAAGTAACCCACCTGGACAGATTTAATTAAATAACTTAACAAATTATTTATTGAGCACCTACTATGCGCTAGTTGTGTTGAATGATGGAGCTACAAAGAGTCAAAGTAGAAACAGTCTCTCCAAGGAATGCATGTTATACTGAGGAAAAACAACGAAGAGCTCAATGTTGTTTCTGTTTGGTTGTTCAGTCATGTCTGACTCTTCATGACCTCATGCATGCTGGCACAGTCCATGGGATCTTCTTGGCAAAAATACTGGAATGGTTTTCCACTTTTCTTCTCCAATGCTGAGCTCAATGGATAAATTCAAAATCTATACAAAGTAATTTCAGAGGAAAGCACTAAGAAAGGGGAAATCCAAACAGGCTTCATGTAGGAGCTAGAACTTGAGTTAGATTGTAAATGGAATTGGACAGGAACCTTAAGAGATATCTCTCAAGTAAGAAGATCATTGATTTAACCAGGAAGGGACATTAGAGTCCACTGAACCCAAACTCCATATTTCATAGACGAAGAAACTAAGGGCTGGAGGGCCAAAGTGATTTGCCTAAACTCACAGAAGCATGAAGTGGAAAAGCTGGGATGTGAACACAAGTTCCCTGACTCCAAATCCATTTTTCTCCATTCTACCACATAGCCCCTTAACTATGATAGGGGATATCAAATGTACTTCAAAACCTGGAAACCCAGGCAACAAAATGTTTATAGTTATGCTGTAATAACATCCTTAATTCCTTCAGAGTCAGGCCACACTACATGAGTGTAGAGTCCCCTGAAGTCCAGCCTCAGAGAAAAATGTGTGTGTACCTGATGAGACTAGGATGCTCTCCATATCTCACAAATGAACTAGATCCTGCAAAATGAGATCGGTTAGACTAAAATATAATTACTTTGCCATCTATGAGCTAAATAATTATTTTTATATGTCCCAGGTAATGTTTTCAGAAAACAAAGGGTGGTAATAGTTTGCATGGAGTCCAAAAATACGGTCAATGACCAAGCACTGGTCAGTGTACTAGTCAGTATTGTCAATGGAACTTCATGGTACTAAGCGACCTTCCAACTCACAAACTTGCATCTGGATATTCATTCACCTAACATCAAGGAAGAACAAACACATGAAACTGAGGTGTCATGTGCTCACGGACAAATGGAATCCAGATAGGGGAATGCAGCTTGCTGCTGCTTCCAAGCCCAATAGTTTCCAGTAGTTCTTGCCTCACTGAGGATCAGAAATGAAAAGAGACTGAGAAATCTTCCGGTCATCCTCCAAAATGGAAATAGTTATGCTTAGTACTCAGTACTCAAATGCTTAGTCCTCAATTGTCAGTTCTTCTAGTTTTTCAGCCAATTAGAAAATTCTCTGTCATTACACAGGGCCAGCCCCTAGGTCATGCATGGCTAGAAACAGGCATCTAAAGTTTCATACATTGTATTGGAACCAGATGGGGAAATATATGTGTATATTCTATTTAACCTAGCAGAAGGGCATATCTGAGCATGCTCTGAAGAATGAGCCCTCGACCATTTCTCCCATTACATGTACAATTTTTCAAACCTTTCAGCCATATATAAACTTCAATTGTTATTAGTAAAGGGTTGCAATGCAACAGCCAAGAAAAGTTGGGAAGTAGCAGAAGGGATCTGAAAAAGCAAAGTTGTGCCAATGGAGTTTCTCTATGAAGCTTTCAGTGGTCATCTCAGGGATTTTTCGGTAGATGGAGAAATCTGTCCTAGCTTTTAAATGATCCCAGTTAGAAGCTATATGGATCCATGAATTGGTGGGCATGGCTATTAGCAGGTGGTGAGGAAGAATGATAGGCAAAGAGCATTTTGTCTCTCTCATCTTCAGCTCCCAGGATTTCTCAGGTCAGGTTTGTTTCCAGAGCCAGTAATCAGGGGTTGACTTTGGGTCCAGATACCTAATAGAGAGCCAACTACTATGTGATTTAGCGGCTCCTTATATAGGGACTCCCAAAAGTCTTAGTGAAGTTTTAAGCTACTAAAGCACTAAGACCTTTGAGATGCTGTACAAAATCTTTGCCTGTTGGAAGCCAAAACTGGTATCAAATAACAGGCAGGTCTGGGCTCACAGGTGAAGATTAGTGATAGTGACAACTCATATTTGTGTAATCCTGTAAGATTTACAAAGTTCTTTCTTGAAAACAGCCCTGTTGATGATGATGAAGGTAGTGTGATATTATCCTCACTTTTACAAATTAGGAAACTGAGGCTCAGAAGGGTTAAATGGAATGTCCAAGGTCACAAAGCTAGTAAGAATAAGAGCTAGGATTCAAACTCAGGTGTCTTCTAAAGAGGCAGCACTAAGGTGGTGCTGCCCCATGCTAGCACTCTGAAAGAACCATCATATTTCTAAATAGGAAAGGACTTTAGCGACAACCTAATTCAATACCCCATTGAAAAAAGAATTTCCTCTATAGCATGGTCAACAAGTGGTCATCAAGCCTTTGTTTGAAGCTCCTTTGAGTGGTAAAGAATTTACTCTGAGTAAAAGACTGTAAGTAAAAACCAAAATGATATGTGACTCGAACTAAGCACTAGAAATTTGTATAAATTTCCACAAAACAGGCAAAGGGAAAATGCCAGATTGCAACCGCACATGGTTGTGAGAATTTTCAAAGGAAAATTCCAAGAAGCCAAAATTCTACTGTTGCCTTTGTAGTTACTTGAAAATAAAGAAACCAGCTGGGATCCCTTTATTTGCACATCTGAAAGTTTAAAGCAGTGTTGTAACCCATTGTTGCCTCTTAAATGCACAAATAAATAAATGCCCTTTTTTAAGTCACAAAGCAATGGATTCTCAGAGGAGCCAATATGGTATGTCATATGGATTATAGGTGGTATGATATCTAAAGCATTCTCATGAGATGATAACATATTTTAAGTTGCTATAGAATAATAGAATATCAAAATTAAAAGGAACATTAGAGGACATGTAGTCCAAACCATAGAAGATCAAAAATCCCCTTTATAATATCTCTAACACATGGTTACCCAGCCTCAGTTTGAAGGCTTCCAATGAAAAGAAAGCCACCATCTCCCAAAGTAGGCCATTCCATTTTTGTACAACCCTAATGGCCAGGGTTTTTTCCTATCACTAATCCAAAATATGACTCTGCACCTTCTATGCATCACTACTAGTTGTTACCTCTGGAACAAGCTTGCCTCTTCCATGTGACAACCCTTTAAAACCCTGGAAACAGCTATCATGTCCTCTCTAAGCCTTCTCTTCTCCAAGATAAATACTGCTCATTTACTTGACCTAACCTCATTATCTTCAGGTTCTTTCTAATTGTATTCACCATACTCAGGACGCTGTCTCCCTACAATGTGGTGCACGCTCAGGATTAAACATGATCCTCCAAATGTGGTCTTAACGAGGCAGAATACAACAGGACCTGTATTCTCCTGCCTAGTCCTGGGTACTATGAGTATCACTTACCACTGTTGATTCATATGGAATCCACTAACCCTCCCACTCAAATCTTTTTTTAGACAAACTTATCTAGCTACATCTACCTCAGTTCATACTTGCGAAGCTGAATTCTGAACCCAAGTGTATTCTATCTCTATTAAATGTTACGACCAAATTTAGTCCAATGTTCTACCCTATTGACATTTTGGTGATTCTTGACTCTTCCATCCAGTGTATTGCTACTATGTCTTCTGCCTCTGGGTCATCTGCATATTTGACAAGAATGCTGTCTTTGTCTGGACCATTGATAGACAGCATAGACTCAAGCATAGATTCCTGAAGCTGCCTACTAGAGACCCTACAAGTTTACATTAGTACATTAATGACTGCTCTTTGGGTTCAGTCAATTCAACCAATTCCAACTCTTCCTATGTTGCCTTCTAACTCATACCCTTCTTGTATACATGCACCACATGAAAGACTTTACCAAATGTTTTGCTAAAATGTAGGTTAAACTATATCTGTAACATTCCTCTAATCTGATGGTTAGTAGGGGGGCATTGTTTAGCATGATCTATTCTTGCTGAAGCTAGACTGACTTTTTAGGATCACTATTTCCCTTCCTAAATGTTCAGTAAAATCCTTCAATTATGAAAAGGAGACTCTACAGTCTTTTTCAGTAACCTATTCAACTGTTTAATATTATCATTAAATGCTTCCTTATGGATAACAGAAATCCACTGTAATTCTTTTTATGCCTGCCATCCTTAGCAACAATGGAAAATTGGTTATCACAATTTAGATCAGGCATTACTATACTAGAATCTGTAAACACACACACATGCATATATACACATATACAAATACAAAGTGTGTATGTACACACATATACACACAAATATATAGTGTATATATACACATATATAATAGGCATGTTTTACATATATATTTGACTGAATTTCAATTTGACTGGTTTCCTTTGTAATCATGTATTTTATTTTATACATTTAAAAATAATATTCTGAGAAAGGGTCCATAGGCTTAACAAGATTGACAAAGGGTTCCATGACGCAAAAAGTTTAAGGATCCCTGGTTTAGACTCTTGAAGACTCTGGCAAGTGTCATAATACATATGAAGCAGTTTATAGAATTATAGAAGCATGGAATCTCAGAACTGAAATTTAGAGGTCACCTAATCCAATATATATAGTATGTAATTATAAGCTACATGTTTCCATGTAAGCCTGAGCCACAGTGCCCTGGGGATTTGTCTTTGGTCCCATTCTGCTCAAACTTTTGATCAATGATTTGGATAGGGACAAAGGCATGGATGGCATACTTATTACATTTGCAGATGATACATAGTTGAGAAGGGCAAACATGCTGGATAGCAATGACTACTCAAGAAAATCCTGACAATCTAGAATCATAGGTAGAACCTAATAAAGTAAAATTTAGTGAGGAAAAGTATAAAGGCCTACATTTGTGTTTTAAAATAATCAATTCCGTAATTACAGACTAGGGGTGGTATTGCTAAATAACAGTTTATGTATAAAAAACCCTAGGGGTTTTACTGGATTTCAAGCTCAATATGAGTCAACAATATGATTTGATAGACAAAATAAGTAATGGGCTCTTAGGCTGAAGTAATAAAATTATAATTGCTAGAACAAAGGATGTGACAAATCAACACTTTAGACTATATTTTAAGTATTACATTCAGTTCTATCTGCCACATTTTTGGAAGGACATTGAGAAACTGAAGCATGTCCAGAGGAAAGTGTCAAGGATAGAGGGAGGATTAGAAACCACATCATATGAGGATTAGTTGATAAAATTGAGGATGTTTATTCTGGAGAAGAGCAAGAGGGAAATGATAGGTCCTTTCAAGTATTTGAAGGGATGTCATGGTGTCATAGGAAGGTTTTTAGATGTTCTCTGAGTAGTCCCAGAAAGCAAACTTAAAAGAAAATGGGTGGAATATACAGAAAGACAAATTTTAATCCAGTGTAAGTGTTATGGGAGTTGCATATCATGTACTGAGCACTGAGTTGACCTGGTCACCTCCTTTCTTCCAAGTTAATATGTGTCCAACTCTTATGCAGCAATCACTGTGTAGTCATTTGATCCTCATCCTACAAGGGCTGAAGGTCTTGAGGGGCCTTACATCAAAGCCATGTCAGATGGAATTGGCCCACTCAGTGGACCATGTAAAGGGAATGATTCCATCACCTCTTTTCTTCCTTTAACTCTCTCACATGGAAAATAGCTCTCCTGCGAGAACATGAGGAGAAGAGAAGGGAATACCCATCTACATACCACCTACTATGTGCCAGTAACTGCACTAAGCACTTATTACAAATATTACCTCATTTAATGATCACAACAACACTATGAGGCAAGTGCTATTATCCCATTTTATAGTTGAAGAAACTGAGGTAAAAAGAGGTTAAGAGACTTGCTCAAGGTCATATAGCTAGCGTCTGAGTCTGTCTTCCCAGTTCTAGACACAGTGCTCTATCCACTGTACCACCAGCTGCCTCCCCTTCATGAGGGAAGGGCACCACCTTTTTCCTCACCCCAATAGCATGGTGTCTACTGGCACAAGGCAGCTAAACCAGGAACTCCAAAAGGTGAACTAAGTTTGGAACTTGGGCCCCTGGCTCTCTTTTCTACTTTTTATTTCTTTGTTTTTTGGGGGAGGTAATTAACAGTGATCTTGAGATAAGCATATCCAGGCTCTGAGTCAGTCTTTGAGTCCAATAACTTCAGAGATCCTAGGATGTTCATCAAGGCTACCTATATAACAATAATGAACCTCTCTACCTGCTTCTTAGTGGAGAAAACGGTCATTGAGAAGAAAATGAGCCCAAACGCTGGACCCAGAAGGAATTGTTTGAACATTTCAGAGCTGGGGTGAAATGTAAAATATCTGTGTATCAAGTATGATCATCTATCACTTGCATAGGTATAAACTCTTCCTCTATCCATAGATGTGAAAAGTATATTTTTTCCTTGCTCCTCTAATTTGTTTATGATATGACCTTTTATATCTAGGCTATGTGTTCATTTAAATCTTAACTTGGTATAGGGTATGAAGTGTTGGTCTGAAATTAATTCCTTCTAGATTGCTATCCAGTTGTCCCAACAATTTTGTCAAATACTGATTAATTCCCTCTAGTAATGAGAGTCTTTGGGTTTATCAAACAATTAGCTGTTGGGTTTGTGTGCTTTGGTAGATTGTGTACCAATATGTTCCACTGATCTATATCTTTTTAAACCAATACCAAATCATTTTAATGATTACTACCTTTTAGTACTGCTTTTTATTTTTAGATCTATTTCTTATGGATCTCTTTCTTTCCCACTTTTTTCATTACCCTTGAGATTCTTGATTTTTTTTATTTCTCCAAATGAATTTCATGATTTTTTTCTAGCTTTATAGAATGTTCTTTTGAGAGTGTGACTGGTACAGCACTGAATAAGTAAATTATTCTCCATAGTATTGTTCTTTTATCATATTGGCTTGGCCTACCCATAAACAATTGATATTTCTGCAATTATTTAGGTTTGCCTTTTATTTTGACAAAGAATCTTTTACAGACAGATAAATGTAATCCTTTGAATAATCCTTGGCAGATACACTCTTAAGTAGTTTTATCACTGCTGTGGTTATTTTGACTGGAATTTCACTTCCTATGTCTCTTGCAAGATTTTACTGGTTATACATAGGAATGCTAAAGATTTATGTGGTTTCATTTTATATCCTAAGACTTCTATGAAGTTGTTAATTGTTCCAAGTAATTTTAGTTAACTCTCTAGGGTTATGTAAGTATAACATTATCTCATCTGAAAAAAATAATGACTTTTTTTGTCTTATAGCTACAGCTAGCATTTTTAGCACTGTTTTAAAAGTACTAGTGGTAATAAGCATCTTTGCTTTACCCCTGAAATTAATGGAAAAGCTACTAATCTCCTCTCTATATAATTTTTGCCTTTAGATTTAGATAAATGCTATTTAACATATTAAGCAAAGGTCCACTCGTTCCTATGATTTGTAGGGTATTGCATTTATTTTAATAGAAATGAGTATTGGATTTTGTAAAAATCCTTTTCAAAATCTATTAATATAATAATACATGTTTATTACTTGCATTGTTAACAAGATTTGTTATCTATTGTCATCATTATGTTGAATGAACATTGAATTCCTGGTATACACCCAAGCTGGTTATATTGTAAATTTTTCTATTATGTTACTATAATGTACTTGCTAATATCTTATTTAAAATTTCTGTATAAATATTCATTAGGAATATTGGTCTGTAATATTTTTTTTTGCTTTTTCTCTCCCTATTATTTTTACTTATGTCATTTGGTTTCCATTTAAATTATTTCTCTCATCATTAAATATATATATATACATATATATAGCATTATGATCAGTAAATGATATTTCTCTAATATACATGGTCAATTTTTATAAAGAGATTACAAAGAGCTGAGAGGTATATGATTTCTTCTTATTGTCAATCAATAATTGCTGGAGATCTATCAACTCTAATTTTTCTAAAGTTCTACTCAGGTCCTTAACTCTTTCATTTCATCTTTAGGTAGATTTGTATAGGGCTGAAGGGGATACTATCATAGTTCCAATATCATAGATTTATCATATGGTTCTCCCTCCCATTTGATTAATTTTTTCTTTAAGTATTTAGATGATATGTTGTTAGGTATGTATTAAATATTTAAATTAATTTGTTATCTATGGTACCTTCAATAAGATAATTTTCCAACTTTATTTCATTTTATCTGATATCTTGACTGTTATCCTTATTTTGTGGGATTCATCTGAAACAATCAATTTTGCTCCAACTTCTCTTTTTAACTCTTTATTTATGGATGTATTTTCAATTTGTATTTTTTTTAATTGCTGGGGAAAAAACTTAAAAGCAGTCTGGCTGGAATTAGGTTTGGACCAATACCTTATGCCACATTCCACAATAAATTCCCAAAATATACATGATCTTAAAGATCATACCACTAAAAAATTGGAAGACAAGCAGATCATATACCTTACAAAGCAATGAATAAGAGCTATATTCTTAATCAAATAATGAATAGAAGCAATCACAAAAGATAAATTGGATAATTTTGATTACATGAAACTGAAATGTTTATGCACAAATGTAAGTCACCTAGGATGAGAAGAGGTCAAATAGGAAAAGAAAATCTTTATATCAAATTTCTCATATAAAAGTTTGGTATTCAAGATTCTCTTTCTTAGATACAGATAGATACATATATGTTTGTGTATGTCAATACATGTTCACATATGTATATGTATGTAACCTATTTAGTTTACATATATTACATATACACACACATATATGTGTATACATAATGGGCATCTAGGCAGCAGAGTGGAAAGAGTACCAGGCTTGGGGTCATCTTCCTGAGTTCAAATCTGGCCTCAGATACTTCCTAGCTGTATGACCCTGGGCAAATCACTTAACCCTGTTTGCCTCAGTTTCCTCATTTGTAAAATAAGTTAGAGAAGGAAATGACAAACCACTCCAATATCTTTGCTAAGGAAATCCTAAAATTGAAAGTAATTCTCCAATGGATAAGGCCAACAGATAAAAACAAATAGTTCTCAAAAGAAGACCTGCAAATTATTAATAATCTTATGAAAAAAATGCTTCAAATCACTAATAATAAGAAAAAAGGAAAACTTGTGTCCTACATATTGACAAGGATGACAAAAGATAGGAATAAGCAATGTTGTGGGAAGATAGGCACATTAGTGTATTGCTAGTAGACTGGGAATAAGTACAATAATTTTGGAAATCAATTTAGAATTGGACAAATAAAGTGACTAAAATGTTCTTGCCTTTTGATTCAAAGATTTCACTACTGGCTTATACATTGATAATAAGAAAGTTCATTATACACCAAAATATTTATGGCAGAAGTTTTTATGATATCAAAAAATTGAAAACAAAGTAGATGCCCATCTACTGAAAAATAGATAAACAGGTTATGGTACATTAGTGTAATGTCACTATGCTATAAGACAAATTTCATGAATACAGAAAAGCACGGAAAGTTTTACATAATCTGACGAATAGTGAAATAAGCAGAGCCAGGGAAACAATATAAACAATGATGAAATTGATGCAAATGAGAATATCGATCAAAAAATAACCAAATGTGAATGTTGCAAAATTATAAAGAACAATCATGGCTCTAAAAAAGAGATATGAGGCTGCTACATTCTTGTGGCTCATTGTACATATTTATATTTACACAAGATATTAATTAGTTTTGCTGATTTCTTCATTTTCTTTTTTTAATTTCTTCAAGAATATCATTTGTTTTATTGGATGATTCTCAACAACGAGAAAAAAATACTAAAAGAAATTGTGCTGACAAAAATGAAATATGTAATTAACTTTTTAAAAATTAGAGTCAATAATATGTTGATGTTGGACAACATATGTAGTAACAACAAATATCCCTAATTAAAAGAAGTAAATCAATAATTCACATATGTGTACCCAATGGCACAACATCTAAATAAATAAAAAGCTAAACCAGTTAAAGGAAAAATGAAGAGTAAAATTATAGTAGTAGAGGCCGTCAGTGTGCCCCATTCGGGCCTAGATAAATCTAACCAAAAATAAACAAAAAATAAGCTAAGATCCAGAATAAAATTTTAGAAAAGTTAGGTGTAGCAGATATCTAGAAATTTTCAATAAAAATTGAAAGTATAATATAATTTCTGAATGATATTCAATAGTTACAAAAATTAATCAAGGTGAAAGAAGAACAAACAAATGAAGAAAAGGAGAAATATAGAAAACTTTTTTTTTTTTTACTAACCAAAATGCAATGAAATGTATATTCATTAAAGGACCACTAAAAAAAAAGACTAAAATTAATTGGACACTAAATAACTCAATCATAAGGAACTGATAGGTTAAAGGATAAATCATAGAAACAATGGATAATTTCATTAAAGATAATGACAAAAATGAAACAATATGCCAAAACTTTTGTGATATAGCCAAAGAAGCCCTGGGGGGAAAATAATTTCTTTTAATACTTTTATCAACAAAACACATTAATGAATTGGGCACATACGTTTTAAAGAGAGTTAGACGTCAAAATAGAAATTAAAAAAATCAAATGAGAGAATAATAAAACCGAAAGTAACAGATGAATAAAATAAAACTACAAACTTAAAAAAAATAAGAACAAACCATTAGCTAATTTGATTTCAAAAAGAGAAAGGAAACCAAATTATCAATATAAAAATGCAAAAGGAGAATTCATAGAGGGAGGCGGAGCCAAGATGGCGGCTGGGAAGCAGTGACTGGCGTGAGCTCCCCACCAAGTTCCTCCAAAAACCTATAAAACAATGGCTCTGAACCAATTCTAGAGCTGCAGAACCCACAAAGTGGCAGAGGGAAGCAGGGCCCCACCCCAGG
>CM053622.1:245661524-245722642 GCA_028646595.1 Phalanger gymnotis
CTCATCAAGTCACTAGCTTCCACTTGCTCCAATCTCATTTTTAAGGTAGTATTTTCTTCAGTGGTCTTTTGGACCTCCTTTTCCATTTGGCTAATTCTTCCTTTCAAGACATTCTTCTCCTCATTGGCTTTTTGGATCTCTTTTGCCATTTGAGTTAGTCTATTTTTTAAGGTGCTGTTTTCTTCAGTATATTTTTCAGTATTTTTTGGGTCTCCTTTAGCAAGTCATTGATTTGTTTTTCATGGTTTTCTCTCATCCTTCTCATTTCTCTTCCCAATTTTTCCTCTACTTCTCTAACTTGCTTTTCCAAATCCTTTTTGAGCTCTTCCATGGCCTGAGACCAGTTCATGTTTTTCTTGGAGTCTTTTGTTGTAAGCTCTTTGACTTTGTTGACTTATTCTGGCTGTATATTTTGGTTTTCTTTGTCACCAAAGGAGGTTTCCAGAGTCTGAAACTGAAATCTGGGTGCGTTTTCGCTGCCTGGCCATGTTCCCAGCCAACTCACTTGACCCTTGAGTTTTTCAGCGGGATATGACAGCTTGTAGAGTACAGAGTTCTATGTTCCAAGCCTGGGGGAATGCGCCAGCTCTGCCTCACCAGCATTCCTCCTTCCCCAAGAACCCCCAACCTGGACTAGACTTAGATCTTCAGCAGTCTCTTCACTCCTGCTCTGATCTGCCACTTAATTCCTCCCACCAGGTGGGCCTGGGGCCAGACGCAACTGCAGCTGTAGTTCTAAAGCTGCCCCACCTCCGCTGCCCCTGGGTCAGTGGCCAAACCACAAACTCTATCCCAGTCCCCAGCAGCTTCTCCCACTAACCTACTCTGTTGTCCTCGGTGTTTGTGGGTTGAGAAGTCTGGTAACTGCCACAGCTCCCGGTCTGGTAGGTCCGTACCACCCATGCTGGGCTCTGCCCTGCTCAGCTCCACCCCCCTCTGCTCCCAGCCACATGCAGGATAGACCTTACCCAGAGACTATCCAGGCTGTCCTGGGCTAGAGCCCTGCTTCCCTATGCTATTTTGTGGGTTCTGCAGTTCTAGAATTGGTTCAGAGCCATTTATTTAGGTTTTTGGAGGGACTTGGCAGGGAGCTCATGCTAGTCTCTGCTTTCCAGCCCCACCTTGGCTCCCTGATCTTGTTTTTGATTCTTAAAGTTGGATCTTGTGGGCAGGCTGTGAGGCTGAACTTCCTCATTATTTAGAAGCCTAAAAATGTTCAGATTTATTAATGAGAGTAATATTTCAAGAGTGAAGCTGCAGAAACATAGAACTGTCTAACTGGGGTTGTGTCTGTATAATGTTAAACATCATCTTATAGGCAAAGTCAAAAGTTCAGTCAATTGTTCCAATGTTTTACCTTTATTATGATTCCTGTTGTAATGGAAAGTAAAGAAATCTTTAGAAGTTCATTTTAAAATGGGCTTGTCAGTTTCTATATGATTAATCAATTAATTTAAAACATTTATTAAGTGCCTATTGTATGTAGATCCCTGTTCTAGGCTCCTGGAAAAGATACAATTTATATATTCTTGAACTAATGGAGTTTAATCTAGTAGGGTCTCTCTACAAGCAAATTGAACTTCATGAAACTTACATGAAAACTAGGTTTATTACAAGAGAAATGAATGTGTATTTAACAGGGCTTAAGATATAAGCACAGATAACTGTGATATATGATATTACATGGGATGAAAACATACAACCAAGCTGACTGATCCCATTATAAATCTGTGTTATCTATCTTGACTTGGCCCTTACTCCTGCATGACAACCATTTTACCACTCCCTTTCTTCAAATCCCTGTACCAGCAGGTGATATTGCAAATGAGATAATGTATGTAAGATCGGATTGATCATCATCAGTAGCAGCAGCAGCAGCAGCAGCAGTGGCGGCGGCAGTGGCAGCAGCATGATTTACTGAGAAAATAGAGACCCACTTTATTAAGCTCTCTCTTCTCCTATAATTGTATACCTCAAATATCTTCAGGAACATAATTTTCTTCTTGATCCAATTTGTGACAAAGACACGTCCCTCTGCTTGCTGAGGTCAACTCCTTTAGTTGTGTTCTTGATCCCATCCTTTTCTAACACAATTGACCACCCTGTCCTCCCGAGTGCCGGAGTTGGGGTCATGAAGATAGATCAAATCATATCTAAGACACTAGCTACTTGACCATGTCACAGAACTTCATTTCCCACAATCTCAGTTTACTCGTGCGAAATGGAAATAATAATAATAATACCTTCACAGGGTTGATGTGAGAATCAAATGAAATAGTACACTTGAAGTGCTTCACAAACATTAAAGCACTATTTAAAGTTAGCTATTATTCCAGTGCTTAGCACAATGCCCGGCAAAAAAAAGGTATTTTAAGAAGTGTTTGTTGATTCATTGATTGATTTGTAATATTGCCGTCACTTGCTTCTTCTCTTATATGTCTAACTGGTCCTCAGTTTCCATGTTGTATCCCCCAAATGAGAGTATACCACAGGGATCTGACTTGAGCCCTCTTCTCTTGATTCACTATACATCCTATTTCATACTTCATCAGCCCCCACTGGATTAATCACCATCCCATGCAAATGACTCCCATATATATCTAGCCCTAGTCTTTCCTTAACTGAGCTCCAGGATCATATCAACAACTACCTATTAGATATTTTGTTTTGTGTCCTATAGGCATCTCAACATGTCAAAACTTTAATGATTATCATTTCTCTCAAACTCATCACTTTTAGAAATTTTCTTGTTTCCACTGAGAGAATCACTATCCTTTCAGCAGCCAATGTTCATAACCTTGGTGTCATCTTTGACTTTACATATTCACTAACTCTTCATATCAATTGATTATAAGTCTCATCAATTTTGCCTGCCTTCCGTATTGCATGTATCCCATTTTCTCTACTCACAGAGTCACCACCATACTACAAGCCCTTACCATTTCTTGCTTGAGCTATTATAACAGCTTCCTAATATGTCTCCCTGTCTCTAGCCTTACTTTCCCTCCCCGATCTATCCTCCACATGGCTGCCAAATTGATATTCTTAAAACACAAAATCTGACCACGTTACTCCCTTAATTCAAGAATTTTCTGTGGCTCTCTACTGCTTCAAAATACCAAACTTCTCTTTTGATATTTAAAGTCCTTAAATGTCTTCCTCAATCCTATTTTTCTGGTCTGATTTCATCTTCTCCATGCTCTCACTATTTTAGGCAAATTGGTTTACTTGCTTTTCCCCGTACATGACATTTTCAATGTCCCATGGCTGTGTCTTTGTACAGGTTTTCCTCTTATGCTTGGAGTTATATCCTTTATTATCTCTGCCTCCTTGAATCTCTAGTTGCCTTCAGTCCTCATCTCAAGCATCAATCAATCAATCAATAAGCAGTTATTAAGTACTCATGTGCTAGGCTGTGGTAAGTGCCTGGAATACAAAGAAAGAGCAAAAGAAAGATAAAACAATTCCTGTCCTCAAAGAGTTTACATTTAAATGAGGGAGAAAAAATATTAATCAGAGCACACAATACAAATACAGAGTAGATGGAACACAACTTTAGAGAAAATGGTATGTGGAGGACATGAAAAGGGAAAGAAAAGCTACCTGGAGGAAGTACCACCTGATCTGAGTCTTAAAGGAAGTGAGCAGTTCTAAGATTCAGAGGCTGAGGGAAAGGGCATCCCAGTAATGGAGAATAGCCATTGCAAAAGCATGATGATGAATGGTAGACAGTTATGTACAAGGAATAGGAAATAAGCCAGTTAGGCTAGCTGCTAGATCATAAAGTATATGGAGGAAAATCAAATTTGAGGAGACTGAAAATATTAAGAGTAGTTTAAAACGCCAAAGACACAAAAGGAAGTCAATAGAGTTTTTTGAGAATTGTGCATTGTTCAGATATAGGCTTTAGAAAAGTCATTTTGGAAACTGTGTGGAGGATAAATTGGAAGGGAAAGAGATTGGAGTCAGGTGGACCAACCAGAATGCTATTACAATAGTCTAAGTATAAGGTAATAAGTATTGGCACCAGGTTGGTGGCTTATAAGTGTAGAGAAGGGAACATATATGAGAGATATCACGAAGGTAGAAATTATAAGACTTAGATTGGATTATGGGGTGAGTGAGAAAGAGCAATTGAAGATGTAAATAAAGTTGAGGGCTTGAGTGACTAAAAGGATGATGGTTCCCTTGATACTAATAGAGAAGTTCAAAAAAGTGGGAGGATTTTGTTGGAAATATAATGAATTTTGTTTCAGGCCTGTTGAGTCAGAAATGCCCATGGGACATACAAATTCAAAATGTTTAACAGGCATTTAATGATATGAAACTGGAGTTCATAAGAGAAACTAGGGCTATATAAGCAGATCTGAGAAATATCTGCATAGAAATGATGATTGAACTCATAGGAGCTCATGAGTTCACCAAATGAAAGGAGTAGCAGGCCCAGGACGTACCTTTTGGGGATGCACACAGTTAATGGCATGATATGGATGATGATCCAGCAAAGAAGACTTAAGAGTGGTCAGACAAGTAAGGCAGACCATAATCATAAAAAAAATGAGAGAAGAGTGCTTATACAGGAGAGAGTGGTTAACTGTCTCAAATGATACAGACAGTTCAGCAAGGATAAGGATCAAGAAAAATCAATTAAATTTGTCAACTAAGAGATTATTGATAACTTTGGAGAAAGCAGTTTCATGTGAATATGAGGCTGACAGACAAATTTCAAGGGTTCTATAAGATAGTGAGGAGATAGAAAGAAGAGACACTGATGGACTTTTTCAAGGGATATATATATATATATATATATTATATATATATATATATATATATATATATATATATATATATATATATATAGGAGGAAAGATATAGACTTCTAGCTGGAGGGCATGGTAGGAGTTAGTGAGGTTTGGTGGGCTGTAAGCCAAAGAGTTCATTCAGATTGAAGATCAGAGACTGAATGAACATGATAGTAGGGGTAATCTTCTAGAGAATTTGGGAGGAGATTGGATCAAAGGAATGAATGGAAGGAGTAATGTTTTCAAGTGGAAGGACTACCTCATGATCAAAACTGAAAGAGGATATAATGGAGTTTGATGACTGAAGGAGTTGAGATAAGAAGAAAGGAAGAAGAGGAAGTTCTTGATTAACCCTCTCCACTTTTTAGGGGGGTGTATCTTAAGAGGTATGAAGCAAGGTCTTCAGCAGAGAGCATAGAGAAAGGTGTATAAGAGGTTTAAGGAGAGAAAAAAATATGGAACAGTTGCTGTGATGAGTAGAAGAGGGAATCAATTAGGGATGGTTAGTAAAAATGCCTTTCTATTCTTGGGGGAAATTTTATGTCTCTAAATGCTTACATGAATAAAATAGAGAAACAGGAGATCAATGAATTGAACATGCAACTAAAAATGATGGAAAAAGAACAAATTTTAAATCCTCAATTAAATACCAAATTAGAAATTCTGAAAATCAAAGGAGAGATTAATAAAATTGAAATCGAGAAAATTATTGAACTGATAAATGAAAGAGCTGGTTTTATGAAAAAAACAATAAAATAGATAAACTTTTGGTTAATTCGATTTGAAAAAAGAAGAAAACCAAATTACAGGTATCAAAAAGAAGAGGAAATTAAAACAATAATTAGGGGCTATTTTACCCAACTGTATGCCAATAAATCTGATAATCTAAGTGAAATGGATGAATATTTAGAAAAATATAAATTGTCTAGATTAACAGAAGAGGAAATAAAATACTTAACTAACTCTATTTCAGAAAAAGGGATTGAACAAGTCATCAATGAACCCCCTAAGAAAAAATCTCCAAGGCCAGATGGATTCACAAGTGAATTCTACCAAACATTTAAAGAACAACTAATTCCAATGGGGAAATCAGCAAAGAATGAGTCCTATCAAATTCTTTTTATGATGCATATTTGGTGCTGATACCTAAACCTGGAAGAACAAAACAAAGATGGATTTCCCTAATGAATACAGATGCAAAAATTTTAAATAAAATATTAGCAAAGAGATTACAGCAACTTATCATGAGATAATACATTATGACTAGGTGGGATTTATACCAGGAATGCAGGGCTGGTTCAATAGTAGGAAAACTATCAGCAAAATCAACCATATCAATAACAAGATTAAAAGTAATCATATGATTATCTCAAGCAATTCAGAAAAAGCTTTTGACAAATACAACACCCATTCCTATTTAAAACACTAGAGAGCATAGGAATAAATTGACTCTTTCTTAAAATGATATGTAGCATCTATCTAAAACTATCAGCAAGCCTTATAAGTTATGGAGATGAGCTAGATGCTTTCCCATTACAATCAGGGGTGAAACAAGGATGTCCATTATCATTACCAATATTCAATGTTGTACTAGAAATATTAGCTTTAGCAATAGGAGAAGAAAAATAAATTTGAAGGAATTATAATAGACAAAGAGGAAACAAAACTATCCCTCTCTGCAGATGATATGACGGTATACTTAGAGAATGCTAGAGAATTAACTAAAAAACCTGCTTGAAATAACAACTTTAGCAAAGTTGCAGGGTATAAAATAAACCCACATAAATCATCAGCATTAAAAAGGATAATTTTGATTACATTAAATTAAAAAGTTTTTGCACAAACAAAGCCAATGAAACCAAGATTAGAAGGAAAACAGAAAGCTGGGAAACAATTTTTACAGCCAGTGTCTCTGATAAAGGACTAATTTCTAAAATATACAGAGAACTGAGTCAAATTTCTAAGAATACAAGTCATTCCTCAACTGATAAATGGTCAAAGGATATGAACAGGTAGTTTTAAGATGAAGAAATTAAAGTTAACTATAGTTACGTGGAAAAATGCTCTAAATCACTATTGATTAGAGAAATGCACATTAAAACAACACCACACCTATCACATTGGCTAATATGTCAAAAAAGAAAGTGATAAATGTTGGAGGTGTGGGAAATTTGAAACACTAATGCATTATTGGTGGAGTTGTGAACTAATCCAACATTCTGGAGAGCAATTTGGAACTGTGCTTAAAAGGCAATAATACCCTTTAATCCAGCAGTATCACTACTAGGTCTGTATTCCAAAGAGATCATAAAAAATGTCAAAGGACCTACATATACAAAAGCATAGCAGCTCTTTTTGTGGTGGCAAAGAATTGGAGTTTGAGGAGATGCCCATCAATTGGGAAATGGCTGAAGAAGTTGTGGTATATGAATGTAATGAAATACTATTGTGCTATAAGAAATGATGAGAAGGCAGATTTCAGAAAAAACCTGAAAGACATACATGAACTGATGCTGAATAAAGCGAGTAGAACCAGGAGAACATTGTACAGAGTAACAGGAACACTGTGCAATAAATAGACTTAGCTCTTCTCAGAAATACAATGATCTAAGACAATTCCAAAAGACTCATGATGGAAAATGCTGCTCACATTCAGAGAAAGAACTATGGAGTCTGAACGCAGATCAAAACATAATATTTTTCCCTTTTTTTCTTTCTTGTGGTTTTTCCTTTTTGTTCTGATTCTTCTTTCACAACATGACAAATGTGGAAATATGTTCAATATGATTGCACATATATAGAATATATCAGATTGCCATCTTGGGGAGGAAGAAGGGGAGGGAGAAAAAAATTTGGAACTCAAAATCTTATAAAAGTGAATGTTAAAAACTATCTTTACATGTAATTGGAAAAAATAAAATACTATTAAGTGGGAAAAATAAGAAAATAAACACTTAAAAAGGAATGCTTTTATATTGCAATGGCTCAGTTGAAATTAGCTAAAGTAAATTTATAATGTGCCCAATCAGAATGTTTTTTGATGTCCTCTGGACCCATTTAACAACACCTGAGTATGAGGGCAAAAGACAGAAGTTTGGAATCAATTAGTGTTGGGGTTTTAAAAGCACCATACAAGAGGGCGAGAGATTGCATAGTGTAAAATTGACAAAGCTCACCAAGAAATCAAGACTGGAAAGGAAGGAAAGTTTTGCAAGAGCAGGGGTGAAGGCCTAGAATAGTATTGAGAAATGGAAAGAAGCAAAGGTCATAGTGAGGATGAAAATTAAATTTAGGTTGAGTGAAGCATAAAGAGAGATGAAAATAAATTACAATCATATATAGGAAGTTCAGAGTCCTTGAATATGCATGCAGATTACTTGAAGGTGATGGCATACTTGAGAGCATGGCTTTCTTTGTGTGTGGCTGAGCTAGAGTTGAAGAATAGATGAATGAGAGTTGAGTAGATGGGGAAATTGGAAAGCTAAAGTACTTGAGGAAACACCAGCATGTATTTTGAAGTTTTGTATACTGAGATTAGCAGCTTGGTGGAGAGGAAGACCAGGATCCAGTCACTTAACTCACTGAGATAGTAGGAAATCCTGGGAATCTGGATTGGGTAATAAATTTGTATTGAATGAATCTCAAAGGAAGAGAAGTTGCTCTCTTCAAAAAGAAGAGAGATGGTGATAGAGGGAAAATTTAGAAGTGACCATGGGAAGCAAAGAGTATTCCAACTGTCCCAGTTTGACCAATAAATGGGGAGAAGGGAGAATGAGTGAATGTGTAACTAGTATTAGGAAGGGGAGTTAGTGAACATCAGGATGCCATCAGGATGGAGGGAGGTCTCAATGAATGCTAGAACATGCAAAGAGTGAGAAAGAAAAAGTTTTAAAATGGATAGAGTGGGCCGATTTGGAGTGGGACATCTAGAGATTGAGTTGAGGTAGATGGGAATGAGAGATCATCTGAGGATGGGATAGGGAGGTTATTCTTTGGATCAAGGATGTTCAGCATCACAAAGATAGGGTGAGTCAGGAGCATGGTAACCATTGGGGAATAATTCTAGACAACACAGGAAAAGTCCATTAATGAAAGTAGTTAATTAGATGTAGCCCTCAGTTACTAGGCCTGTCTTGTTTCTGTGAAGTGGGGCAAGCCTGTTGGCGCTCTGGCCCACTGAACTGGGAAGTGGTTTGTCCCCACCAGGAACCTATCACTTCCTGGTGTCCCCAGTAGTGTTCCTCTACTCTGGAAGTAACTATTTACTGTGATCTATCTATCTATCTATCTATCTATCTATCTATCTATCTATCTATCTTTGTATTCTCCAAACAACCCTGTGAGCTAGGGTACTATTCAACTAAACTCATCTATCTATCTATCATCATTGTAAAATATGTATTATTCAAATGATTATTATTGTGTTTATTCTGTACATACCATATTTGTATGTAGTTTTTTGCATATTGTCTCCCCCATTAGACTGTGAGCTCCTATGAGGTGGGGGTGACTCTAGATTCTTGTAGAATGTGCTAGCTTATCTACCATTCTGGAAAGACTTCAAATACAGATCTGATGGCCAACTGTGTATTGTCCCAGGACTGGTCGAGCAATGTTTAGAGAGGTGTATTCTGAGGATGGCCAAGGCTGATGATCTTTTAGATCATAGTTCTGAAGACCAGATACTAAGGTGTGCAGATAATGTGAACCTTGATAGGGGAGGGAGTGCCCACAAAAATTAAATTACATGTCACTGTAGAATCAAAGTATCTGTAGCACTATATTTCTTACACATTCTATTAATATTATGTTACCGTAGCATCCTACATACTGGGTAGAAACTAGGCTGTACTTATCTCTCTCTCTGTCTCTCTCTCTCTCTCTCTCTCTCTCTCTCTCTCTCTCTCTCTCTCTCTCTCTCTCTCTCTCTCTCTCTCTCTCTCTCTCTCTCTCTCTCTCTTTCTCTCTCTCTCTCTCCCTCTCCCTTTCCCTTTCCCTCTCTCCTTCTCCCTTTCCCTTTCCCTCTCTCCTTCTCTCCCTCTCTCCCTCTCTCCCCTTCTCTCTCAACATATATATATATACGCACACATATATATGAATATACATGCACATACATAAAAATACAAACACATACACATGTCGTTGTTTTCTTTATCCTTTGTTCTTGATGAGGACCATGACATCAGGGACTTGACTTTGATTTGAGTGAGGGAGGACTGTGCAAGATCATCAGCCTCACTTTCTCCTCCAGAGCCACCTGAGTCCAATGGCCTGATATTGACCAGAATGATGGGAAGTGGCCCAGGATGCATTGGGAGACCCTGGCCCTTTTAAGCTAAAGTCTTTTCAGGTGCTCATTGTGAGTGAGGTAATGCTCATTCAGTGAGTAGACCTCTTTAAGAAATTAATCAAGGGATGGCCCCTTTAATCAAAAATTAAAAAAAAAAATCAAACTGGGAAGGGAAGACTGTCAGAGTTCCTGGCCAAAAGAGAAACAGTTACTATTTGGTATTTATATTCACTCTGTGCTAGGAGGGCAGGGACTTATTGTCCAATCTATGAACTCCAGAGTGAGGTGGGTTTTAAGGCTTAGTTTTTGAGAAAGAAATCTAGCCAGTAAACTGGAAGTTAAGGAGGCAGCCTTCAGCCATCAAAATGTGCCAGGAGAGGAGAGGGTACTCACAGGTTGTGTTCATCCTTTGTTCTTGAAGAGGACCATGACATCAGGGAGGTGATGACATGACTTGCACTTGACTTTGATTTGAGTGAGGGAGGGCTGACACACACACACACACACACACACACACACACACACACACACACACACACACACACACACACACACACACACCCATATCAGAGAAGTAAGTTGTTGCCTACAATTGGAAAGGTAGATAGCAAAAAGCACTTAGCTCCCTCCAAATCTTTCCCTTACTTCCCAACCATGGTGCTTGAAACTCTCTCTGTTATTCACAATCACAATTTTAAGTTACAGCATCCTGTCTAGAATTACTATTAAAATGGTACATTGATTTCTCCACATAAATCCAGGTGACTAAGTGCTTCACAATAGAACACAGAGACTTAGGCGAATAAGTCAAGGGACAATAAAGTCTTGCTAGCAAGAAAAGCTGAGACAGCCTAGGACACTGTGGGGAAAAGGGCAGGCCAAGGACCGATGTTGCTGTGGGAGGACTTCACTCCATTTTAGCTAGTGTTTGTTTTCTCTAAGGCCCACACTGACCAAGGCTAAATTTATTCTATGTAGTATCTAGCAAAGTGCCAGGCTTCAGAGAACATAATAAATATTATTTGATGGTAATGATAATAATGAGAAAAGACAAGTCAGCTAGGTAACAATAATCGGTTGTTTGGCAAGCTTAAGTGGAACAAATGCATGCAGAGAGGGCAGAAGAAACATTTTTAAGGATGTTCTGGAGCATAGCACCAAACTGTGTGGCAAACACATTGACCCCTGGGAAAGAATATCAACTGACAGAGCAGTAACACTGAAGCTGTCTGGAGCAAAACTGTCTGAATCAAGTCAGCCAAATGAGAGGGAGCATGGTGTCATATAGAGTATGTTGGACTTGGCATCAGAAAGACATAAGTTCAAATATTTCTTGAGACATTTCTTAGCTATGTAACCCTGCGAAAATAATTTAGTTTATTAGAATCTCATTGTCTTCATCTATAAAATGGGGGAGGGGTCACTTATTTCTTTCATAAGGTTATTATGAGAATCTAATGAGATTATCTATCTACACATATAGATATAGAAACATATATCTATATATGTGTGTATATGTACATAATACAATACATATAATACTTCACAAACTGTGAAGTCAAAATGGTCAAATGAGTATTATATGTGTATGTACACACACGTGTAATTATATGTACATATATGCATGTGTGTATATATGTGTATATATACATACACACACACACACACACACACACACACACATATATATATATATATATATATCTCATTTCATCCTCCTAATAACCCTTTGAGTGAAAGCAGTACCCATCCTTTATTTTCAAAGATAAGCCACTAGCAATAATAGGTCCCAGCATATCAAAAGTCAGTTGTGTGCCCACTGATTGATTTCACATTGCTCCTAATCAGTAGTGTTCAGTTTGACTATGAAGGTCAAAAGTTTAGTATATGAATATAAATTATTAAAATAAAATCATATGATTTTATAACAACAAAGAGCCACAGAGATCAACTAGTTTAACTGAGTATCTGAGCTACATTCCTGGCATCTCTGATAGATGGCTATGCAACCTCTACTTGAAGGCTTACAATGATAAGAAACCCACTGCCTCCTAAGGTAGCATGTATACTTTGGGGCTACTTTAATCATAGGATATTTTCCCTTCATAATGATCCTGGAGTTTTCAACTTCTACTAATGATTTCTAATTTTGCCCTTTAGTGCCTGGCAAAATTAATTTAATCTCTTTTCTACATAATAGCTCATAAAATATATTTCTATGTATTATTTTCTCTGGGCTAAATATATTCATTTTCTATCACAGAATAAATAGTCCCTTTACTGTTTTCGATGCCATCTATCGTATACACTACACATTGTGTTCTCAGAATGTAACCTCCTTGAGTGAAGTGACCGTTTTACTTTTGTTCTATATTAAATGCATAGCATAGCGCCTTGCACATTGTAGGCCTTTAATACTTTCTTGCTTGACCGTGTGAGCTAAAACTGAGTGCAATACTCAAAATACATTCTAATCAGGAAGAGTAGGGCAAGACGACAATATTTCTCATTGTAGACACTGTCATTCTGTTGAATCGTCCTAGGCCGACTTTGGCTTTCTTGGCTTCTATAGTGCTTTACTTTCTTATATAAAGTCTCTAATATGCTAGAGCCACCAGATCTTTTTTGTGAGAATTTTCTACTGGAGTCTATTCCAGAGTGCATTTATGAAACTGAATTTTTTAACCCTTGTTGGAATTTTCCTTTATTAATATTAAATTCCATCTTATTAGATTTAATCTGTCTTAGTAACTGTCAGCTCTGATCAATAGATGAAAGATCTCAATAGACTATGACAAAGAGACAAAGCTAAGAGAATGAAATTCAATAATGACTTTCCCTATCCCTCCCTCTTGATGCTCTCCAGTTATCAAATTTGCTGTAATGCCTTCCAACTTTTGTCCATCCCTGGGCAATACTGACTGAAGGCTTCATCACAGACATAGCCAAAGGCACAAAGCCTCTGGTAGTCATGGGCATTCTGACCAAGATAATTAATTTATCCCAATGCTAAATTTCTCATCATTGCTTAAGCCAAATAACCATCCTTGAAAGAAATTTTGTAGTTTCATGGTCTCCCCTCCTGATTCACTCCCATCTGGGGGCTCTAGTTTAGCTCTCATTTCTGGGCTAGATTATTTACAGCAGTCAAGCAGTGATTCACATTACTCTTGTAACTAAGTAGTTTCCAAAGTAGTGAGTCCCATGCTTTTCATAAAACAATCTACTCAAATAAGTTTAGCTTGTATTTTACTCAAAGTATTATAAATTTATTATAACTTTATAGAAATATACTAATTTTAAATGTATAGCAAATAATGTAGCATACATAGGCATTTACTGGTAAAATATTTTTTCATGTTCATATTTGTAGCATAACTATATTCATAATACTGATGTGATGAATGGCCATACATTCTGGTCTAATTCCTCAAAATGCAATATCACTGTTAATATTGCTCAGTATTCTTTTCCAACCATATTTCAAAAATAGTCTTTTGTCTTTTTAACAGCTACAGAAAAGAAAACCCTTTCACACAAAAGATATTACAAATTGTAGTAAAATTTGTATAGCTTTGTTTGATAAGCTAGATAACTCTTTACTAATACCTATAGTCAGATGCTATAAGATTTCAGGTTTAAATGCATAATAGTGGTCCAAGTCAAGTGAATTCCTTATCCACTCATATTTGGGAATCTCCCAGTCAGCATATTACTTCAAAATCCCCCATTTAATAGTAGTTATTTCTAGCAACTGCCTGTGGAATACTATATAGAAATGCAATTGCCACCAGTATTTCAGATGTCAAAAATAGTATATTTTTCACATTTCCTTCTTCATTATCTCAGCATCCTTAGTTCAGTATTTTAGATAAAGAAGGCAATTAAATACAGAATGCTCTTTCATGAGTTTGACAGTAAAAGAAAGGAAAGAAATAGGAAGGAAACTAGGGGATTTATTCAGGTAAGACATAGAATATGGAATAGATGATTACTTTAAAATAAATAACATAATTCTCCATATCAAATTAAAGAATCCCAGAATTTCAAAGGACTTCAAAACCATGTGGTCCAACCTATAGAATCTCCTGCATTATAAATCTTTCAAGTTGCTATCTAGACTTTGTCTTTAGATATTTGAATGCCTGTCACAGGGAAAAAAGGATAAGGTGGACTTGGTGTGTTAGGGGTCAGAGAGTAGAAGTAGGAACAAAGAATAAAAATTGCAAAGAGGCATATTTAGTCTGTCTGTCTGTCTGTCTGTCTCTCTCTGTGTATGTATTTATGTATGTATGTGTGTGCATTTATGTGTGTTATTTGTGATAATGGAGACTTTCCTAATAAATAAGAGCAATTAAAAAATGAAAAAGAGTACCTTGAGGAGTATTGTGTTTCTTCTCACCAGACTTTCCAAACAAATTCTTATATTAAGCTTAGAGTTCTGTCCTTTGGGTCAAGTTCCAATTTCTTTTTCTTTCTTTCTTTAAAAACAACTAGGTGGTACAGTACATATAATGCTATACTTAGAGTCAGGACAACCTGGGAACCAATCAAATTAATAAATTTTCTAGCTACTTGATGCTGACCAAGTCACTTAACCTGTCAGCCACAGTTTCATCACTTATAAAATGGTGAATAATAATAACACTTGCCAGGGTTGTCGTGAGGATATAATCACATAATATTTATAAAGTACTTTACAAACCTTAAGATACTATATAAATACTAGCTGTTGCTATTAGCTATTATTCTTTCTTTCATTTATCCAAAACTACTTTATCTTGTAGTTATAAAATTGACTTTTTTTACCTAAGAGTAAGACTTTTACATTTGTTTGTCCAATCATTCTATGTCATTGAAATTTTTTTTGGATACTCACTGGCATTCAAAGTGTTAACTATCATTCTGAACTTATCCTCATATTTAATAAACAAGTCATCTATGCCTTTCCCAAGTTCCTGATTAGCATGTTATATAGCACGTTCTTAAGGGCAAGTCCTTTGGGTTTACTGCTAAAGACCTCTCTCCTACTTGTATCAATCCATAAATTCTTATATTTTATTCATTTAATTAATTCCAAATCCACCTAAATATACTATTTCATAGCCCCTATTTTTCTATCTTGCCCACGAGGATAATAACAAAGACTTTGCCAAGTGTTTTGCTGAAATCTAGGTAAACTGCATATATGGCATTTCCCTAAACCATCAATCTAGTAATCTTGTTTTTCTCCATGAAATTTTATTTTTATTCAATTATCTAGCATTTTTCTGCCCATCCCCCAACAAAAAGGAAAACATTTTCAGTAAGTATCCAGAGTCAAGCAAAATAAATTCCCATAGTAATCATATCAAAAAATATGTGTTTCATTCTGTATGTTTACCTCATCACATCTTTTTCAGGAAGTGGGTAGCATTCTTCATCATCTATATTCTGGAATCATGTTTACTCACTATGGAACATAACTCCACCAACTGTGCATTAATATATCTGTTTTCCCATAGCCCCTCTAATTTTTATTTTCTTTTTTTGGTCAACTTTTCTAATCTGAGGTATGTGAAGTAGAAGCTCAGAGTTTCTGTAGTTTTTATCTCTCCAGTTATTAGTGATTTGGAACATTTTTCATATGGCTATAAAAGGCTGGTTTTCTTCCCTTGAGCGATTTGTAAGGCACTTATTAGCACAGTGCCGAGCACACAGCAGAAGCAATATAGATGTTAGCAACTGTAATTAGCTACAATTATTTTGCTCTCTCAGCTTCATTTAACTTCTAGCCCTCCTTTCTCCAGCTCTAAGTGTCATCTAGAGAAATCTAGAAAGATTGATATGAACTAATGCCGAGTGAACTAAGCAGAACCAGAAGAAAAATTTATATAATAACAACAATATTGTAAAGACAATTAACACTGGAAGACCTGGGAACTGACTTTTAAAGGACACGGAGATTCTTCATAGTTTGCACTACTTCCTTTCAAATTCACTCAAAGGACTTGTCTATAGCTCATAAAGGGATCATCTTATAAGGTCTCAGTTTTAGTTTAAAACCTTATTTTTGATCTCATTTTCTTTATTAGATACTGAGCTTTGACTAATTTGCAGCACTAAGAATTTCCAGTTGCTGAATGATCAAAAGATATGAACAAGCATTTCTCAATGCACAGTTGATGGAGTTATGTTCCAGCCATTATGGAAAGCAATTCGGAACTATGTTCTAAAAGTTATTAAACTGTAAAGTTGCACTCTTTGACCCAGCCATTCCACTAATACATTCTATAACAGCAGCATTGGAAAAATAGAGAATTTTGGAATACTTAAGAATTCTAATCAACCTAGTGACTAAACATGATTCCAGAGTATTAGATTGTAAGCTCCTCGAGGGAAAAGATTGCCTTTCTTTCTCCTATTTGTATCCCCAGCACTTCCATATTTCCTGGCACATAGTAGGCACTTAATAAATATTTATTGACTGACTGTCCTCAGTGGCTGTCTAGACCACCCACGTATGAAATTGTTGACTTCTCTGTCTGGAAATTCACTCCTACCATTCAGCTCTCTTATAACACCAATTAATATATCTTCTCTAAAATTACTTGATATAACTTTACAAGATTAATGAACATATGAAAAATATTTGTTAAATACAGTTTATCAGGTATTGTGCTAAATAAGTCCTAGGGACACAAATACAAAATATTATGGCAGTACCTTCCCCCTAGGAGCCAGCATTCTGATAGGAAAGCGACAATACCTGTAGAGGAGAATGAATGAATATATGAAAAAGCATTTATTAAATACAATGTATCAAGCACTGTGCTAGGTAGAGCTTAGCAGAATGGATTGAAGATGACTGGAGGACAATAACATGATGGGTCTCAGTCAAGGTTAGATAGTAAGAACACTCACCAGTCAGAACCCCATTGTCCCAAGGCAGCTGCTGGATTGCCCAGTTGTATTTGAGGCAAGAATATGGCAGCATGAAGATGACTGGGGGGCAGTAGCATGATGGGTCTAGGTTGGTACTAGATACGGCCAATAACAATTCCTGGGTATTAGTGAGGGAGCTGGAGGGCCAGATCTGAGGTGAAGCCTCCTCTAGAATAAAATATCATGTTCCCTTTGTTGTATTTCAGCCATGGGTTTGATCCAGCTAAGTCTCAGTGATAACTATGAGGTCAAATCTAGCTACTTGTATTAGGTTTTCCAGTTTACTTCATCTAAGACGCATACTCCATGCATCTCTTTGTAAGCATCTGAGTTTATGAAAATTACCAACTCTTTTTGGAATTTTTTTTCCTTCCACGCTACTGAGCCTTTCAGTGTCTTCCTGTATCATACATTTCTATGTTATCTGATTTAGCAATTACATGTCAAATCAAGTCATGTATGTGGCTATTTTTCCCCTTCTCCATTTTTTATTTCAAATCCTCTTGATTAGACTTGCATGTCTTCAGGAAAATATCTAAAGCCTGTCTCTGATTAGATTCACTTCGTCCCTTGCCAAATACCTGTCATTGCATCTGATGGTTTTTTTTCCCTTTGCGGTTCTGGTCTGTCTGTGGAAAGAATATTTCTGTCTGTAAGAGATTAGAAAAAAACATGGTAGCAGATAGAGAGTCTGCTTTTGAAGAACTTACACTGAGGATAAGGGTGAAGAAAATAGAGAGCATGACAGTTACCTACACAATATTCAAATTACTCGTGCTAGGATGTCTTCAGGAAGCTAATTCAGAGTCAGTTTTACATGAAAATAAGTAAAGGAAAATTGAGTTATATAAAAGGGGAGGAAAATGAAAATTAGAGTTGATTTTAATATTTTCTGAGTACCTTTAATGCTGCAACTTTGCAGAAATAAAATATTTTCTATTTTAAAGGGAAAGTTTTTTTTCTCCAAATAAAATATACATTTTAGTAAGAGCACACAGATGCTTTAGAAATGCCACTGTGTTTCCTCAGAGAAATGACAAAGAACTCATTCTACATCATAGAGGATGAAAAAAAATTGTCTTTTCTCTTTGGATAAGCAGAATCAGAGCCAGGCCTAAGACATCTCTTATATCTGTGGGTGGGGATGATCTCACAAATGGAGCCCTACAGGTCAATCCATGCACCTTCTCCTTTTTTTTTCCCAGATCAGATGTCAAGGTCAAGTACAGCTTTTGAAACAGAATATGTTCTTGGAACATCTTAATTTGCAGAAGAGATAAAGCATATTCTTCCAACTGCAGTGAAACCCCCAACCAAAGCAGCAGTACAGAGGCCAGTAACAGCAGCCCCGGCAGCCACATGCCAGATATACACAGCTGTATGTGACGCTGTGCTGATCCATCTGAACCCTGCACTGCATGCCAGCTGATTGATTTAATGGGAACTGGGAGACAATCCAGGGGAGGCTGAAAGTTCATGGCACAGTGAAAATCCATGTCTTGTTTCTCATTTCACTTCTGTTTCTTCTTCCTTCCATAGTGTCATTGTGTGGGTTGGTCTGTGAAATACTGAAATATGCAATCTGACTGTTTTGTGTGGCTCACTGAGAAGAACTGCAAAGAAAACTTGTTGACAGATGCTGAGCACAGACCGAACCTCTTACCTGAAGCATTTATTTTCTAACTTAATCACATGATTTTAGAGCTGGAAAAGACTTTGCTGTGACTGTTGTTCACTTGTTTTTCAGTCATGTCTGACTCTCTGTGACCCCATTTGGGTTTTTTTTTGGCAAAGAGTGATTTGCCATTTCCTTCTCCAGCTCATTTTACAGATGAGGTACTGAGGCAAACAGGGTTAAGTGACTTGCCTAGGGTCACACAGCTAGTGTCGAGATCATATTTGAACTCAGAAAGATGAGTCTTCCTAACTCCAGACCTGGTACTCTATCCACTGCATCCTCTAACTGTCCCCAACCCCCACCCTCCGAAAAGACTTTATAGGTCAATAAATTTGACCTTTATTAAGTTGAATTTCAAAGAAGTTAAACAACTTGTCTCTAAGTAATGTAGACCATGAGGGATGTTAGATTTGAACTTAGGTATCCAGGACTTTTCTTACTCCACTATTCTTCTATAGTGGAGTGGACAGAATACTGGAGTCAGAGTCCTGAGTTCAGATCTTACCTCTGATCCTTACCAGTTATATGACCATAGCTAAACCATTTAACCACTGCAGCTCAAATAACTCCTTAAAGCTATAAGTAAGAGATCAGTTTTGATCTGTCCATTTACATAAGTGGTCCCATTCCACTATGCTGGGTAGTACCAGCAAAAATTTTAAGAAATAAATACTCTGTATTGAATCTCCGAATGGGTGAGGTTTAATAGAACAAACATACTTCTTTTGTTTCGAGAAATTTGGGAAGTAGTGTGTTCTACTCTTGTTGAAAAATGATTGGAAAGCTGAGGTATCTTCCAAAGCACAACTTATTTTATGATTCTATTGGGCTGATCTAAAGTAGGAAACCTTTGGCTCACTTTAATCTAGAGGACTATACTATCACCACAAATCCTGGAGATTTGAACATATGAGCTTAACTTCCAATACATGCTTTGAATTGATTTGTGTTCGTTCCAGAGAATCATACTTGAGACTAAAAATTAAGGTTGGTAATGTGGCATAGTCCTGATATTAGGAAAAACAGTGTCGTGGAATACAAATAGCAATGGGCTTCAAATCACAAACTTGAGTCATTGGATCCTGGTTTTGTTACTTACTATCTGCATCATTTTGGCTAATGACCTCGGTAATGATGCAGATATTGATAAGTAGCTTTTATTATCACTCTAAGGTTTCTCTGTGTATATGTATATATGTATGTATATATATATGTATGTATGTGTATATATATGTGTATGTATATATGTATGTGTATATATATGTGTATGTATATATGTATGTGTATATATGTGTGTGTGTATATATATACACACATATATAATTGGATTCTCACAACAGCCCTAGGAGATAAGTGCTACCATAATGTCCATTTTACAGGTGAAGAAGCTAAGGCTGAGAGAAGTTCAGTGACTTGCTCAGGGTTTCATATCTAGTTAGTGTCAGAGGTAGGGTTTGAATTTAGGTATTCTTAAGTCCAAGTCAAGAATGCTATCAATCGGTCCATCAACCATCTAGTTTTCAAATCTTTAAAATTAAATAAGTAAATAAATTAATGAATGAGAAAAGAAGCAAAGAAGGAAAGAAGGAAAGAAGGAAAACAAAGAAAAAAGATAAAGAAGGAAGAAAAGAAGGGAGGAAAAGAGGAAGGAAAGAAGGAAGACAAAGAAAAAATGAAAAAAGAAGGAAGGTAGGGAGGAAAGAAGGTAAAAAGATAAGAAGGAAAGAATGAAAGAAGGAAGGAAGGAAATGAAGACAGAAAGCTAAAAACACCTTGCTTTTCTACCTTACTATTCTACTCCTTTGTTTATTTCTCAGCTCTGCTCCTGAGTCTTTACTATGTCCCCAAATCCTTCTTATCCTGGAAAAGGCTTCTTGTTCTACAGCCTTCTCACACTGAGCGATCCCTCCACCCTCTGATCCCCTCTTCTGATTGAAGAATCCCTCTCACAACTTCCATTTTGAAAAAGCGCCATGCTCATTCCTTTCCTGACTTCACTCCTGACTTCTCTACTATGCCCCCATGTGGGTATGTATAAGCGTAAGGAGTTTGGTTTTCCAGGATTCATGGCCATAACAATTTCTTGTTCCAAGGTGTTGGATATGAGTTTTATGGTTCAAAACATCTCCACCACAACCTGTGTAGATTGTAAGGGATAGGTGTTACCTGTTTAGATTGTAAAGGTCAAGACCCTGGAGGGGTGGAGTGTAAGTATGAAGCAGGTGGGCACTAGTTAGTGAGTGGAGAATCTTTAGGGTTGAAATGCACAAGCTGGGATGCTGTGTGTGCCTTGATCGGCCCCTATCAAGGCTTGGGGGGAATCTGTATTTGCCAGAACCGGCCCTCTTTGAGGCTTGAGGGGATTTAGGGGATGCACAAGTTGTACCTGTCTCGATTGGCCCTATTGAGATGTCGGGGGAGTTGTTCCCCTCCCTTCTCGCCAGCCCCTGCAAGAAGGGTGATTAGGAAATGCTATAGGATTTGGTGCTCAGCAACCCCTGTGAGGTTAGATAGAATAAAGTCTTCATTGTTTAATTGTTAACCCCTTTGAAGCTGTCTTTCCTTTATGAAAGCAGATCAAAGAACCTGTGCTAGTAGGCCTTCCTGGGTATGCTAGGGTGCTTGCTAATACAGCATGTCACCCTATTCCCATTTCCAGCTCTCTTTTATGTGTCATCTTCCCTCATTACAATATAATCTCTTTGAGGGCAGACACTTTTTATTTTTATGTTTGTATTCCCAGTGCTTAACCCAGTGCCTAACACATAGTAAGCACTTAATAAATGCTTGTTGACGTGACTTAACTCAATAGGCTGTTGGGAAGATTAAATGCATATGAAAACTGTGTAAAATACTATTTCAGTGTCAATGCAGGGTTGCCTGTTAAAATCAACCTCATGTATAAGAGGTGGGAGGCCTGCTAGACTGCACTTAATCTAAAAAAAATAAACTAGGGTTTTTCAGTTAAAATGCCATCTTACATAAAGAAAGCATTTTTCTTAATCCCCCAGATGCTACTGCCCCACAAAAATTAAGCTTGCATTTATTTTGAATATATATACTTTTATGTTATCGGAACATAGGATTTAGAATTGGAAGGGTCATTGGAAGCTATGGAGTTCAGTACCCATATTTTAGAGAGGAAGAAACTGAGACTGACTGAGTTTAAGTGTCTCTCCCAGGGTTATATAACAAGCAATGTCTGAGACAATATTTGGCCCTGATAGAACATAAGCTCCTTGAGGAGACGGAGTGTTTCATTTATATCTTTGTTTCTCCTTTGGCCAGAAAAGTTCCTGGCATATATAGGGTGCCTAATAAATATTTGTTTGATTATCACACATAGTTCTTGGTTTTAGCAATGAACATTCCTTTAGTCTCTCTGATCACCAAAATATTCTCTTCCTCTGTCTATCTTCCATTGGACTCAAATCTAAAGTGGACACAACCTATTGGCTTCTCAATTCTCTAGGGGATTTTTATTATTTACTGAACATATGTACTATACCCAAGAACCCAATATAGATCTATTTAAAATATATTATGTCTGATAATTTTTCAGCAATAATATTGTCCATCTATCTGTATATTAAAAACAGTTTAAAATAAAAGGGCAGCACTTTAGATGATTTTGGTGATATGAAAGTTCTAGTCAAACAATAAATGTGGGGCAACTCTATCTCCCCTAAAATGTATAAACTCTCCTTGGGAAGCCAGGGGAGTTACAGAATTCACCCAAGCACCCGAGCACCAAAGAACTAGGTCTGCATCTTGGAGTTGAGTCTGTTTGAAAATATCATCTATCTAGGATGTCTCTGACATTTGTTCTTAATATAAGGAACATCTGGATGAAAAGCACAAAGTTCAATGAGTTTCCTTGATTAGAAACATCTTGATCCCAACCTCATATGTCCCCAAATTGAACCCATTTGCCCCTACTCTTAGATTCAGGTTTATGTTCTGAGACCAGTTCTGACTCTGTACAGGGGGTATGTAAGAAAACCTGTCCTCCCAATCCTTGAGTCAGTATTAAGTACCTTTTGTGATATGCAATATTAATAATTCATATTTATCTAACACTTTAAGATTTATGTGTACTTTCCCCACAATGACGTTAAGAAGTATTGTCTCTTCATAGATGAGAAACCTGAAGCTTAGAGAGTTCCAGTGACTTACCACAGCTTGTAAGTGTCAGAGTCTGACCCCAAGTCAAGCATCCTTTCTATAATACCATTCACCCTGTTACCCTCTGCTCATTATCTAGCTCTTTTGTCTGTCCATTATTATTTTGTCTGTCCAGATTCAGATTGATTCCCTGAATTTTTGTTTCTCTAGGCTCTTTTCCTGGGAGTCTAACTCACTGATCCTCAGTCTCCTTGATTGGTTTCTGAATCCCTGTTCATGTTGCCTGATTCCTACATTATGGATTGTACTTGCCCTCCTAGCTGTAGGGATAGGGACTGAGCCTGTGGTTTCATGGGTATAAGAAGCTCCTTTTACCACTATTGTTGCTACTCTACGACTTACAGTCTTAAAGAGCTGCCTAGAGCACAGAGAATCTAAACAACTTATCAATGGTCACACAGAGCCAGTATGTCTGAGAGGCAGAACTTGAGCCTAGGTCTTCCTGCCTTCTAGGATGGCTCCCTATTCACCGCACCATGCTGACTCTTACTCCTTTTCCCCTGCAACAGCAGGGGACTTATGTAGGGTAACTTACAACTTGCAACTTACATAGGGTAGCTAGGTGAGGCGGTGGAGAGAGCACTGGACTTGAAATCAGGAAGACTCATCTTGAGTTCAAATTTGGCCTCAGACATACTTAACCCCATTGCCTCAGCTGTTCATCTGTAATATGAGCTGGAGAAGGAAATGGCAAACCACTCTAGTATCTTTGCTAAGAAAACTCCAAATAGGGACACAAAGAGTTGGACACGACTGAACACAACTCAACAATAATATTTATATAGATTTTTAAGGTTTTCCAAGTGCTTTACAAGTATTAGGCCATTTAATACTCACAGCGATCCTGGGATCTAGGTGCTATTATTATCCCCACTTTACAGATGAGGAAACTGAGGCAGATAGATTAAATGACTTGCTTAGAAAAAGAGGGAAAATGACTTGCTTAGGGCCACATAGCTAGTAAGTTTCTAAGTTAAGATTTGAACTCAGGTTGTCCTGATACCAGGTTTAACACTCTAAATGGAGTGCCACCTACCTGCCTCTTTATGCATTCTTTCCTGCCATGGCTGACCCCTCCAATCATAACCTTTGTCACCCTAATCCAACAATAGCATAGCACTCCTTCCTTCCTTATGTCATTTCTGTGGCACAGAACCCTTGTTTACCTCATGCTGTGGTACCTGCCAATTTTCTCTTGATGTCTATATATTAACTCCTAGTTGCATCCCTTTCTGAACAGCTCTGTTCTGACTCAAGTCCTGTTATGACATTTTACAATGCCAAACATCTGGGTATTTGGAAACATCTAGCTGTTTGGCAATATGTAGACCAAATTTCTAAGTGATTGACTAATGTTCTGCTTTATATCCAGATGTTTTGGAATTTTGTAGCCATAACCTGGCATTCAAGGCTCTTCATAATCCAATCTCTAGCCATGTCCCACTTTCTCATGATTATCCCACGTAAACTCTGTACTCCAACTAAACTACCCCATTCATTGTTTCTGTATAGGCATTGTGCCTTGTCTCCCTGGCTTTGCTCACATCTTCCATAACTGCCCTGCTTCTCCCTATCTGTATTCTAACCTTCCTTCAAAGTGTAGCTCAACTATAACTTCCTCCTTGAATAGGACTGCTTCATCCCTTAGGGATTACTCATTCTTCTGAACTCCAATGCAACTGATTGGCTCTGCTGCTTTGGGGGCACTCATATACTACCTTGTATTCTTCTTTGTCTTTATGCCTATATCCACAATTAGATATCAAACCTCTTTGAGGGCCAAGATTATGCCTCCTTCTGTCCCCAATGTATAGCATATTTGGCATTCAGTAAATGTTTTCACAATGAAGATAATTGCATAACATTGTAAACAAAATTCATGTGGGAGAATGGGTATTACTGATGCAATATGGCAAACTCTCTTTCTCTAAAACAACCTTGTTTTTGAATTACAGCTGTGAGTGTTTCCCTTAGTATTGTGAACAAGTAACTACAGTTCAGTTGGATTTTCTGGCCAGATGTAAAGGCATCTCAGGACATTTCCTTATTTACATGTGGTTTCTACTTCTAGTATGATAGTAACATCCCTTTTCTGGCACCAATCCCCTACCTCAGATGGTCTTTTTACAGGATGTGAATCCAAGTTGTGAAATCCACTATAAGCTAGCCCTCCTAGCTTGCCAGCACTGTGGCATTCTTAATGTATGAAGACTTCCTAAGGTTGCTGTATGCTTTTTTGACCTCTGGATGCACTCAGTCAACAGTTTCCTCAATGTGATAACTATCCTACCTTGCATTTCTAATTTGGAACTACATTTGGGCTATAGCATTACGTTTTCTTTGGAGTGAATGTGTTGGAGTACACATAGACTGCAGATTCATGAATTCTCCAAATGAACTTTTACAGGAAGTAGAGCATGCAAGGGTCATGTAAATATGGTCATAATACTATCTTCACTGATTGGAAAGTCTTGATGTTAAACACATTTTATTCTGGATTCCTTGCAGATACAGTAGACACAAGAAAAAAAATGTAATGAGCATGGGGTCAGAAGACCTGGGTTCAAGTCCCGGATTCACTTATTGGCTGTGTGACTTTAGGTCAGTCCTGACTCAATTTCATCCTGTGTCAAATGGAGATAATAATTCACATTTCCGTGACAGTTTCCAAAGCCCCATAAATTAGGTAGGAAGTGTAATTGCCATTTTCCAATGGAAGAGATATAACTTTAGAGAGATGTAGTGACTTATCCAAGGTGACATAGCTAGTAAGTATGAGGGCCAAGGGCAGAAACCAGATCTTTCAACTACCATCCTTTTTTCACCAAACCACACAGCCTTCCTAATAATAATCATAATAATACTTCTACTATATACCTGATAAAGTTGTGAGAAAAAGTATTTCAACATCGCAGTTTGATAACTATTTACATTAGTACATTGTTATCTTGTTATGATTCAGGTGAGTTCAGTGATAACCATTTTAACTACATGAGCCCTGTTGGCTAAGTCCAAATTTCTAGAATTGTCTAGTCTCTAGACTTTGAATTGAGGATCAAAAAAAGGAGAGTTTTAGTCTTGTGAAATTCCTGACTCAGGTGTGGGAGACTGCTTCTCCTCAGTTATTGTTACTGATTGCTGGATGTCCAAGTGTTTGTTATATTTATAAAGGTATTAGTTTAACCCTGTCTGATTATTGGGTTCCTGACCCTCTGGGGTGGGAGAAAGAATCAGAGCTGCTATATATTAGAGAATTGTGATTCTTTATTGGATTAGGGGGGATAAGGAATGCCATGATACTTTTATTCATGCTTGTTTAGTTATATGTGTGAAATCGTTGGCACAGACATGATCCTACCCCAGTAGGTCACCTCTCTATTCTCAAGACCTTGACTTCACGAGTTGGGGAGGGGAGAGAAGAGACACAAACACAATTTTGGAAAGACCTCCACCAACACTAGCGTAAAATTGCATGTTGGTGATATTCTCTCTCTGACCCTGTAAACTACCCAGTCTATCAGGTAATGGAGTCAGCCCCTTTCCCACTTCCAAGTGGTGCAGTAAATAGTGTGCTGGACTTGGAATCAGGGAGAACCAAGTCCAAGTCCTTTCTCGGATACTTTCAAATTATGACCCTGGACAAATCATATAACATTTCCTCAGTTTCCCCATATGTAAAATTGGAATAATAGCACTTACCCCTTAAAGTTGTTGTGAGAATAGAATGTGATCATATTTATAAAATGTTTTGTAAATCTTAAAGCAATATGTTATTATAATTTCCAGGATCTCAAACTACATATTCGTCTTATCTATCCCTGATTAGAGAGGATTAGCAAGGATACAGTAGATGAAATTCAGTTGCTAAGCATATTATTATGAGAATCAGTAGAAAACATGACGGGTGCACAATGAGAAAGGCCAATCTACTTGGTTGACCATTGGGCTAACAAATTGAATAATTGGAAAGGAGACTATTGCTTAGTGTACTTGTTTTCTGAAAGGCATATAGGTATTCTGGCTTCAGGTAACTAATTATGTTAAATCTCCTATACCTTTAGGAAAATGCCATCAATCAGTCTTCTTGTTAGTTGTATGTAGTTCTTTTAAAATTACTTTTATTTTTTCCTATTTACATGTAAAAACATTTTTAACATTCTTTTAAAAAAATTTGAGCTCCAAATTATCTCCATTCCCTCTTTCCTCCCTACCCCCCCCCACCCCAGCTGAGAATGAAGGCAATTTGATATAGCTTATATATGTATAGCAATGCAAAACATATTTCCATGTTAGTCATAAAAAATAAAGTTAAAGAATAGTATGTTTTCATCTGCATTCAGATTCCAGTAGTTCTTTCTCTGCAGGTGGATAGCATTTTTCATCATAAGTCCTTCAGCACTGTCTTGGATCTTTGTATTGCTGAGAACTGCTGTCATTCACAGTTGACCATCATACAGTATTGCTGTTACTGTGTATAATATTCTCTTAGATCTGCTTACTTCACTTTGCATCAATTTATTTAAGCCTTTCCAGGTTTTTCTAAGATCATCCTGCTCATCATTTCTTATGGCACAGCAGTATTCCATCACAATTATATACTACAACTCATTTAGCCATTCTCCAATTGTTGGACATCCCCTCAATTTCCAATTTTTGCCACCACAAAAATTGCTGCTATAAATATTTTTGTACACAGAGGTCTTTTCGCTTTAAAAAAAATCTCTTTGGGATACAAACCTAGTAGTGATATTACTGTGTCAAAGTGTATATACAGTTTTATAGCCCTTTGGGCATAGGGGTCTAGAATGGTTTGATCAGTTCACAAGTCCACTAACAGTGCATTAGTGTCCCCATTTTCCCAATCCCCTCCAACATGTTATTTTTGTTTTCTATCCTATTAGCCAGTCTTATAGGTGTGAAGTAGTACTTCAAAATTGTTTTAATTTGCATTTCTCTAATCAATAGTGATTTAGAACATCTTTCAATCTGACTAAAGATAGCTTTGATTTCTTTATCTGAAAACTGCTGCTCGCATCTTTGACCATTTATCAATTGAAAAATGGCTCTTATTTTTATGATTTGACTCAGTTCTCTCTATGCTTGAGAAATGAGGCCTTCATCAAAGAAACTTAGTGTAAATTCCTCCCCTCTCATTTTTACTTTCCTATGTTAGTTTTGTTTGTGCAAAAGCTTTTTAATTTAATGTAATCAAAATTACCCATTTTATATCCTCTAATGCTCTTTATCTTGTTTGGTCATAAATTCTTCCCTAATTTGTTTTTGGTATCTCTCTTTATGTCTAAATTACGTACCCATTTTGATCTCATCTTGGTATGTGGTGTGAGTTCTTGCTCTATGCCTGGCTTCTGCCAAACTGCTATCCGGTTTGCTTAGCAGTTTTGGTCATGTAGTGAGTTCTCTTCCCAAAAGTTTGGATCTTTGCATTTATCACATACTAGATTACTATGGTCATTACCTACTGTGTATTGTGTACCCAATTGATTCCATTGATCAGCCTATCATTTAGCTAGTACCAGAGAGTTTTGATGATTACTGTTGTGTAATACAGTTTGAGATCTGGTATGGCTTAGCCACCTTCCTTCACTTTTTTTTCCCATTAATTCCTTTGATATTTATGACATTTTGTTCTTCCAAATGATTTTTGTTATTTTTCTTTTTTCTATAAAATAATTTTTGGTAGTTTTATATAGTTTGGCATAGCACTGGATAAGTAAGTTAATTTAGGTAGATTTGTCATGTTTGTTGTTTGACTTGGCCTACTCAAGAGCAATTAATAATTTTTCCGTTGTTCCTATTTGACTATTTGTGTGAAAAGTGTTTTATGATTGTGTTCATATAGTTACTAGGTTTGTCTCAGCAGGGACTCCCAAGTATTTTATATAGTCTACAGATATTTTAAATGGAGTTTCTCTTTCTATTGCTTGCAGCTGGACTTTGTTCATAATATATAGAAATTATGGTGATTTATGTGGGTTTATTTTATTTCCTACAACCTTGTTAAAGTTACTATTTCAACTAGTTTTTTAGTTGATTCTCTAGGATTTTCCAAGTATACCATCATATCATGGGCAAAGAGTGAAAGTTTTGTTTCTTCATTGCCTAGTCTAATTCCTTCAATTTCTTTTTCTTTTCTTATTGCTATAGCCAGCATTCTTAGTATGATGTTGAGTAATAGTGGTGATAATAGCCAACCTTGTTTCATTCCTGATCTTATTGGAAAGGCTTCTAGATTTAGATAATACTTGCTGATGGTTTTAGATTAAAACCTATTTATCACTTTAAGGAAAGCATACTTTGTAGTGTTTTTAATGGAAACATGTTGTATTTTGTAAAAAATATTCTGCCTCTATTGATATGATCATATTATTTTTGTTGGTTTTATTATTATATGGTCAATTATGCAGATAGTTTTCCTAATATTGAAGCAGTCCTACATGCCTGGCACAGATCCCACCTGGTCATAGAAGTTTGATCTTTGTGATAAATTGTTGTAATCTCCTTGCTAGTATTTTATTTTAAATTTTTGCATTAATATTTATTATGGAAATTGGGATGTAGATTTCTCTCTCTGTTTTCACCCTTTCGGTAGGACTCTTTCTTTGCCTTTTTTCTCAAATAGTTTATCTGTTATTGTAATTACTTGTTTTTTGAAAGTTTGGTAGAGTTCACAAGTGAATTCATCTGGTCCTGGGGATTTTTGTTGGTGAGCTCATTGATGATTTATTTAATTTCTTTTCCTAAGATGGGGTTATTTAAATATTTTATTTTCTCTTTTGTTAATTTTGGCAGTTTATATTTTTATAAATATTCATCCATTTCATTTAGATTGTCAGATTTATTGGTATATAATTGGACAAAATGGCTCCTAATAATTGCTTTAATTTTTTCTTCATTGGTAGCAAATTTGCCTTTTTCATTTTTGATATTGGTAATTTAGTTTTTTTCTTTCTTTTTAAAATCAAATTAGCCAATGCCTTATATATTTCATCATTTTTTCATAGAACTGGTTCCTTGATTTACATATTAGTTTAATGGTTTTCTTAGTCTCTTCTTTGATTTTTAGGATTTCCAATTTGGCGTTTAATTAGGGATTTTTAATTTGTTCTTTTTCTATTTTTTTTGTTATGCCCAATTCATTGATCTGCTCTTTCTCTATTTTATTGATATAAGCATTTAGAAATAGAAATTGTCCCCTAAGTGCTGCTTTGGCTGCATCCCACACACCTTGGTATGTTGTGTCATTATTATCAGTCCCTTTAGTGAAACTATCAATTGTTTCTCTGATCCATCCTTTGACCCATTCATTCTTTAGGATTGGATTTTTTCCTTTCCAATTAATTTTTAATCTATCTTTCCATGGCCCTTTATTGAATGTAATTTTTATTGCATTATGATCTGACAGAGATGCTTTTAATAGTTCTGTTTTTCTGTACTTTGTTATGCCCTAATACATGGTTAACTTTTGTGTATATGCCATATACTTATGAGAAAAAGGTACATTTCTTTCTATTCCCATTCCATTTTCTCCAGAGATCTATCATAGCTAAAGATCTATCATATCCCATTTTCTGAAATTCTATTCATCTCCTTAACTTCTTTCTTGTTTACTTTTTGGTTAGATTTTTCTAGGTGTAAAAAGGGAAAGCTGAGGTCCCCAACTAGAATAGTTTTTACTGTCTATATCCTCCAGTAACTCATTTAACTTTTCCTTTAAGAATTTGGATGCTATACCATTTGGTGCATATATATTTGGCATTGTTATTACTCCATTGTCTATTTTTCCTTTTGGCATCAGGTAGTTTCCTCACTTAAATCTTTTAATAATATCCATTTTTGCTTTTGCTCTGAGATCATGATTGCTGATTTTATTGTTTACTTCATAGATTCTACTCTAGCCCCTTACCTTTATTCTATGTGTCTCTCTCTGCTTCAGTCCAATTTCTTGTAAACAATATATTGTAGGATTCTGGTTTTTAATCCACTATGCTCTGTCATTCTTTCTTTCATCAAGTTCCAATGAGAGTGAGGTTTAAGTGTTGTCTACCACCACCCACCTTCCTCTCCACTGTATAAAGCTCTTTCACACCTTTTTATATGAGATAATTTCCCCCATTATATTTGTCTCTTCCACTGTCTCCTAGTGCATTCCTTTTTCTCAATTTTTAATTTTTTTTGGATATAATCCAATCATAGTCAAGTTGCCTCCTATCTATCTATCTATCTATCTATCTATCTATCTATCTATCTATCTATCTATATTATATACAATACATATATATGTATATATGTATATGTATATATATATTGGATATAATCCAATCATAGTCAAGTTGCCTCCTATCTCTCTATCTATCTATATTATATACAATACATATATGTGTGTGTGTGTGTGTGTGTGTGTGTGTGTGTGTGTGTGTGTGTATTCTTTCTAACTCACCTAATAATGATAAATTTCTTAGGAGTTACAAGTATCTTCTTCTCATGTAGGAATGTAAACAGTTTAACCTTGTTGAATCCCTTATAATTTCTCTTTCTATTTACCCTTTTTATTCTTCTATCTTGTATTTAAAAATCAAATTTTCTCTTCAGCTCTGATCTGTCACAAAAAATGTTTGAAAGTCCTCTATTTCACTAAATATACATTTTCCCCCCAATGGATTATATGCAGTTTTGCTGGGTAGGTGATTCTTGGTTGTAATCCCAGCTCTTTCACCCTCTGAGATATTACATTCCAAGCCCTTCAATTCTTTAAGGTAGAAGTTGCTAAATTCTGTATTTTCTTGACTGTTGTTCCACCAAATTGTAATTGTTTCTTTTTGGCTGCTTGCAGTACTTTCTCCCTGACTTCAGAGCTCTGCAATTTGGCTATAATATTCCTGGGGGTTTTCATTTTGGAATCTCTTTCAGGAAGTGATAAGTGGATTCTTTAAATTTCTATTTTATCAGCATTTAATTTTCCTTAATATTTTTCCTTAATATTTTGTTGAAATATGTCTAGGCTCTTTTTTTGATCATGACTTTCAAGTAGTCTAATAATTCTTAAATTATCTCTCCTCCATCTGTTTTCTAGATCAGTTGTTTTTGCTATGAAATATTTTACATTTTTCCCAATTTTTCATTCTTTCTACTTTATTTTATTGTTTATTGATGCCTTATGGAGTTGTTAGCTTCCACTTGTCCAATTCTAATTTTTAAGGAATTATTTTCTTCATTTAGCTTTTGTACCTCTTTTTCCATTTGGCCAGTGCTGCTTTTTAAAGGTGTTGTTTTCTTCAATGAATTGAATATCTGGATAGTGAGTGTTAAAAGATTAGAAATAGTTCAAGGGGTAAGTTTTTGAAGAACTTTAAATGCTAAACAGAGGAGTTTGTATTCATTCCCGGAAGTAACATTTTGCTAAGGGGAGTGGAGGAGAGTGATGCAATCAGATCCCTGCTTAAGAAAAAATCACTTTGGCAATAAAATAAATGATGAATTGGAGTGGGGAGATTCTCAAATAAGGGAGGTAAATTAGAAGATTATTGCAATCCTCCATGGAAGAGACTGAAAATTAATGTGATCAACAAATAAGTGAGAGAGTATTGAGAGCAAAGAAAAGAAAGCCCAGGACAGAGCCATATGTGGCATCTAAAATTAGTGGATGTGATATAGATGAATATCCAGCTGAAGAGATTGAAAAGAAACAATATAATGGCTAGAAGGAGAACCAAGAGAAAACAGCATCACAAAACCCCCCAAAGAAGAGATTATATATAGAAAAAATATGTTGTGTCCAGTACTGTAAGATGGTAAAGAATGAGGGGAAAGTGCCACCATACTGGAAACATGGACAGGGAAGCAGTATCATCTAAGGGGGCTAGGTCTCAGTGAGTGCAAGAAGATAGAAGAAACAAGTTTAAAATGTGGTTGGTAAAATGAGAGGAAGCTTAATTATGGAATTATGGAATTTTCTAGGAGGCACAGGGGGCAGGCCAGGAAGATTTGGAGTAGGACTAGGTCATTGGTGGACTAGGGTTGAGGTAGATGGGAATGAGAAAGTGGACAGTTGATGTTTTGGTGGGGCAATTTTTTTTCCAATAACTAAGGTCCCTGTATCATAGGGATATGAGATTAAGAGGTGATGTGAATGTATGAATCATTGGGGAATAACTCCAGGAAAAGTGTCAGTAAGATCCATCTACCAGGGCAGATGATTAAAGATTTAAATTCTACCCTCTAGATCCCAGCACTATTTCTACATTTTTCATGTTGTTGTGTTCTTGGAGGTACTGGAAGCTGGCCTTGTGGTAGGTATGGACAGCTATAGTGTGTCTCAAGCAAGGAAGCTACTATAGCCTCAGGACCCCTGGAGATGTTGTAGACCTTTGGAAAAAAGTAGGAAGTGGTATTTTCAGAAGGCTAAGCCTAGCAAGAGTGCTGAAAATGGTTTGATAAGGTTTTACCCTGGCTATGACTCAATAGATGTAGCTCCAGAGCATGGCCGCATTGTGTCCTCCAGCTGCTACTGTACCTTAGTAAGGAAGAAAGAATGACTTTGTTGGAGAAAGATGGTTTGGCTATTCCCAGGTCTCTCTTGCCAGACTTGAGCAGATTCTGGCCAGTTGTAGCATGTGGTCTGGACTAATCATGAGCTGTCTACTAAACATTTTGAATTGGATGCTCCATAGGTATCTGTAGCAGCAATTTAGATTTGAAGATCTTTCCCACCCATTAATAGTCCATATGACCTGTTTACATCACAGGAAGCCTAAGTCACATGTGGTGGGAGGAGCTTCCTGACAGAAAAGGAAGTTATGTTACGGGAAATGCTGAGAGAGAGAGAGAGAGAGAGAGAGAGAGAGAGAGAGAGAGAGAGAGAGAGAGAGAGAGAGAGAGAGAGAACAAACTGTTATGGCTGCTAATGGCTTCTGTTGTGATAGTTATAGCTGAACAGGCTGACTTAGCTGTACTGTGAGTTTGTTTTTGGGAAGACCCCAGCAGGGAGTCAGAGAGGTTTTGGGATGGTGCGGCTCCATGTTGTGATATTATATATCGAATGTTTTATTGCTCTGATAAATTGGATAAATTTCTTGTGGGATATGGTTCTTTGGTGTTTGAGTAAACACCAAATTGAATAAACCTCTTCTATCTTCTATGTGGAGAGTCTCTTACACTTTGCGATATAGAACTATATAGGCATTTTGACAATTATCATCTAAATTTTTATTATTGCCTTACTGATACAGTATCTCAGGCTTCTCTATTAATTTTGAGGAGAAACCTTCTGGGGTTCAAAACCTTGGTGTCATCCTTGCCTACTTACTTTCATCCACCCAACATATTCAGTTGTCATCTAATAATTTCCTTTTCAATGCCTTGATCTTGCTTTTTTCTTCCACGTGTATGGCTATCACTCTATTTCAGGTCATTATCACCTATTACCCGGGCCATTACAGTAGCCTACATGTCTCAAATCTTTCCCTACTTTAATTGTTTCTTCATACAGTCACAAAAATGATTTTCCTAAAGCATGGGCATAACCATGTCATCTCATTTACTCAGTAAACCCTAATGTATCTCTATTACTTCTAGGCTAAAATACAATACCTAGAATCTAGTGTTGATATGGTGCTTTATATAGATTTGCAGCGCTTTATATCATCTCATTTGATAAAATATAAACTCTGTTCAACATTTAAAACCTTTACCAATCTGGTACCTTCCTATCTTTTCAATTTTCTTATATATTATTTCCCTATACTATCTATATTATCCAGTCACACTAGACTCCTTGCTGTTCCTCATATAGATGAAAGCCTGTGAGGCCTTGGAGAAGTCAGTAAACTTCTCCAGGCTTCTTTTCTTGATCTATAAAATGAAAGGGATAGACTTGATAGCCTTTAAAATCTCCAAAAGCTCTAAATATAGATCTGATTATCTTTTCTTTACGCCTTTGTAGTGACCGCCTGGAATTGCCTAATGCCTGGAATTCTCTCCCCCCTTATCTCTACTTGTTGAAACCATTCAAGACACCTAAACTTCTGAGATCTTCAGGAAGCCAGCCCTTTATGGTACCTCCCTTCTCCACCTCCCAGCTGTTAGTGCCTTTCCTTCCAAGGATGCTTTGTATCTGTCTTATCTATATCTTTATGTGTATATCAATCAACCAATCAATAAGCATTTATTAATTTACTATGTACTAGGCCCTATGCTAAGTTATGAGAATCCAAAGAAAAGCAATAAGGAACCTATATACAAATGAGAGACAGCATACTTGTGGCTCCTTGAGGGTAGGGACTGTTTTGCTTTCATACCCATAGCACTTAGCTCAGTGTCTAACACATAGAAGGTGCTTCACAAATGCTTGTTGATTAATTGGTGGCTTGTTGGATCTCCAATCTCATTAATGTAGATATCTCTCACTGATTGTAACCCATCTATGCCTTCCATAAATCTTACATGGAGGATCCTCCCCAGTGCACTTGTAATGTTCCTCTAGATCTGGGCTTCTTAAATTTTTTGTCTCATGAACCCATTTGGCAGTCTAGTGAAGCCTATGAACCCCTTTCAGAATATATGTTAATGCATATAATAAATAAATAGGATTTCAAAAGAACTCAATTATATTGAAATATAGTTACCAAAATATTTAAAAAATAAGTTCATGGATCTCAAGAACTCCTGCAGTCTAAATTTTTTGACATTGAGTGCATACCATGGAGCAGAAAGGCAATCCATCAGTTTTTCCTCATTCTCAACATGTATCTCTAATCACTCATGAGACTTGGGACTAATGATTCACTAGTTAAAGAACATCTATTTCCTGTTTACTATACACAATCATATGATTAGTGTACCAATCTAGCAGTACAAATATCGTAGATAGAGGGAGGGAGTAAGCATTTATTAAACGACTATTGTTTTCCAGGCACTGGGCTCAGCATTGTACAAATATTATCTTATTTGAACTTAACAACTACCCTAGGAGGTAGGTGTTATTATGATCTCCATTTTACAGTACAGCTTATAAGTTTCAATTAGACATTGTACAGAAAAAGTTAGCTACACCCAGAATTTAATATGAGGAAGAGAATGGGATAGATTGTCTTTGGAAAATTATGCAGTGATTTCAATAATCCACAGCTTCTCCCTGAAAGAAAAGTTCATTTTTTTACATCGGTATCCCTCTGGTGATATTGTATGGTGTGAGTAATAGAATACTAAAATCTTTGCTTAAAGTTGAGGGTCACCCAAAGGACAATGGGAAGGTGAATATGGGTGTAAGCTCTAATCCACTACCAAGAAACAGTTGCTCAAGAATAGCAGCCAAAAGAACATCAGTAGAGAAAAGGAATATAATTTAGTCATTACTGAAATTAAAAAATAACCAAGTCTCATTTGTTTGGGGCATACATTCTTTGCAAACACACTGGAATATAATTGAATGGAAATCAGCTAAGAGCCTTACTAAGAAGTTATCAGAATTCAGGTAAATCCCATTTGGTCATTTTGCCTCTCCTGTTTCTGACATAATTTCATTTTTATTTCTTAATGACATTGTTTCTCACTCAAAATCAAATTTTGTCATTCCATTCACATATTAGAGTTTTGGTGTTTTAAAGACCTATTACTTATGTCATTCTACTAACATTTTTACAGGTATATTTATATTTGCCTTCTAATAGAATTCTTCCTAGCAAGAGAATGAACAAAAATGAAGCTAATGAAAGCTTTGTAGACAGAATATGTGAAAGGTTCAGGCCTGAAAGAGGCCCATGCAGTACTGTTGTTCATGAGATAATGAGAGTAAAGACTAAAGTATACTCCTCTTTACCTTGGATTTTGCAGCCATCTTTTGACAATATTCTATCCCATTTGATCACATGGAACTTTTGCTGTCCATTACAAAATTTTTAGTTGCTGGTTTCTAGTTAAACATTCACAAAGGAAAGCAAAAATTAGAAATTTACCAACATAATACACAGATTATGAAAGTTCTGAGAATGTTATATAGCAGAGATGTTCATAAAAACCAAGGACCTTAATAAACTAGTTTTATTATCATTATTGTTACTGAGGCTTTCTTAGTAGAGAAAGACCATTTCCCTTTCTATTCCCCCTTTTTTTAGGCCTTCTCAGTGAAATGAAGACCATATTTATTATCACATGGCAAGATGGACTTGTTTGAAAATTGTTTTTGTTGGGTAGTAAATTTTGAAACTATATCTTCACAGGCTTTATGAATCTCAAATTTCTGTCTAAAACAGTTGCACATAATGAAGAATTTCCATTTTTATTTAATAATGACTACCACCAATGAGAAGTATCACTATGTGTTGGTTAAACAGAAAGCCTCAGAGCTAGGAAGACCTGGGTTCAAGTCTTGCCTCTAAAATATACTGATTCTGTGACTTTGGATAAGTCAATTTACCTTTTTTGTGCTTTAAGGAATTCTCTATTAAGATAAGTTGCAGAGAAGGTAGTGACTTGCATTGGTAGAAGGAGTTTCCTCATTCAGGAGTTCCCTATACCTATAAAATCACAGGCCCATTCCTTATCCCTACCACCAATGCTGTTGCCAGGCTTTGGCATAATGCCAAGTCACTGAAGATCCACTCTGATACTTCATGATAGGATTTTGGTGACTTAATTCTGGAAGGCTGTGTCAGCAAAGCATAAGCTCTTGGAAGGACCTGCCAAGCTAGAAAGACTTTAATTTTAGGTCAGATGACTATCATCTGAGTACAGAACTAATTCAGTCTGGAGAGGTTGATCAGCAAAATGCTGGCTACCAGGTAGTAAATATTATGGCTACAGAATACACACACACACACACACACACACACACACACACATACACGTGTGTGTGTGTATACATATGTGAGATACATAAATGTATTTATAGAAATATTTGTATATTTATATAAATTTATATAAATTATATATTATGTTTATTATATATTATATGCTGATATACTAAATTAATATTTTATATAGACTTATATCTCATATATAAGTATATGTCAGGAAATCGGTACATATTTGTTGAGAGTTATGTCTCTCTCTCTCTATATATATATATGTAGAAATTGATTTCCTGATTTATTACTTAGGTTCTTTTTCTGACTGCTATTCTATGTAGGGTCATTCTTATGCTATGTACTCCTGCAAACAACATGTTGTGAGCCTTCCCTATCACTTCTCCACCACAACAGATGCAATCTGCTTAAAATTAGCATCTAGTGGAGCCTTGAAAGTGAAAGGAAGAAGAGCAGGCAGCCTAACTGATGCAAATAGCAAGAGGTTAGTGGCATAACCAACCCCTGCTGTTACAAGGATAATGAATTTGAAAAACAGAATACAAACTTGGGTCTCAGACATAACAGAGTAGTGACAAGACATGTTGACTATATAGAGATGGAACTCTAGAATAATTAGTATATTCTTGACTTCCTTTATAGATGATTTTATAGTTTGAAAAGTAGAGAAAGCAATACAAGGGACAGGGATCTAATTCTATCAATAGAAGGAAGTGGTCACTAAAGCATAAGTGAACAAATCTTTAAGAAAGAAGTGACCACTATATTTCGAGTTCATGAGGAAAGCCTCTTGAGACAATGTATAGAACCTCTTTCAGCTTTGGGGTCCATATTTCTGTTTCCATTGTTCAATAGATGTAGGACACTTAAAAATAAAATTATGATTTAACAAACAAAAGGTTCTGATGAAAAACAAGAAGGGAAATTATCTGAAGAAGTTGATGTACAGGCACAGATCCTTGTCAGTCAGCTGAGATTTTAGGGAAAAAATGTAGAAGAAGTAGTAAAGGCAAGTAACTAAGGATTAATGCAAAAAAAAACCTGCATAGTCCTCAAATAAGAAAATTAGCATTGTTAAATCTCAGCACAAGCTGATTCTGGAGGTAAATTAGAAGACCAATGGAAAACTCTGTTGGGGTAAGACGATCAAAGAGAGAATGATACTGTAGAGAAGAAAAGAGGATAATACAGAATATTGGCAGGAAGGTAGAATTTCTAGACTCTTATTTTGCTTCTTTTTTTCCTCTACCTAGGAAGATACGCTAATACTTCATAGAATAGAATAAAGATATTGAATCAAGTTGAAATACATGATAAGTAAATAGAGAACATTTAGCTACCTTTGATAGATAGATAGCTGGCTAGATAGATAGATAGATAGATAGATAGATGTGAATGAATAAACATTCATTAAGCACTTGCTATGTGCCAAGCAGGGCAGCTAGGTTTAGAGTGGATAGAGTAGAGAGCCTGTACTCAAGAAGACTCATCTTTGCGAGTTCAGAGCTGGTCTCAGACACCTGCTATGTGACTCTGGGTAAGTCACTTAACCCTGTTTGCAACAGTTTCCTCATTTGTAAAGTGAGCTGGAGAAGGAAGTGGCAAACCACTCTAATATCTTTCCCAAGAAAACTCTAGTTGAGGTTGCGAAGAGTCAGACACAACTGATAACAATCAACAAAATGTGCCAGGCACTGTACTAAGGTCTGTACTTCTAAATACAAGAAAACAAAATGGTCCATACTCTCAAATAAGCTTTAATATGGGAAGACCAAGTTGAAAGGGCAGCTAGAAAGGTGGGATAGGGTAAGATTACCTGAGGGTGGGGCTTCTGAGGAGGAGGAGAATTCTGGAAAGTGAGTTCACCCAGAAATGAAATGAGCTTGGTTGGTACACCTCAAGAATTGGTAGTCCCAGCCAGGGAGTCACCTATCGGGAGAGCAGACCACAGAACAGGGTCATCTCAAGGTAAGTGAGGTTGCTGAAGAAGTGGAGCAGTCAAGAAGTAGAACTGGGAGTGGCCTTGCTGAACCATATCCAAGAATATTGAAAGAACTGTTTTTTGATTACAGAGTCAATGTCTGTAGAAATAGGGAATGGATCTCTACTTTCAGTGGTATAGGGAAGTCCTTCTACCAATGAAGGTTGACACTTTCACTACAATTTAGAGTCTTAGAAAGTTGTCTAGAGCACTGAGAGATTAAATGACTTACCCAGTGTCACAGAGTCAGTGTTGGTCTATAACTCTTGAAAAGTAATGAAGAATACTAAATGTGTAGCTCTGTATGAATACTCTCCAATTCTGAGATTGTGGGATTCTGTCCTGTATATCTTATATCATTGGATATTACGAAATAATAATGAAATCATCATTGATGTACTAATAACGTGGAATGTGCTGCCTCATAGAATCTGTCACTCCCTTTAAGACACAGCTCAAGGACTAGATTTTACATCTGCACACCCTGCCCTTGCCAATGCTAGTGACCTTTCTCTTGAACTACTTGTATTTATTTTGTTTTTATTATGTATATATTCTCTTTTTTACTGTTTCCCAGACTCCTCGCTCTCTGTATACACACAAAAATACATACATACCTGTGGTCCATCTCATTACATGTAAGCTCCTTGAGTGATATAACTATTTTTTAGGTATGACCCTCCTCTACTTATTTTCCTAGCTGCTTCTATAGGGCCTGGAGTATAGTCACTGCTTAATAAATGCTTGTTCAGGGATAAATTCAAACCCAAGGCTCTCTTGACTCTAAGGCCAGTAGTTTGGTCCCCTCCATACATTCCATTAGAACAGTTATTTATACATTTTGTGAGTTACCTAGGCACTTTATCCCCTCTCTTATTTCTAACTTCACAATCTTTTCATTGTTTATTAGCATATTTTCCAGTGAAGGCAACCAAAGGAGAATTTAAGTCAGTCAGATTTAACTTTTTAAATACCAACTCAGGCAAAAAACATAATGGAATTAATGGAATCACCTTAGAATTGAAAGGAACCTTAGAATTCTCTTATTTCAACTCATACTTTGAATTGGAATCATCTCTACAATGTTCATGGCAAGGGATTACTCAGACTTTGCTAAGGGTATATACAGTAAGGAAAAACCTGAGGCAGCCCGTTCCGTCCTTGGACAGCTCCTTACATGGAGCAAAAATCTACTACTCTGCAACTCAGCAGCCAACTGTCCTCTGAGCAGTCAATTACCAGCAAAGCTGTAACTAATTAAGCCTGATGATCTGATTCCTGTCTGTTGCTGCTAGTTTAGGTACAATCCTGCACTTCCTTTACTACATTGCTTTCTCTCTACAGAGTTTTATGTTTATCTTCCTCCTTACTGGAAAAGATTCTCAGTCATCTGATATTCCTATTGTTAAATTTTGTGCCCAACACATTGCAAATAGATTTGGAGGGGTATTTGTGCACCTCTGCTTTTACATCTAGCATTTTTACACCTAGTAAGTTGGTGACAACACACACACACACACGTTATGAATATGGTGATGAAAGTGACAATGTTTATAAATATAAACAAATTAGAGCAGGAAGAGATTCAAAATAATGGCTAAAATGAGGACGTGGAATGATCCATGTTGAACCCTATTTTAGCATTTAGGTAACTAAAATTGGCTATGGTAATGAAAATACATGCAAAGGAAAATTCTCACATCAAGCATAAATAGGGATTTGATAACCAAGAGATTTTTTTATATGCGAATTTAGCTCTGCTACAAGAGTTCAAGTCATCTAGCTTGCCCAGATGAACTACATCATAGAGTATTGAAAGAACTGGTAGAGGTGAATGGCAAATATGTCAAAGATGTCATTGGAAAATATTTTCTGAAATACTATGGAAGATGGGAGAGGTTCTGTAGTTCTGTAGCATTGGTAAAGGGTAAATATTGCCCCAATTTTCAACACAGAGAAGAGAATAAAGTCTGTAATCTTAGTGAGCTTGACATTGATCTTTGGAAAAACTATTGAATTTATTGTTAAGGAGGTGATTAATTATCATCTGGAAAAGGAAACTAATCACAAAATGCCAAAAGGATTTCATCAAGAACAGCCCTGCCAGACTAATCCAATTTTTGTTTTTGATAGTGTTTTTAAACTGGGGATGAAAATTTAAAAAAAATCTAACAAAGAGTCTACATCAATATATCAGAATTTTCTTCATTTAAACAAGGACCCAAAGATCATTCAACTTTAAAGAAATAATTAGCATAAGTAATCAAATATATGCAATCAATAAAAACACATGATTCTATCAAAAGATTTTGAAAAAGACTTTTGGAAAAAATATAGCATTTACTTATGCTTAAAACTCTGGGAAGCAAATACATGCAAAAGCCTTTTTAATAAGATGAAAATTCAATAACATTAACATTAATTCAATGGGGAAATGCTAGAAACTCTCAAATGCAGAAGTACAGCACAAATTCCCCCTCTTCCCACTGTTATTTGACATAGTCCTAGAATTCTAGAAATAAGACATAAACATTGGCAAAGAGGAAACAAAATTATACCAATTTGTAGAGATTCAACAACAATAAAGCTAATTGAGACTATTCATGGTTTCAATAAAGTTTCAGAATTAAAAAAATACTCTAAAAATCTGTAGCGTCTCTGTATAACAATAAATAATGACGATATACCATTGAAAATAATTACAAAATGCATAAAATATCTGGGAGTCAATCTATGAGGAAACAATACAGACATAAAATAATTATTAGCCATTCTTCAAAAAAAAATTAAAATAAACAAATAATTGGAGGGATATTGTGTCAGTAAGGCAAGTGTTACAATATCGATGGTGACTATGAATATGCCAGTATAGTTCTGTGTCACAGAATATGAGACTCTCCATATAGAAGACAGACAGAAGAAGTAGAACACTTATGCAGACACCAGAGGATCAAATCCCCAAACCAATAATTCCAACTCAACATAGCAGCAATTGTATTCCAAAACCAGTAAGTCCACTTCATCAAGGAAATTAAAACAAATATTCCAGAGGGAGCCAAGCCATCCTGTAACATTCCCCTCTGCTGGTGCCTTCCCCTAAATGCTCACAAATCCTAGTCATTCGCTTGCCTGCGTCCTCTCTTCCCACAGTCCTAAGAGCTTACAATTCTGAGAGCCCTAGTAGTTCTGAGCACTTAATGGCTACTCTCAGAGTATTATACCCTTTTTAGGGTTTAGGGCTTCATACCTCTCATGACCTAATTAGCAAAAGAGTGTGGGCCTTCCTACAAACAAGACTCCCCTAATCAAACTTCCCTTAACTAGCTATACCTGAGGCCTATTAAGGGGATTAATGGTCAGGGAAGATCTTTAATCACATTAACACCACAGATATTGATTGCTGTTGGCTGAAGTATAGCAATACAACAAAAATACAGATATCACTTATATTCATTTATAGATTTAGAGCTCTACCAAAAAAAATTATAAAAGATCAATTTATAGAATTAAGCAAGATGGGTGATGATAGGTGACAAATAGATAGATAAACCACTTCTAAAGTAGTTACTATATGGTAGGCTCTGTGCTGTGTTGATTGTACCAGTAAAGGAAAGAGAGATGGCTTCTTGCTCATGGCAATTAAATTCCAATGGGGAAAGGCAACAAAGAAAAGAGAACTAAAAAGGTGGAGATGAAGAAAGAAGGGTACTTGGGCCTGGGCAATGGAAAGGATGATGAAGCAGAGTCAGAATACAGGAATAAATGAGACAAAGCATGGTTGAGCTCTTTCCTAAAATGTTGGTCCAGAGGCGTCACTAATCAGGAGAGAAAGAATAATGACAAAATTTATTTGGAGAGAGAAATATTCTAGACTCATAAATATTGAGGTGAGGGAGGTAAAAATAAAGGAGGAATAGCACTTCAGAGTTCATAGTATATTCAAGAGTAGTAATCATCAAAGCCATTTGATGCTGGTTAATTTTTAAAAAGTAGATTAATGAGACAAACTAGAGAAATAAGCAATTGCCTCATATTTGATATGCTCAAGTACAAAAACTGTCTAGAGAACAGCTTTTTTATTTGACAAGAAGCTCCAGGAAAAGTAGAAAACTGACAGATTATGGTCTTATACCAACAAAAAACATAGAAAGACTTGCATGAAATAATGAAGAGTGAAATGAACAGAACCAAGCGATGATTGTATACAGTAATAGCAATATTATTTTGACAATGACTTTGAGTGAATGATTTATTTTGTCCGTTATAAATACCCAAATTAACTATAAAGGACATATGAGGAAAGATGCTATCTGCATCCACAGAAAGAACTCATAACTAGAAGTATGTATAGAATAATTTTACACACACACACACACACACACACACACACACACACACACACACACACAGCTATTTGGATCTAATGGTAGCCATTTCTAGGGTAGGGGGGAGAAGAAAAAAAAGAAACATATATATCTATGTGATAATTTTTTGTGTATTTGAAAAGAATAGCAAGTCGTGAATAGTAAATGTGCAGTTTTATGTGCAATCATCTTTTTATTGTATTATGTTAAGGAGGTGCTAGTTTTATTCCATAAATTAAAAATAAAATAAAAACTAGAATTATTTCTGTTTGTAACACTAGAAACTAAAGAGGGGTCTGTTAGTATTTCTCAGTAACCTATAGCTCTGTTGTACTCTGAGCATCTGTAAAATGTTTCCTCTGTTGTTCCTCTTTGGCTTACTCTTCATTGGAAGCTGAGATATCCTGCTGTCGTTCACTTTTTTTTTTGCATGTACTCAGTTTGTTGGAGGGTTGGAATGAAGTTGTTGATTAACTCAATTCTATAAGAGTGACTCTTTTTCAACACTTTATCTCTGGGTATCCTATCAGACTGTTTCATGCGCAGTGTTACTAATAGGTATTGCTGAAACTGATCCAGAAGGAAGATGTGGTATCTTGTAAGCCACGTATAACTACCATGGCCTTTGAGAAGTTTAGCTAGATCTTATAATGCTGTAATCTTCCCACTTTTAGCCTTAGTTCCACATCTTTTTCAGTATAGCCCTTCATCAGTCAATGTGCTGATTATACATTTTGTCTGGGTGTAAAATTTTCTTGGTGCTTTTTGAATAACTTAATTTTCTTTAGATTGCTATAATTATTTTATTTTAGAGGCGGGTGGACCTTAACCACCACCTTAATAGATCATGTAAGCACAGAATCTCACAGCTTGGAAGGGCCTTCAGAAGCTTCTGCTTCAACATATAACTGAATAGGAATCTACTCTACATTTGAAGCAAAGTGGGGCATTCAGTCTTGAGATCCCCAAATCTGTAACATCTGATGCCAGTGGATTTAAATGGAAAGAGCTAATTTTGAGAAAAAAGATAATTGGACCCTTTTCCCTTCTGCATTCAGTTTCCTGATGTATATAATTATTAGATATCAATCTATGATAAAATGATTCATTTTCTAATACATCATTCTTGTCTTCCTCCTCTCTCTGCAAAACCTTGGACTCTGTCCTGGGGACTCTAAGCTCTGATAAGGGAGGAGAACTTTCACCTTATCTTGTCCAGAGGGGTCCTGGCTACTTCTCAGCCATTTCCTCACTGCCTGCCCTCTGGTCATTATCTTTATCTTTCCTCCTCAGGAATTTTGGATTCTGCTCCTGGTGCACTGGCTCTGGCAGGTGAGTTTTGACCTTATTTTGCCAGGAATAAGTCCTCAATTGCTACTTCCTAACCATTTCTACACCATGCTGCCCTATACTCTTTCCAGCTCCCCTTTATATGTTGCCTTACTTGGTTAGAATGTAAGCTCTCTAGGGTATAGAAAGGTTGATTGCTTATATTTGTATTATCAATACTTAGTAAAGTACCTGTGTGCTTTAGCTTAGTAAAGCATACAGTAAATGCTTACTAAATGCTTTATCGACCCACCGTTTGCTAAAGACCAAGAGGTTGGAGTTGAAATAGCAAAGATACCATGAGATTTTTTTTAGCAAGTCCCTTCAAACACACACACACACACACACACACGTGCACACACACACATACACATACACACACATCACAAACACACTAATTTCTTCATTTATGAAAGATGAAGATCTCATGAAATTGCGCATAAACAGAGTGAAATCTCACACCATGTTCCCAGTCCTTTGAAGAGAAAGACCTAGAAGTATATATAGCGTTGCTATGAAAAAGTTGCTAAGATGTTCTGGCACTCCAACTGTCATAAAAGCCTTAAATAAGTAGCTAGCAAACAACATGCACCTCTTTACACAGTGTAGAAAGATCGCTAGATTTGGAGTCAGTAGACGAGTTGGAGTACTAGTTTTGGCGATTCTTAGATACCATAAGTTATTAATTAATTATTTTGAGCTTCAGTTTCTTCTCTAAAATGGGATAAAATTTCTTGTACCATAATCAGTGCTAAACCTCGAGCCCATGAGGAACTGGATTCAAAATCTCAAATCCAACACTTACTGTCTGTGTAGAGATAAGAAACTTGTTTAATGTTGCTGAGGCCATTTCCTCGTGTTGAAACTCTGGGTTAAAATCGCACTGATCTCACAGAGTTTTTGTAAATTGGTCCTACGTAAATGCCACCTATTATTTTTACTTACCTCAGTAGCTTGGTGTGAGGAAAAAGCTTTGTAAACTAGATTATGTAAATTTTAAAACAGATTTTAACCGTTTTCAGTAACTTTCACATCTATCTATCTATTTATTTATCTGTGTATGTGTATGTATATCTTGTTTGAAATGTACAGCAGATTCCTCTTCAGTTACATGTTGAACTAAGAGGCCTCTGAGTGCCCTTTCAGCTCTGAGATTCTGTGATTACTTAATCTCTTAAGGTGGTCTTTAAGGTTCCCTCTTCCTTTGAAATATAATGACTATGATAGAGAAAATTGAGTTCTTCAGCAAGAATCAAATACATTTTATACCCATCTCAAAGTTATGCATATCTTCAATAAAGTGTTAGTTTAGTAGATACCATAAAGGTTACTTACATGTAGAAATAATCATTAAAAGATGAAAAATGTTTTTAAAAATCTGTTTTAAAAATCTACGTAATCTTTTGGTTTTGGATTTATGTCACCACACACTTTCCAAATGCTATAATGAAAACCTTATTTCCTAATGGAAACAAAATAATCTGGTGAGATAGAAAAGAAACTCAAAATAAGTTGAAGCAAGTTGAAAGTGAAATGAGAAATCAAACCGTAGGTTAATCTTTAGGTCTAATGGAATTTTTTTGGAAATGTAAGAAGTCAAAAATGTCTTTTAACCAGAAATTTCAGGGGCTGAAGCTAAACAATTCATCATAAGAAAAAAAAATGAATTGGCAGAAGTGAAATATTATTATGGAATGTGACATTCTTATAAAAAGAAAAAATGGCATACATTATCACATGGTCTCAAACAGAAATTCATTTTAACACTGATACATTTGTCAATATTTTCTATATTTCAAATTTTTGCCTAGAATAGAATGGAAATGTGAATAAATGAATCCTCATACAATATAGCCAACGTATTGCTACACAACTTTTAGAATAACAACTTTTCTACAAAAATTACAATGCCGTTTTTTGTTTTTATTTTGGAAAATAATTCTAGATGTTGTGAAAAACTAGTGATTCTATGGTCCATCACAATCCCAAGCCCCTTATATATTAATCAATATAACAAGAATGGTTCTGAATTCTGAATTATAACTAGATTGTATTAATTTAAGAATTAAATAAATAATATCACCATCCAAAAGTGCTATCTAAAAATAGCAAAAGGAACACCAGCTTTACTCAAAGAAACAAGGGAATAATCAATGATAATTTTCACAAATTGAAGAACATTTATACAAACAAGCAATGACTCCCCACTTTTCTCTCCAAGAATTTGGGAAAATTCCATTTTAAAAAGTATGTAAATAGTTTACATTCTGAAAGATTACTTCTTTGCCGTATCATTTCTCTAACTTCCTCTGACAAAGATGGACACAGTAGAGGAAAAGTCAAGTTAACATGTATTTACTAAACACTTACTATGTCCCAAGCACTGTGCTGAGAATTGGGGATACAAATAGGGTAGGGAACAGTTTTCACTCTGAAAGAACTCAGAATAGTGAGGAGACAACTTGCAAACAACTATGTATAAACGAGATATATGCAGATTAAATTGGAAATAATCTCAGAGGGAAGATTAAAGAGCACCAGGAAAAGATTCTCATAGAGAAAGAGACTTTAGTTGAAACTTGAAGGAAGCCAGGAGTCAGAGAGGAGGAGGCAGAGAATTTCAGGCCTGGAAGACAGCCAGTGAAAATGCCCAAAATTAGGTCATGGGTTGTCAGCATGGAGGCCAGGGCCACTGAATCAAAAAGTACATGGGTTTTGTGAGGAAGGAATAAAGTGCCTTTAGAAAGGCAGTCATGGGCCAGATTATGAAGGGCTTTAAAAGCCAAACAAAATTATATATTTGATCCTAGAGACAACTAAAGATTGGAGCTCTCAGCTCAGATCTGTGATGGAGCTAAAGTATGATGGTTCCAGCTCCAAAGCTGGATATTTTAACCTTCCAACTGTTAGTACTGTAAGTGGATTTGAAACCTCATGTAACCTTGATCCTAATGACTTCTCATCTGGTTCTTGAATTCAGGGCTAACTACATTTTCAAGCATATCTTTTCCAACTTGAAGGACAGTATATTAGAGGAAACTAACTGCAAGGCAGCCAAATGGAGTTTTTAGTCCAATTCTGTTTTCCTCTGAATCTGTAACTCATCCTCACAATATTCTTGGGAAGTAGACAAGTCTTACACATTTCCCCATCAAAAGCTTTTCTTGCAACTAGTAACCTTGTACATCTAACAGCTGGGTTGATTCTAAGTCCCATGTATATAGATACACATTTAAATTCTCCTACCAAGATCCAGCTTTGCAGTTTGGCTGGCTTGTTTTTATTGCTGTGGTCAGAGTCTATTTCTTAACCTTTGTAAGGAATGTTAGGCAATGACTTCTAGTAAAGGATTAAGCTATTGGAATTTTATTAGGGCATGTGAGCATTCTGAAGCATTCTCCCTTCCTCACACTATCATTCCATTTGAAAAATTGTCATATGGATGTCCCAAACCAGAAAAGCAGGAGATAAGTTGGAAATTTGACCTATGATTGGGTGGACATTGACTATAATTAGGCCCACATGTTTTTGAAGGAAATAAATAAAAATAATTATAATGACAACTGACATTTATATAGTGCTTCAAGGTTTGGAAAACACTCTACCTATATTATCTCATTTGATCTCAAACAAATAATTCCCTTTCAGATGGATATCAGTCAGTCAATCAGTCAATAACCATTTATTAAGCACTATGTGCTAGGTGCTATGCTAAGTGCTCAATATATAATGAAAGTTTACCTTATTTTTTATAAACGGTCTCTTCCCTCTGGGAGCTCACAGTCTAACAGGGAAGACAACATGCAAATAACTATGTACAAATAAGCTATGTATCAATCAAGAAATAAACATTTATTAATCACCTATTATGTACCAGTACTGTGCTAAGTTCTACCAATACAAAAAGCAAAAGACAATCTTTGCCCTCAAGGAGCTTAAAATGTAACGGGAGGACAAAATGTAAACAAATATATGCAAAGCCAGCATAGAAAAAAAAGGTAGTACAATTAAGAGGGGTTGAGAAAAGCTTCCTGTAGCAAGTGGGATTGTAATTAGGAATTGAAGGAAATGAGAGAAGAGAAGGGAAGGGAAAGCATTCTATGCACATCCAGTGAAAATGCCTGGAATAACGGGATGGAGTATCTTGTTCAAGGAACAACCAGGAGGCTGGTATTGTAGAGAACAGCGCAGGGAAGGAGGAGTGTAAAATGGAGGAGTGTAAAATGTAAGAAGTCCGAAAAGATGTGTGGTGGGGCAGGTTATGAAGGACATTGGATATTAAACAGAGACTTTATATCTGATTCTTGATGTGATAGGGAGCTACTGGATTTTATCGAGTAGGGTAGTGATGTGGTCAGAATTATGCTTTTAAAAGATGAGTGAAGAGGGGACTGGAGAGGATAGAGACATGTGGCAGGCAGACCAGCCAGCAAACTATTGCAATAGTCCAGGCACGAGGTTAAGACTGCGCCAGGATGGTGGCAGTGTCCCAGGATTGGAGCGGGGTGGGGAAGGGAAAGCATATTCAAGAAATGTTACAAAAATAAAATTGACAGGCCTTGACAACAAGTTAGATATAGGTATAATAGACAGTGAGGAGTTGAGGATAACACCCAGATTGCAAGCCTGGGAGGACAGTAGTATACTCAATAGCAAGGAAGTTAGGAAGAGGAGTAGATTTTTGGGAAAAGACAATGAGTTCAGGTTTGAACGTGTTGAGTTTAAGATGTCTATAGGATAATCAGTTCAAGATGTCTAATAGACAGTTGGAGATGCAAGACTAGAGGTCGGAAGAGAGGTTAGGGATGGACAAATGGATCTGAGAATAATCTACATAAAGGTGATATTTTAAATCATGAGAGCTTATGAAGTCACAAAGCAAAATATTATATAGAGAGATGACAAGAAAGCCAAAGACAGAACTCTATGGGATACCTGTCACAAAGGAAAGTGAGAAGGAGCAGTCAGGCAGGTTGAAGGAGAAACAGGAAAGATTAGTGTCATGAAAACCCAGGTTTTTTTAATTTACCATTTATTTAATTTTTAACGTTCCTTTAAAAAATTTTTAGTTCAATTTCTCTTCCTCCCTCCCACTCTTCCTATACAGTCTGAGAAGGCAAGCAATATGATATTGATAAACATACACTCAATTCTCAATATTTTAAGTGTGTTTAGCTTTTGATACTTGGAGAATTTGTGTTATTTTATTAGTAAACTCATTTTTGCTTTCCTCATTTTCATGCTTGCATTAGCAACCATGCACATTTCCACTATGTGCAATAGACAAAAAAAATGATGGGTGCAATGCATGCAAGTTTGTGGAATGGCTGGTATTCTATTAGGCACTTAACTAGTCTTGTTCCCTCTACTATTTTAAAAGATTCCTCTTGCATTCATTATGTATTTTCATTGTTTACCTTTAAAACTCAACTTTTGGGTTGCAATTTTAACCCTGAAGCATAGTGAAAGTTTTTTGGACTCTGAGCCCAAGCATGCAAAGTTAGTGATACAGCTTATTGAGAAAAACTCACCTCTCCTATGTTCCCATACTCTGAAATCCTTAAGGATCTCAAATGGTATACACAAAATAGACAGCACTGATAGATTATTCCAAGTTGGTATGTCTTTCATCATCTCCAATACCACCTACCAGCTGTGAAGGACAGAGTGTCAAAGATGATGGTAAGATTTTGCCAGTCTCAGCATCTTCTGACAGCAGCAAGTAAAGTCCCAGTAACTCTTGCTTTCAGAAGTCAGCAAACAGCAAGGTTTACAGCAGTATAGTGTACAGTACAGTGCCTTCACACTGCCATCTGACATAGTAGAAAGTAAGATTCAATTTAAATTTTTTTGTTTTAATAATTTTATTTACTGTACAGTATTTATGGTGCTGTAGACTTAATTGAAATCAGTGTTTTTCTATGGAGATGCTAGCATAAAAGGTCACAGAATTGTGTGGAATTACTATGAGAAAACATGTTTTGCATGTTACAAATTTTATTTTGTGTACTGCATTTTATGGGTTATTACATGATTACTATATTAGGAAAAGTGCATATTATCAAATTAATATTTGTTATAAAGAATTGCATGCAGAAAAGTACATTTTCAGCAATTTCTACCAAAGGATTATAGTTTTGATGATTGCAGAAACTTAACCCGCTTATTTCCCATAGGTTCATTATATCAATATTGGCTTTTGTACTTTTGTGCTACTTTCTAGCAACATTACCCCCATAAAAGATGAGAATTGACTGTATTTCCATATTAGTCATAGCACAGAAAAAGAAAGAAAAAGAAAGTAAGAAAATTATACTTCAATTTGCACTCAGAGTTCAATAGTTCTCTCTCTCTGGAGCTTGATGGCTTTTTTCACCATGACTCCTTTGGAATTGTCTTGGATCGTTGTATTGCTCAGAATAGCTAAATCATTCACAATTGATCATGATACAATAATACTATTACTGTGTACAATGTTCTGGTTCTAGTCACTTCACTTTAATAAAATCAGTTCATGTAAGTCTTCCCAGGTTTTTCTGAAATCATTCCCATCATCATTTTTTATGGTACAATAGTACTTATCACAATCATAAACCACATCTTGTTCAGCCATTCCACAATTGATGGTTATCTCTCCAGTTTCCTCATGAAATCTAGAGAGAAGGGAGAATCAAGGAAAGGGGAAAATTGTCAATGTCAGAGGTTGCAGAAGTCAGGAAAGATGAGGATTAAGGAAAAAAGTCATTAGATTTGTCACTTAACACATTATTAATAATTCTGCGGAGAAGAGTTTTGTTTGGACTCTGAGAGGAGAAAAATCTGGCAACTCATAGTTCACACAGCAAGTACATACCAAGGCAAGATTCAAATCCAGATATCTCACTTTCCAATGCCCCCTTCCATCGCTAATAAATACAACTGGGGAGTAAGTTCAGAAAAAATACTATTATTCTTTTTGTTGTTGTTGTTCTTTTGGAAAGCAATAGTCCTACCTCTCCTACTTTCTGTGGAAAGTACCAAATTTTGAATCAGAGGACCAGAATTCAAATTTCATCTTCGTCAATTACTTCCTGTGGCTTGACTCTCTTGGCCTCAATTTTCTCATCTCTAAAGTCAGGGGGTTAGGCTAGATGACAACTAACATCCCTTCCAGTTCTAAATGTATGATCCTTTAATGAATTATCATAAACATGTACTTATTCAATAAATTGAGAGTCCTGAAAGTATAATTAAATAGTTTCATAGATTGTGTGTGTGTTTTTTAAAACTACTTGAAAACTGAAGCAGAAGTTTAAAAATGTGGTAGTATACTAAATACAACTTAAGGAGCCCATAGAGCAGTTCTTGAATCTTATGGGATAATACTAGAGTTAGTGGACATTATCAATTTTTAACTATCATTTCGAGACTAAGTATAACATTAGTTTATTTTTAATTATTTTTAACATTCACTTAAAATTTTTTTGAGTTTTGAATTCTCTACCCCCTCTGACCTCTATCCCACCCATTGAGAAAGCAAGAAATGTGATATCAAAGTATAATGTCAAGTTTAAAAAAATAGGAATGGAGACATCTTTAATTCTTATTTATCTTGATTTTCTCATTTGAGTTTGTCTGCATTATAATTTTTACCCCAGAAAATAAAATACAATCAGAAGGGTAGCTAAAAAGTCCATTCATTGGAACTTTCCTTGCCCCACCCTTCTCATGCCCTCTAAGGTGATGAGGATGCTTTCTCAAGATGTTTTGTACAGCTTTTGAATATTTGTTTTGAAGAGCTGTGCTCATCCCTGAATCTTCATGCTTTAGGTGGTAGCAGTTGGAAAAAAGATGACCGTTAAAGTGCCTTCCAACTCTGAGATATTATGGTTCCATTATTTTAACTTCCTGAGTAAAAATTTTAGGTATCTTTTTTATGGATTATGAGAATTTTTCACTTGCATGAGGTAGGAATAGAATCAAATCTATTATTTTTATACCATAATATTCCATGATTGTGGAAAATTAAAGACATATTTTGTTCCATTGAAAGACATGCTTATTCTTGCCTTTGTGTAGTATAGCAGATATTTAATTTTCCATTATTTTTATAAGCAATCAATTTAAAGACATTTGTTTTTCCTTGACAGATACAACCAAGATTGCAGGGAAGCATATGAAAAGGGAAATGTAAGTGATCCTAAGTGGTTGTTTAGCCACATATCAGGCTAATAAAAGGAAAGGTTTTAATTGTAAAAGGCTTAGTTGAACAAATGTGCATCAAGATGGTTGTAAGAGACAAGATATCTTATCAACAAATATGTCTTTCCTGAATGTGGTAGTCCAAAATGACTTTAGCAAGACTGTTGATCTGGGATCTCATGCAGACCCACAGTGTGTGAAATCAGTGGTGACTATGTTATTGACGTAAAAAATCTGTCATTTCCTGGGAATATCGCAGTGCATCTAAGATGCCACCCAGTATCAGCATATGAAAAATTGCAATGGCCCGATTATGTGTAGCAGGGTTCTGATGAAATCCAGCTGTTAAGTAACTTTAAAAATAAATGACTGCCGAACTGAAGAAAATTGCATGAGATAATTATCAAGTTAGACATCGCGAAATGAACACAGACTTAAACAAGGATGGTTGACTAAAATGGAGCAGCAATTTGAGGCATTTTGAACCCTAATAGAAGCCAATGATGAGCTGACTTTAAAGTATATCCTTCCTACTTTGCTCTTTCTTCTTAAACTGAAACTGAAACAAGTTATATTTCTGATTTTCTTCTTTTAAAGAGAAGGCTACAAGTGGAGGGTCAGGCTGACATTTTTCTTTGTTGAAACAAACTTGTCAAGTGACTGCATTGGGAGTAATAAATAATGGTTTCCTCTAGAGTACAATAAATTCACTTTTAAAGCAAATTTTCAGTCAATTGTTACATAATTTGGGGGATGGGAGCAGTTACAGAAAACTTTCTCTTTGTGCACACATATACACACATGAGTACACATAAATATACGATGTATATATTTATGTGTACATATAAATGCTCAATTTATGGTTCCTTAATCTAAATTCTGAGGAATTGATACAAATATATGTTTGGGGGATAACTATAAAATTCAGGTCCTTATTGCTATTGGGAGACATCACATATATTGATTATATTATTTTGGGCGTGTTTTAAAACTGTGTCTTGCAGGGGGGCAGGATGGAGCCAAGATGGCCATGTGAAAACAGTGTCTTACAGGTGCTCTCACATAAATTCTGTCAGATACCTCTAAAAAAGTGAATCTGAGCAGATTTCAGAGAGTTAGAAGCCACTAGTAGACTAGTGTGGCAAATTTCCAAGTCAGGAGAGTTCTCAGTGTCAACAGGATGGATCTGTGGGCTGGGAGAGGGCCTGGCATGTGAAGCTGCACCAGACCACACTAAAGATGAAGCAGCTGAGGAAATCAGCCAGCCATCCAGGCTGAGAAAACACTGGGCATGTGAAACTGGTGGTGATCTCCAGGCCTCTGAGCCCAGGACTGGAATCTGTTGGAGCTACAGGAAGAAGCAGCACAGTGCCTGAGATGATGAGAACAACTACTCCAGAGGCTTGCAACCAGCTCTAAAGGTTTGAAACGTGTCTTCTTGAACTTCTGGGAGCCATAATGGCCAGCTAAAATGGCTCTCATCCCTCTCTCCCTGCCTAACCCAGATAATACATACCCCTTCAGGAGAAACTTTGAAATAGAAGAGCCAGAAGTGGGACTTTAATAGCCTTTTAGTTTGAGAGTTGGGGAGAGGGCCCTTATTAGGGTGGTGGAAAGAGACTAGTGTGGGAAGAGAAGTGTTCCAGTAGGCCCCACCTCAGCAGAAAAAGCGGGAATTCCTGAGCCTCAGGGGAGCAGAGCCAGCAATTGTCAACACCAGGACCCCAGATGTGCCTTCCCACAGTCAGGGGAAGTGGCAGACATCAGACATCAGCACAGAAAAAGGCTGTACCACAGCACTAAGGAAAGAGGAGACTTCCAGCAGCCAAACCACCCCTCCCCCACACCTCAGGAAACCAGAGGCCAAAACACACAAAGCCAATAACTACGCCCACAGTTCCCAGAACAAGAAGCCTGGGACAGAGCACACTGAGCCCCAGAAGCAGAAATCCACTTTAAAGCCAGGAAAAAGTTAACCAATATGAAGAAGAACTCTGGGAAACTGAGGACCACTAATTCTTTTTATGGAGACAAGGAAGCTCAAAATACCAAGTTGGAAGAGGACTGCATGTACACTATACCCACATCTGGAACTTCAAAAGGGAATGTGAACTGATCTCAAGCCTAAAAAACATTCCTGGAAGAGCTCAAGGAAGATTTTAAAAATCAAATTGGAGAGTTAAAAGAAAAAATGGAAAAAAATTCACTGATGAAAACAAAACTTTAAAGAGTAAAATTGGTGAAATGGCTAAGGAGATTCAGAATCTTAGTTAGAGAAAATGATGCCCTGAAAAGTAAAATAAACCAAATGGAAAAGGAGACCCAGAAGCAAAATGAAGACAACAATTCATTAAAAATTAGAATTGAGCAAGTGGAAGCTAATGATTCTATGAGGCATCAAGAGTCAGTCAAACAAAATCTAAAGAATGAAAAAATAGAAGAAAATGTGAAATATCTAATTGGAAAAACAATTGACCTAGAAAATGGATCCAGGAGAGACAATCTAAGAATTAGTGGTTTACCAGAATGCCATGATGAAAAAAAGAGCCTGGACAGTATCTTCCAAGAAATTATTAAGGACAATTACCCTGAGGTCCTAGAACCAGAGGGCAAAATACTCTTCAAAAGAATCTACCTATCACCCCCTAAAAGAGATCCCAAATTGAAAACTCCAAGAAAATATTATAGTCAAATTCCAGAATTATCAGGTCAAGGAAAAAATATTGCAGGTGGCCAGAAGGAAACAATTCAAATATTGTGGAACTACAGTCAGGATTATGCAGAATCTTTCAGCTTCTACATTAAATGACAGGAGAAATTGGAATACATTCTGAAAGACAAAGGAGCTTGGACTACAAGCAAGGAACAACTATCCAGCTAAATTAAGCATAATTTTTTAGGCAAGGAGATGGACATTCAATGAAATAAAAGAATTCCAGATCTTCCTGACGAAAAGGCCAGAGCTCAATGGAAAATTTGATCTTTAAATACAAAACTCTAGAGAGACATAAAAAGGTAAATGGGGTGGGGGGGGACCTTGTTAACCAATATGGGCGAACTGTTTATATCCATATACAGGATCATATTGCTTTATATATGTATACAGTTATTATGACAATTGAAAGGAGATATATATATATATATATATACTGTGAATGTCAGTATAAAATAACTGACATAATGATAACAACATAATTAAGGGATGTAAATGGATGGATCTGGGAGAAGAGGTAAGGAGGTAGTAGAAAAGGGTAAATTACATCACACATAGAGGCACAAAAACATAGTATAGTAGAGGGAAAGAAGGGAGGGAGAAGAGCTATATTTGAGCTTTACTCTCATCAGATTTGGTTCAAGAAGGGAATAACATACACTGAGAAGTATAGGTATCAAACTTGACCTACAGTCAGTAGGAGGGGTAAGGGGAAAGAAGGGATGGTCAGATGGGGGGAAGAAGTAGCAAGGGGAAAAGTTTAAGATAAGGGAGGGAAATCAATAGAAAGGGTAACCTGAGGAAGGCAGTGGTCAAAAACAGAACTGTTGTGAGGAATGGAAGGAACAGGGGAGAAATAAAAGCATAAATGGTGGGGGGAAATAAGATGGAGAAAAATACACAGATAGTAATCATAACTGTGAGAGTGAATGGGATGAACTGTCCCATAAAACAGAGGCAGATAGCCAAATGGATTAAAAACCATAATCCTACAATACGTTGTTTACAAGAAACACATTTGAAACAGGGGGATACACCTAGGGTAAAGATGAAATGCTGGAATAGAACATATTGTGCTTCAGCTAAAGTAAAAAAGGCAGGGGATGATATCCCAACATCCTCCGCGTTTCCTCTCTCTTTTCTGTTTTCCGGGAGCCAAGATGTCTAAGCGAGGACGTGGTGGGTCATCCGGAGCAAAGTTCCGAATTTCCTTGGGTCTCCCAGTGGGAGCTGTCATCAATTGTGCTGATAACACAGGTGCCAAGAACCTGTACATCATCTCTGTGAAGGGGATCAAGGGAAGATTGAACAGGCTTCCTGCCGCTAGTGTGGGTGATATGGTAATGGCCACAGTCAAAAAGGGGAAACCAGAGCTCCGGAAAAAGATTCATCCAGCAGTGGTAATATGGCAACGAAAGTCATATCGGAGAAAAGATGGTGTGTTCCTATATTTTGAAGACAATGCAGGGGTCATAGAAAACAACAAAGGCGAGATGAAAGGTTCAGCCATCATGGGGCCTGTTGCCAAGGAGTGTGCTGATTTGTGGCCTAGGATTGCATCAAATGCTGGCAGCATTGCTTGATTCTCCTAAAGCCCATTTGTAAAAAAACAAAACAAAACAAAACACTTCATTAAAGTGTCTGCCTATAAAAAAAAAAAGGCAGGGGTTGCAATCCTAATCTCAGACAAAGCAAAAGCAAAGATAGATCTAATTTAAAGAGATAAGATAGGACACTATATCCTGCTAATAGGCACCATAGACAATGAAGCAGTATCATTGCTTAACATATATGCACCAAGTTGTATAGTATGCAAATTCTTAGAGGAGAAGTTAAGGGAATTACAGGAAGAAATAGCAAAACAATACTTGTGGGAGACCTCAACCTCCCACTCCCTGAACTTGATAAATCTAACCTCAAAATAAATAAGAAAGAAGTTAAGGAGGTGAATAGAATTTTAGAAAAGGCAGATATGATAGACCTCTGGAGAAAACTAAATGGGGATAAAAAGGAATACACTTTTTCCCTGTGGTATGTGGCACACACTCAAAAATTGACCATGGACTAGGAAATAAAAACCTCACAATCCAATGCAGAAAGGCAGAAATAGTCATTGCATCCTTTTCAGATCATAATGCAATAAAATTATTTGTAATAAAGGACCATGAAAAGATAAACTACAAATTAGTTGGAGACTAAATAATCTAATCCTAAAGAATGAGTGGGCCAAAGAACAAATCATAGAAACAATTTATAACTTCATTCAAGAGAATGACATTAATGAGACAATATACCAAAATTTGTGGGATGCAGCAAAAGCTGTTCTTAGGGGAAATTTTATATCTCTAAATTCTTATGTGAATAAAATAGATAAAAAGGAGATCAATGAATGACTTGGGCATGCAACTGAAAAAAAAAAACTAGAAAAAGAACAAATTGAAAATCCTCAATTAAATACCAAATTAGAAGTACTGAAAACCAAAGGAGAGATTAATAAAATTGAAATCAAGAAAACTATTGAGCTAATAAATAAAACTAAGAACTGGTTTTATTTAAAAAATCAATAAAATTGATAAACCTTTGATCAATTTGATTAAAAAGAAAGAAGAAAACAAAATTACCAATATCAAAAATGAAAAGAGTGAATTCACCTCCAATGAAGAGGAAATTAAAACAATAGTTAGGAATTATTTTGCCCAATTGTATTCCCATAAATTTGAAAACCTTAGGGAAATGGATGAAGATTTACAAAAATATAAATTGCCCAGGTTAACAGAAGAGGAAATAAAATACCTAAATAACCCCATCACAGAAAAATTGAGCAAGCCGTCAATGAACTCCCTAGGAAAAAATCTCCAGTGCCAGATGGTTTTACATGTGAATTCTATTGAACATTTAAAGAACAATCAATTCCTATACTTTGTAGGCTATTTGGGAAAATAGGCAAAGGAGTCCTACCAAATTCTTTTTATGACACAAATACGGTACTAATACCCAAACCAGAAAGAGTCAAAACAGAGAAAGAAAACTATAGACCAATTTCCTTAATGAATATTGATGCAAAAATTATAAATAAAATATTAATAAAAGGATTGTAGCAACTTATCGCAAGAATAATATACTATGACCAGGAAGGATTTATTCCAGGAATGCAAGGCTGGTTCAATATTAGGAAAACTATCAGCATAATTAATCATATCAACAACAAAACTAGCAGAAACCATATGATTATCTCAGTAGATGCAGAAAAAGCTTTCAACAAAATACAACATCCATTCCTATTAAAAACACTAGAAAGCATAGGAATAAATGGAGTCTTCCTTAAAATTATAATCAGCATCTATCTACAACCATCAGCAAGCATTATATATAATGGAGATAAGCTACATCCATTCCCAATAAGATCAGGTGTGAAACAAGAATGTCCATTATCCTCCCTATTATTCAATTTGGTACTAGAAATGTTAGCAAAAAAGAAAAGAAAAAGAAATTGAAGGAATTAGGATGGATTAAGTTGTCCCTCTTTGCATTTGATATGATGATTTACTTAGAGAATCCTACAGAATCAAGTAAAAAACTACTTGAAATGATAAAAAAAACTCCAGCAAAATTCCAGGATATAAAATAAACCCACATAAATCCTAGGTATTCCTATATTGTAATAACAAAGCCCAACAACAAGAAATAGAGAAGAGATTCCATTTAAAGTTACTGTATACACTATAAAATATTTTGGAGTCTGCCTACCAAGACAAGCCCAGGGCCTATATAAACACAATTATGAAACACTTTTTATACAAAGTCAGTTCTAAACAAATGGAACAACATCAGTTGCTTGTGTTAGGCCAAGCTATTGTAATAAAAATGACAATTTTACCTAAATTAATTTACTTATTCACTGCCATACCAATTGAACTCCCAAAAATTATTTTACAGAGCTGGATAAAACAATAGCAAAATTCATCTGCAAGAACAAAATGTCCAGAATATCAAGGAAATTAATGAAAAGAAAAGCTAGGGAAGATGGCCTAGCCATACCAGATATTAATCTATACAATAAAGCAGCAGTCATCAAAACTATTTGGTACTGGCTAAGAAATAGAGTGGCAGATCGGTGGAATAGGTTTGGTACACAAGTTGAAGTAGTCAACGACTATAGCAGTCTACTCTTTGATAAACCCAAAGAATCCAGCTTCTGGGCTGAGAACTCACTATTTCACAAAAAAATGCTGGGAAAATTTGAAAATAGTATGGCAGAAACTGGGCATGGACCAATATCTTACACCGTATACCAAAATAAAGTCAAAATAGGTTCATGATTTAGGCAACATTATAAGCAATTTGGGAGAGCAGGGAAGAGTTTACCTGTCAGATTTATGGGAAAGGGAAGAATTCATGACCCAACAAGAGATAGAGAGCATTACAAAATGCAAAATGGATAATTTTGATTATGTTAAATTGAAAAGTTTTTGTATAAACAAATCCAATGCAACAAAGATTAGGTGGGAAGCAGAAAATTGGGAGAAAATCTTTACAACTAGTGTCTCTGATAAAGGCCTCATATCTAAAATATACTGGGAACTGAGCCAGATTTATAGGAATACAGGTCATTTCCCAATTGAGAAATGGTTAAAGGATATGAACAGGCAGTTTTCAGAGGAAGAAATTAAAGATATCTATAGGCATATGAAAAAATGTTCTAAATTACTATCGATGCTGAGTGAGAGGAGCAGAACCAGGAGAACAATATACGCAACCACAGACATTGATTCTGTGATGAGTAACTTTGATAGACTTGGCTCTTTTCAGCAATACAGGGTTCAAAGACAGCCCTAAAGGTCTCATTACAGAA
>CM053622.1:245722742-245759785 GCA_028646595.1 Phalanger gymnotis
TCCCCCCTGCCCCCAGTATACATCATGACACAGTAAAAATTTAAAATATCCTTATCCATGACAATCAATGAAAATATCTCTAATTCAAGTGAGCAACTAAAACCAAACCTTGGAAAATTTCTGAATCCAAAGAAACATAAAAGTATCAAACAGAATTCATGTGCATAGTCCTGAATACTCAATCCTAGCATTTCAGTTTCCCAACAATATTTTTAACCTTTTTCTCTTATGGATAGTATAACTATGGGACCCATATTTTAAAATAGAATTGACATTTTCCATTCCACTTATCTTTGTTTTCAGTTTCACAAAGAAATCAGCAAATAAAACTATCAATGATAACAAAGAATCTCACAGTAAGATAAAAAAAAAACTTAAAAAGCTGTTTTCCCGAAAGTTGTTTCTATTATATTTTTCATAAAAAGGCAGATTTTTAAATAAGGCAAGATTTGCAGGGTAGATTTTTTTTCTTTTTTGTTTGAGGTAGGTATGCATATGTTGGGGAAGGGTTTTGGTACATCCATTTCTTAAAGCAAACTTCAGAATGAAATTCCAGTTTGTCCTTCATGGCGCTTGTTTAAGTCTTTCTTAAAAATGAAAAAGAAAAATTACATCCTGTCAAATGTAAAAAGGGAATTCTCCTGTCCAGGGGCGAAAATTCTTCCTTCAGTTATGTTGTGTTTAGCTTTTTTTTATCCTTGTGGGTTTAAGTTTGGGAATGTATCGACTATTTTCTTGGTACTGGAGTTTTCACTGAAAATACCAAATTGCCTTACAAAGGGACCATGGGCTCCTACACCAGTATTAGCTTTGCTTTTTTGATGTCAGACTTTCTTTTCTATGGGTCATCCTGAGCTTCTGAGAGAAACTGAATTTCACTTCTACTACCAATGAAGTTTTCAATAAACTCAGCAAATTCTAAAATTGTGTGTTCTTTTGGGTTCTCCAAGTTGACAGGGCTACCGACATTGTTCACTGAGGCCACAATTTCCAATTTACTAGGTCACTGACATATTGGAATGCTTTAGTCTGAGAGGTAAAATCATACACCATGAGAGGCACCCCTTGAAAAGCTTGCAAAATGAAGTTATTGACAACTCAGCTGTCATTCATATGTATCTGTGGCCCCCAAAATATTGAATATTCTAGCAACTTGAACTTCAGCTTCTTCATGCTTCATGTAAGCATAACACATGGTCTCTGCCACATGTTTTCCTTTATCATAATAGGTCCGATTGGATTCATTTGGCCCCAATAATCTTCACTCTTGGGATGGACTTTGGATCTCCATATACTTCAGAAGTGAAGGGTAGAAGAAGACATGCTCCAACACATTTTGCCAATCTCAATATATTTAGTGTCCCAGTTGCATTGGTATTTAGCATCTTGATAGGGTTATACATGTAGTTTGAAGGAGAAGCAGGAGTTGCTATTGAGTCGATTTTACTGCATTTACAACGTCATAGTTTATTAACATTATTAGTTCATCAGCTCAAAATTGTCCCGGCCAATTTAATATTCCGCATTTCTTTTCCTATCCTTAAGGAAATTGTAACCTCATGGTCACCCATCATTAGTTTGTCAGTGAGATGAGAGCCCACAAACCCTGCTCTTCCAGTTACAAAAAAAATTTTTTTTGGTCCTTTTCTAATAAGATTTTCATTAGTAGGTACTTTTGGGTGGAACTTTTTTCCAAGTCTCTGATTTTCTCTCTCAGTGTTGTACACCATCCTCTTCTATCTTTCATTTTTCTGTTCTTCATTTTCCTGTACAGGGATATTGACACAGTTGCCTCAAATAGCTGATGCTGTGTAGGTAACAAAAGTGATAGATGCCAGCAGTTTCATTCTTTTCTTCTGGCTGATGGCAGTCAGAAGGCATAGCAATGGTCCCTTACTCACCATCCCTGGGAGCAGCATCACCTTCACACAGCAGGGCTGTCATTAAATATTAATGACTAGGGCTGCCCCTAAATGAATTGCTGGGCTCCCAGACTATATGGGAAGAATCATTCCTTTTCATTGATCTATGATATGAAGGAGACAGACCCTTTTGCCCCCATTTTTTTCTCCTCTGATGTATTTTTTTTTCTTTAAAAGAGAGAACAGAAGAGTTAAGAGTGGATCTCAGGAGTGGATCTGGAATTGTTAATGGCTGCTTTGGGCAGAAGTACATCTTCTCTTACCCATGCAGCATGAGTAAGAGTTCTTTGTCTTAACCCTAGAGAGATAGTGACAGTCAGCCTGAAAGATGGCATCTGTGAACTATAGGGACACATGTGGCCAAGTGGTCAGAGTTCTAAAACCTTAGGCTACTGGACAGGAGGAATTTCTTTGGGGGTATTTCCCAGGTAGAATGATTCTGTAATATAACCTATTGAAAGAGAATGGAAACTTCCTGGGCAGCATCAATTTTGTGAGACTTCTAGAATCCAACCCTCTAACAGAGAAAAGATAATTCATGAGAAGTCATGAATAGTATCAACCTCTTGGGGGAAAACCAGATTGTGCATATGACACCTAAAGTTATGGCTAAGAGAACAGGCTAAAATCATAAAATAAGGTAGCAGGACAAGGTACTTTGAATTTGCCCTCCAGTTCTCCTGGGAATCATTTAGATGGCATTAACGTAATGAGAAATTCTTCTTTATCTACCCCCAAGAAGTCTAGCTCTTAAAGATATCATATGTCCAGCTATCTACCTGAGAAGTTAGGAGTAAAAGTGGAACTCACCATAAGGAGTTGTCCTTTATCATTATTTTTTCAGTGAAGTGCTTTATGACTGAAGAGAAGCTGGGACTCAGAGGGTGAGATTATGATAATTGTATATGAACCATTATGAGTCCGTTCAATTTTTTTAGAGGGATGTAGAATAAAGGAAGTCCTAAACCTCATATATTTATAATTAGTTAACTAAGTGCTTATATGAGAGCTGGGGATGTCTTATCTAAATTTATTGTAACATAGAAACAAATCTATTTGGAGATTTCCTAGAGACAGCCCCTGGGTCTGGCCATGATGAGACAGAGAATTGTTGATTCCTGGTTGTCCTCCTCATAACATAATTATATCAGTGTTATTACCAAATTTTGGAACTCAGAATCATACTTTAACCCTCCAAATATGGTCTGACTTGGGCAGAGTACAATAGGATGCTGCCTTCCTCATTCTGGATACCATATCTTTAATAATGTAGCTGAAGATAGGACTAGTGTTTTTGTTGTTGTTGGAGTTGTTTTGCTGGCCAAATACCATTATTACCTCTTGAATGTGTTTACAACCCACTAAAACACTCCGGTATTTTTATAAGAATTTTCATCTATTCATTTATTTCCATCCTATTCTTGCACAGTCTATTTTCTGAACATCAGTGTAAGAGCTTAGCCATATCTATTGCATTTTATTTTGCTATATTTACCATACTCCTGACCTGCTGAAGTTTTTTTTTTAGCTACCAATTCTGCTCTTGAACTGGTAAGCTATGCCTTCCAGCTTCATGCCTTTGCAATTTGATAACTGTCATCTGTATGGAAGCTTATACTCTAAAATGGAAATATATTGAGAAAAGAAGGTAGTTAGCATGAAAACATTTATAAGTATGATGACAAATATAATAACAATATTTTTAGTGGCCTTGGAAATTCTCTAAACTTTGTGACATAACAGTTGCCAATATGCATCAGAAGAAGGCTTTTTCCCATTAAGAGTTCTCTATAGTAATTAAATCAATTAATGAACTTCTGGCAAAATATATAGGGTAATTCTGAAAAAAATATCGTAATATGTTAATGTGAAAATATCATATTTGCACACATGGCTTCTGGATCTCTAGCTACTCTGATATGAGCAAAAGACCCATAATTCCTATTTCTTATGACATTTCTCTACCCAGTTTTCCTGTTAGTTCTCAAATTCAGCAGCTTTCTATCTGGTTTTCCTATCAGTTCCTCATTCAGCATGTTCCAAAGTAAGCTTCTCATCTTTCTTCAAAACTTATTCTATTTCTATTAGTGATATCACCCTTGACACTGTTTACTGTTTTTGAAACTTTGATGCTGGTTTTGACTCTTCCCTGCCTTCGTGTACTTTCTCCTCCAGCCAAACCGAAGTGTTTTCTCTCTTCCAATCTTTCTTATACTTTCCCATCTAATTGCCAGTATTTTTATTTTGCTGTACCCTATGCCTTTAATGTCCTTGTCTTCCATGCCTTCCCATTTGCCTGCATTCTTATGCATTTAAAAAAAACCTAAGGCTAATAGCATCTCCTTCAGTAAGTTTTAGCAGATCCTCTTAATCAATAATGTACTTTTTTTCCTATCTCTTAGACTTCACCAAGCTCTTTAGCTAGCATTTACAAAGTGCTTTAAGGTTTGTTAAACACTTAACAAATATCTCATTTCATCTTCGCAACAATCTAGAGAGGGGGATCTTGCTATCATCCCCTTTCACAAATGAGCAAATGTAGACAGAATAAATGACTTGTCCAGGGTCATCTAGGTAGTAAATGTTAGATACATACATATCTACATATGTACATACATATATTGACATACATGATGTTTGTCTCAGATTCTCCTGAAAGACTATAAGGTCCATGAGTGGAGTAGTGATAGATCAACTCTTGGCTCCATGCCTTTCCTGGATCTCCAGCCTGGAATACTTTCCCTTCTAATATTTATTTCTTTGAATCCCTTGTTTCCTTCATGCCTCAGCTCAAATATCATCTTCTATCTGGAGGCTTTCCTGATCTTCTCACAACTAGTGCCCTCTATCCCTCTCAAACTAACTTGTGTTCATTTTTATATATTATAAATTCATATACTTATGTGTGTACATGTTTTCTCCCCAATTCAAATGCAATCTCCTAGAAGGGATTTATTGTTTGACTTTCTCTTGGTACACTCAGTACTTAGCATAGTGCATGGCAAACATTAAGTATTTAATAAATGGTTCTTGATTAATTTTCACTATATTAATAATTTATTAATCTAAGCCTTTTTAAAAAGAAACAACGCTGTAGCCAGGGAAAAAGATTACAAGAGTTGGATTAAAAGTTATGATTCATAACCATCAGAGATTTAAAGAAGTCATTACTGAATTGGGTCAGATAGAGGCCTAGATAACATCTAATGATGCTTCTAAATTCAAGATTCTATATTACTTAGAGCTGACATCTGGTCCTATAGAGTTCCTTTACACAGAGCCATTGCTTGGAATTTTTTTGTGCTAGGGTCAAACACTATAAATGATGGCAAATGCTGAAAAGGGGAAGGGGGAGAGGTGAGAGGATTTTGTATATGAGGTGTGTGTGAGGAGGAACCAGAGACCCCAGGCTGTTACAAGGGAAGCTGTTCATCCCTACCTCCTAAAGAAAAGAAGTCTATTACATAACTTTCTATTAAAGCTGTTATTAGCATATAATTATCAAGAATAATTAGTTATTTCTTTACATTTGGTATCTAACAAATTTAATTAGGGTTGAGGGCCAAGGATATAGTAATAACTCCTCTAGCAAACCAGATGCTTTAGGGGAAGCCTAGGAGATGTATTAGAAGTGGAAGGAATACTAGGAATCATCTAGTACAGGAGTTCTTAATGTGAATGCTGTGGACTTGCCTTTTAAAACATTTTTATAACTGCTTTTAAATATAATTGTCCTCTTTTGTAAGCCTATGTATTTTATTTTATGCATTTAAAAACATTTTGAGAAAGGTCTATGTGTATCTCTATATTCTCAAAGGAATCTGTGACACATACATAAAAAGGTTAAGAACCCTTGATCTAGTCCAGTTCCTTGATTTTATAGAGGAGGAAACTGAGGCAATAGAAATAGGATGTTACTTGCTCAAGCTCAGAGAAAGGCTCATTCAACTCATTGAAATTGAGGCTCTCTCTCTCTTTCTCTCTCTTTCTCCCAGCTGTGTAAATTTAAGGAGTGTTTATAACTTTGGAAATCTTATCTTTGTATACCTTTGTCCCTTATTTTGATATTTGTTTCTATTCCTCTTTTGACTTTCATATTTTAACCTTCCTCCTGCCCAAATTCTAGGCTAGATTAAAATTTTTAAAGGGAATAAAAGGATTCCAGATCTAGAAGGCAGAGCTGACCCCAGGAAGACAAAGCCCCCAAATGGGCAACCTCAGTCCTTCAGTACTGTTTCCCTTGACTATCTTGCTCATTGCATCCAAATGTGGACCTCCTTTCTCAAAAGCGAAGTTATAGAGATAGAGCTTCCCAAGGTAATGAAAGATGGAAGGCATTAAAGGCTTGTTTGTACTGAGGCTTGTCTTCTTTCCTCACCGCTCTTTCCACAACTAGGCGACACCAGAGCTTGGATCCTTTCAACGTGATGGACAATCAACTTCCATCACTCATTCTATTTGTCCAGAGTTCTACCCACTAGAACCCATCACATTATTTCCCTTCTCCTTTTGTCTTTGGACAATACCTTAGAATACAGTCCTTAGGGAGCCTTTCGATCTCTTGTCTTGTGGAAAATTGTCTGTCTGTGGTCAATTTCCCTTCCTGGAGCAAATCCATTTCCCCCACTAGTTAGAACAGTGCCCTAGAATCTCATTTTGGCATTTCTTTTGGCTCTTGAATCCATTCATAATACAGATACTGAGGCAGAACCATAATTGCAGAGTAAAAGGAACACACAACTTGACCTCTTCTGACATTTCTCTCTAAACAATTTTAAAATAGTGCATCAATTCAAATTCTATAGTGGCATAACCAACAAAAGATTGGGGTGAGACATTTTTCCAGTCCAGGACAATTTAGAAAGTCAAAAGGAGAGGTCTGTGGCACTGCGATGGGGACTTGCTGAAAGTGCAGGGCAGAGGCAACATCAGCTGTGGGCCTTGGAGACAGCAGCAGCAACAGTGATGGAGTAATATCAATACTAAATATATACACATCAAATAGCATAGCATCCATGTTCTTGAAGGTAAAGTTAAATGAGTTATACAAAGAAATAGATAGTAAAACTAACTAGGAGGGGACTTTAACTTTCTCCTTTCAGGTCAGATAAATCTAACCACAGAAGAAGTAAAAAAAAAAGAAGTTAAGGACATGAATAGAATTTTAGAAAAATCAGATATGATACACCTCTGGAGAAAATTGAATGGGAAGAGAGGGAGTCTACCTTTTTCTCAGCTGTACATGGCACATTCACAAAAATTGACTATGTATTGGGGTATAAAACCTTATAAACATATGCAGAAAAGAAGAAATATTAAATGCACCTTTTTCAAGCAATAAAAATTTCATTTAATAAAGAGACTTAAACTCATGGATTAAAAATTAATTAGAAACCAATTAATCTAAACATAAATAATGAGTGGGCAAAAGCACAAATCATAGAAACAATCAATAATTTTATTAAAGATAATATCAACAATGAGACAACGTACCAAAATTTGTGGGATGCAGGCAAAACAGTTCTTAAGGGAAAAAGTATATCTCTAAGTGCTTACATTAATAAAAGAGAGAAAGAACAGACCAATGAATTTGGTATACAACTAAAAATAAACTAGAAAAAGAAAAATTAAAAATCTCAATTTAATACCAAAACACATATCCTGAAAATCAAAGAGATTAAATTGGAAGTAAAAAAACACAATTGAACTAGTAAATAAAAGTAGGTGCTGGTTTTATGAAAAAAATTAAGATAAACCATTGATTAATTTGATTAAAAAAAAGATTGAAGAAATACAAATTACCTCTATCTTGAATGAAACAGGTGAATGCGGAATCAATGAGGATGAAATTAAAGGAAATGCTAGGAGCTATTTTGCCTAGTTATACATCAATAAAATTGATTATCTAAATGAAGTGGATGACTATTTGAATATATGTGTGTGTATACAAGCACACATATATCCTCGATTAACAGAAGAGGAAATAGAATGGAATAAATACTTAAAAATACTCAAGTAAATCTATTTTAGAAAAAGAAATTAATCAAGCCACAAATGAGCTCCCTAAGGAAAAAAATGCCCAGGACCAGATTGATTTAAAGGCAAATTCTTCCAAACAATTAAAGAAAAAATAATTCTAATACCATATTAACTATTTTTAAAAAACCTTAATAAAAGCTCTACAAAATTCTTTCTATTACAGAAATATGGTTTTGACATATGAACATAGAAGAATAAAAACAGAAAAAAAACTATAAACCAATTTCCCTAAATATTTATGCAAAAAAAACCCCACTAGCAAGTAGATTATAGCAAGATATCACAAAAACCATGCATCATTACTGGGTTGGATTTATGTTAGGAATGCAGAGCTGGTTCAACATTAGGAAAACTATAAGCATAATTGACCATTTCAACAATAAAAACAAAAATTATGATTCTATTGTTAAATGAAGAAAAACAGCTTTTGACAAAATATACCACTATTCCTAGTAAAAGCACTATAAACATGGGAATAAATGAAGCTTTTAAAAAATAATTAGTAGTATCTATCTAAGTCAAAAGCAAGATAAATTAGAAGCCTTTCAGATAATGTCAAAAGTGAAGCAAGGATGTCCATTATCACCATTATTACTCAATATTGTCTTAGAAATGCTAGCTATAGTAATAAGACAAGAAAAAGAAATTAAATAGATAAGAACAGGCAATGAGGAAACAAAACTGCCACCCTGCAAATTATATGAGTACGTACTTAGAGAACCTTAGAGAATCACTTAAAAACCTAATTGAAACAATTAACAACTTTAGCAGAATTGTAGTATATAAAAATCCATACAAATTATTAGTGTTTCTATATATTAACAACAAAACTTAGCAAGAAGAGATAGAAAGAGAAATTCCATTTAACATACCAGGAGACAATGTAAAATACTTGGGTATCTGCCTACCCTGACAAACCCAGGAATTATATGAACACAATCATGAAACACTTCTCATACAAATACAAATCTAAACAATTAGAGAAATATTAATTGCTCAAGGGTAGGCTGAGTCAATATAATAAAAATGGCAATTTTGCATAACCTAATTTAGTTATTCAGGGCCATGCCAATCAAACTACCAAAGAATTATTGTACAGAATTAGAAAAAAATAATAACAAAATTCATGTGTGAAAAGGTCAAGAATAGCAAGGGAATCAATGGGAAAAAAGCGAAGAAAGGTGGCTTAGCAATACCAGATCTCAAACTGTACATACTACAAAGCAATAATCATCAAAATAACCTGATATTGGATAAGAAATAGAGTGGTCGTTCAATGGAATAGATTAGGTACACAATATGTAGAAGTAAATGACTACAGCAAACTGATGTATTACCAAGGCAATATTCACAGTGGTTGCTATTACTATGAATATGCCAGCATGATTCTGAATCGCAAACTATAACAGACGCTCCATATAGAAGACAGAAGCAAAACATTTATTCAGACACCAGAAAGCCAAATCCCAACACCAGTAAACCAAATCCATCATAGCAACAAAAAGTTGATACACATTATCACTACAGAGTGCAGCTCCATTCCATAGATTCCTCCCACCCCCTGGCAGGGGCCTTCCCACAAACACTCACAAAATCTAGCTGATTCCTTGCCTGTGTCCACTCTATCCCACCATTCTAACTGCTCTGACTAGCTTCCTTCCTGCTCCACCCTTTCCTGTTGGAAATGGAAATTGAGAGGGTACCCATCAATTGGGGAATGGTTATATAAGTTGTGGTTCATGAATGTGATGGAATACTATTGGAGCCTTCTTTGACAATCACACCAATCTCAGGAGGATCCTGATAGATTATGGGTTTGAACACATCCTTTCTGGAACGACTTCCCCCTCTCCGGATATATAGAGGTCTGCTATGATGATGAGGTGAAGCCAGTTGTGGCAGAGCCTGTGGAACTGGCCCAGGATTTCTAGAAGTGTGACCTGAACAGCTCCTGGGAGGCCTTCCCTGCTCATTGCCAGCCTCCAGAGAGCCCGAGACTTGAGGCTGGAGATAAGAAACCTGAAGCAGAATAACTTCTAGCAAGAGCAGAGCCTGCCTTGCAGCTGGATATTTATGTAAATAAAGTCAGACCTGGAAAAAATAATGAAGGGGATGGTTTCAGAAAAATCTGGGAAAACATATGAACTGATGCAAACTGTAGTGAGCAGCATCAGGAGAACATTGTAAACAGTAACTGCAATATGGTGTCAATAATCGACTGTGAAAGATTTAGCTACTCCAATCAATAAAATGATCTAAGTCAATTCAAAAAGAATAATTGTGAAAAATGCTGCCCACCTCCAGAGGGGAGAGCTGATGAACTCTGAGTGCAGATTGAAGCACTTTTTCCACTTTACTTTTCTTCTCTTTTTTGCAAGAGTTAATATGGGAATTTATTTTGCATTATTTCATATGTATAATATATATCATATTACTTGCTTTCCCGATGGGTGGGACAGGGAGAGAATTTGGAACTAAAAATGAATGTTAAAACATTAGAAGAAATAAAAAACATAATAGAGATGCTGAATTCCATGTTTTATTTAGTGAAGATTGGCATTGGAAGCTATTCCAATGGAATGAACAGATAAATGTGAACTGCTCTTACAGAGAATCTAGACTGTGTGTTTTTGGAAAACTTCAAGACCCTAATACATAATAATGAAATTGTAAACTGACATAAAGGAAATCCATGGAGCTCAATCAAGATTATATATGAGTTTGGAGAGGCTTGGCATTCTGTTAGATTCAGGACTGTTTTTCAGCCATCAAAACATTGCTTGAGTTGAGATGAAGCCATCAGGTAATTCCAAGAGATATACCAACCAGCTCTGATGTCTACCTTCATGCCAGAACTATTCTAGGAGCCAAGTCAAATAATAGTAGTCCATAAAGAGTTTCTGTGTAGTTTATATGAAAATACGTGAAAACAATATTTTTCTCTCTGATTTTTAACACCTGTCTCCCCCAATATTTATGAACTATGGTTAACTTGCCCAAGTCGTTTAAACAAATATCAGATTTTATCTCTGTTGCAGTTTTGAAGATCTGAAGCCTGATTGCCCAAGCCTAAGGTGATGTTAAGTTGTAAGCAAATCAGAACAGTAGCAACAGCCCCTTCCTTTGGCATTTATCATGAATGTAAATAAATACGTTAATGGTTAAACTCTGCTTTTGCTACAGACCAGAGATCAAGCTTATGATGGAACACAATTTTTTTGCTCTTTTTAATAATCTATAGCAGCTAGACAAACTTTTAGTTGCAACTATCTGGTTTTTCTTTAGCCTTAAACCTTGTTCCTGTGTGTGTCTGATATTCACCTGAATTATTCCAGAAAATGGCAGTTCTTCCTAATTAAAGTGTTTAGTGAAACCATGCAAATGTAGCTTAAATACATCAAAAGCTTTGCTATGTTGGCCTACAAAACACACTGAAAAAGGGAGAAAAATCTCATCTTTGCATGTCTTTGGAAGAACATTTGAAATCTTATGATAATATATAACAATTTAGTGTTATTTGGGAAAATCAGTCAGCTCATTTGATTGACTGAATTGATTTAATTGAACTACAACAATTACATTTATGTAGAACTCTAAGGCTTACAAAGTGCTTTACAAATATTATCTCACTTGGTCTTTGTAACAACCCAGGGAAGTTGGTACTATTATTCTCATTGTGCAGATGGGGAAACCAAGGCAAACAGAAGCTAATGTTAGAGATCAGATTTGAACTTGGGTCTTCATGACTCTAGTTCCATTACTCTATCCACTGTGAACTGAAGTAGAAATAATTGCAATTTATATTTTTTCAATAAAATGCAGTTAAACAAATTATCAAGGAATGGATATGATAGCCCTCTATTTTGGAAATTGAAGGATTTGTATCTCGAAACAATTCAGAATTAGAGTCCATTTCTCCTCTTGTCTCCTAAATCAGAAGAAAAAATCCAGAGTCCTTTTGCCCTGGATTTTGTATGTTACTAAGCTTCTAAGGTTGCATTCTAAATGTATTTCTCATAGCAATATATGTATAGAAGTAGTCCCGAGGATTACAATTTAAAGCATGAAATTATCATATCAGGAAGGCCACAAATACACATTTATAAATCACATAGGATTTTATAGGTTAAAAGGATTTTGGATATTATCTAGAGTCCAATTCCCTTCTTTTATGGATGAAGAAAATGAGGCTTAGAGAGATTAAATGACTTATCCATGATCATAAGACTAGTTTGCTGTAGAGCTTGCATTGCATGCACACACACACACACACAAGTTATTTAAGTGTTTACTCTAAGAAAATTTTTTTCTTTTTTTAAATTATGAATTTACTAAACACCAAAAAGACAACCTTTCTATATACAAAATAGAACAGTAAAAGAGGATCATATGTAAAACATGAGTCTCTATTAAATAAAACTTAATTTTCTTTTTTAAAAGTATATGATAAATTCTGTCTCCTTTTAGAAATTGTCTTGCTGAGCAAAATATAGTTAGTCTTACACAACATGAGTATTGTGGAAGGGTTATACATAATGATATGCATGTGGCCCATGTTGAATTGCTTAACTTCTTAGGGAGGGAGAATGGGTGGGAAGGGAAGAGGGGAGAGAATATGGAACTCAAAGTTTTAAACATAGATGTTCAAAAAAAAGTTTTTTGCATGCAACTAGAAAATAAGATACACAGGCAATGGGGTGTAGAAATTTATCTTGCCTTAAAGGAAGGGAAAAGGGAATGGGAGGGGAGTGGGGTAACAGAAGGGAGGGCAGACTGGGGAACAGGGCAACCAGAATATATGCCATCTTGGAGTGGGGGGAAGGTAGAAATGAGGAGAAAATTTGTAATTCAAACTCTTGTGAAAATCAATGCTGAAAACTTAATATATTAAATAATAATAAAAAAAAGAAATTTTCCTGCTGATCTGTTTCCTTCTAAATTTCCTTTGGCTTTCTTCTTTGCATTTAAACAAATGCTCCAGGGACCTTCTTTTCTTTCTTTCCCTTTTTTATGGAAGTTATCATTGTCCTCACCCTCCAAAAAGAAAAACAAAATCATTGTTTTGTAACAAATAAGCATAGTCAAGCAAAATACTCGCCAGTTAAAAAATATATGTCTCATTTTGAATCTTGAGTTTGTCACTTCTCTCTAGGGAGGTAGGGAATATACTTCCTTATTAGTTTCTGAAGCGATTTTTACCTTAAAATTTTAGTATTGCTGCCTAGGAGATTGGCATTCCTTTTTTCCCCTCTTCATTCTTTCTCTACCATTTCCCTATCATGACTTTTTTTTTGTTTAGCCATTCCCCAATCAAAAGGCATCTTTATTTTCAATTCTTTGCTATCACAAAAAGTACTACAGTAAATATTTTGGTGTACATGAGAACTTCTCATCAATAGCTTCTTTGGAGTATAAACCCAGCAACTGAATCATTTTGGTCAACTTATGTACATAATTCAAAATTTCTTTTCAATATGGCTGTGCGAATACATAGTCCTTCCCCCAGATTTATCAGCACGCATGTCTTCTCACAAACCCTCTGGCGTTGAGTATTGTCATCTTTTGTTATTGTTACCAATTTGCAGTGTATGAGGTGAAACTCCAGGGTTTCTTTGATTTTTATTTCTCTTATTAAGAATGGAGCTTTCTTTTGTGTGGTTGTTAATAGTTTGCAAATTTGTTTGTATCCTTTGAGCATGCATCTATTACGGAATGGCTATTGGCGTGTGTGTGTATCTTCTACTTTGTTGGTGTGTGTGTGTGTGTATCTATCTATCTATCTTTCTTTCTGTCTATCTACTGTACTTCACCCATCCTTTGAGGGAAGGGGAAGAGGAAGCTGATAGGGAAGGAGACTCTTCAAAGACTTGAAGATTGCTCTATTATATTCCCTTACAAACCTTTTCTCTTTTAGATTAAAAATCCACAGAGTTTTTCAGCTGGCCAAGAGACAAAGGAAGCTCAGTCTGGAGGGCACCTGGTATATGGCAAGGTGTTGACTGATGTCATTTCTTGACTTCCAAGTCACTTTCAAGTGCTCTATTCACTACAACCAGTGGAATTCTCACACTGAACTTTCCTTCCCAGTGTCTGTTTCTGTTCAAATGGATAAACACCTACTACGTTGCACTGTAATAGCTGCTTGAAATACAAAGGCAAAAATGGAACAATGATGATGATCTCTAGATCACCATAGAACTGGATCTTCAGAAATTGAGGATTTTTGTCCGGGAGGCCAATAGGCACAAGGTAACTGTTATTAAGTGTTTGGCTTCCTGTTGTGTGGAAGAATTGCTCTGCTTGGCCCCAAAGGGTAGAACTAGGAGCAATGGGTGGACATGGCAGAGAAGGAACTTTAGGCTTGTTATAGTTAAAAACCTGCTAAGAATGATAGCAATCTAAAAATGGAATGGCCTGCCTTAGGAGGTGCTGGGTTCCCTCCCACAGGGGACCTTCAAGGAAAACAACCTGTTGGTGGTTGCATCCAGCTTCTTGTGTGGGTGCAGGCTGAACTAGATAGCTTCTAAAGGAGGGAGTGTGGTGCAGTAGAAAGAGCACTTGAATTAGAGAACCCAAGGTCACATTTCTATTGTGAATATGTGACCATGGGCAACTCACTTAACCACCCTAAGCCTCAGTGTCCTCACTTGTAACGTGAAGGAGTTGGACTAAGTAGTCTCTGGTTCTTCCAGATCTAGGAGGCTTAAATCATTCCACTTCTGGGATTCTGGGAAAATAGTTTCTGCCCTTCAGGAGCTTATAGTAGATTGATTAAAAAAAAACATTTTGAACATTCTTCTTTTTTAAATTGACTTCTGAATTTTCCCTCTCCTACCCTTTCCACACCCGCTGAGTTGAACAAAATGATATCAATTATACATGTGAAATCATGCAAACCATTTTCATATTAGCCATATTACCAAAAAAAGCAAAACAGAGAGAAAAATTATACTTAATTTGCACTCGGAGTTCATCAGTTCTCTTTTTTTTTTGTCATGAGTCCTTCTGAATGATCTTTGATCATCATATTCATCAGAGTAGCTAAGTCTTTCACAGTTGATCATTATAATATTCCTGTTGCTGTGTACAATGATCTCAGTTCTCATTTTGCTTAGCATCAGTTCATATAGGTCTTGTTGGTTTTTTTTTTTCTGAAAACAGCCCCCTTGTCATTTCTTATAGCACAATAGCACTCCATCACAATCACATCATGGGGTTTTTAAGTTCATAGAGGAGGGAAGAGAGCCTTACAGTCTTTGAAGTAGGATGGAGAGGAATAGTGAGAGATATTGGAAATAATTGTTGGGATTTTTATTGGCCTTAAGATCTCAGTTTGATAAAAAATAGTTGACAGAAACTTTCTGCTTTGTCTCACATAAAACACATTACAAACATTAGAATTATGATTTTATGACAGCTATTTCATGAGACAAGTTGAATTGGTATCATAAACCCAGTGCACAAAAACATCTTCTTCTTCAAAGGATATAAAATGTCTCACTCAAAACTATCTAAGTAGAACCTCCTGTGTCACAGATGGGGTTGGGGGTGGAGATTAAAAGATACTGAAGTTTTTGACTGAAACTGAGCAAACATTTTTGGTACAGATCAATGCAGGAGCCTATTCGATAGCAAAGACCTGATGCTGTCAACTATGTATTATCTCTCTCCACTCCACCCACCATGTGCACCACTCAACACCAGGGGAAATTCAGGCACAACTGCCAAACTTCAGGACCCGATAGAGTTGGCTACCTCATTCTTTTTAATTCCCCACCTTTTAAGATATATCACAATTTTCATTGGTCTCATGATTTTTATGTGTGGATTATCCAATCAGATCTTGGTTAAACCTCTGTCTGATAATGATACCTTCTTTTTGTTGTAGCATTTCCTGTGTGCTTCAAGAAAAATCTATTATATGAACCTTTAATTTGATTATTAGAAATGAGTAAAGTAAATACAATTGAGTCCCACTTCAACAAAGAAAATCTGCTACCTTACGCCCAGGCAGCAACATCTTGTCACCATCCCTACTCCCCTCCCCAAAATTCCTATTTTCAAAAATCTGAAACCGCATTTCCCTACTCCCATGGGAAAAAGGCAAAACTGTGCCACCAGGTTAATTTATTCATTGACAAAACTTCTCCCTGCATCATTTCAGTCTATTAACATGGCTATAGGAGTTGGGCATACTGGTATTGTTTTCTCCCAAGGTGGTGCACATGCTGCAGACAGATTATACTGTTGGTGTTCAATCTGTGGTGCTTTTCCAGTATACCCATTTAATTGTGACTTTGCCCTGGACACGTGGGACACAGAGTCTGATTTTCCTCACAGGGATGAATGGATTGGGTCTTCTAGTCTTTCCCAAGAAATGAGGGAAGAAGAGTTCACATTTTTTTCCTAGCCAGGTACCATTTTCCCAGGCTCTTCATATTTGCCTTAGTTCCTCTCCTCATCCACCTACACCCTTGGATTTCTCGAACATTGTCTCAGCTCCAGATTTTATGTATAGGGCATATGCGCTACATGTTGTGTTTACAGGGAAGCCCAAAGCAGGGAAGCTTATTGCTACCCATGCATGCATAATAAAGTCAGGAATTCAGAACAAAGAATTGATATCTCAAAGCATCCTCTCTTAGGGGTTTTGTTATTTGCCTTTATGTCTACCATTCATTTGCATGGGAAATCAAATAGAGTCTTGAATTTGGGAGGGTGGAAGGATGTTGTTATGATTGTTGAGTCATGTCTGACTCTTCCTTGACCCCATTTGGGGTTTTCTTGGCAAAGATACTGGAGTGATTTTCCATTTCCTTCTCTAGCTCATTTTATAGATGAGGAAACTGAGATAAACAGTGTTAAGCGACTTGCCCAGGATTACACATCTAGAAAGTGTCTAAGGCTAGGTTTGAACCCATGAAGATGAGTCTTCCTGATTCCAAGCCCAGTGCTCTATCCACTATGCCACCTAGCTGCCCCATGCAGACTAAGGAAACCTTTGGTTTTTGGCTGAAAGGGTAACCCCAGAAACAAAGGGGTACAGTTTGACAATCATAAATCAATGTGGGGAGTACAAAGTCCTTCTAACAGTAAATCAGTTAGAGACTTGGCACAGAGACCTTGCTTCTGGTTCATGGAAGAGGAGTTTAAGAAAACAGAATTAATTTTAATCTGGGGACACTCTTCCTGGCTTTTGCCATACTTTGGTGTGTTGGTACATAGTCTAAGTTACTATTAAGGAATCTTATTAGAGAGTGGCTTTCTAGCCAATGTATTCCAGCAGACAGGAGCTGAGGGAGCCATACCAATACATGCTATATGACACATCAACATAGCCGACCAATCCTACATGCACAGAACAGACTACATTCTACAAAAGACCAGTGCAAAGCTGGTTTAGCAGGAGCAGTATAATGGTACTTGAGTTGCCCCTCTTCACATGTACTCTATCCACATGTGTTTCCTGTATGCCTTACTGCATGTATTTCCTAGGTACAAGCACTCCTTTCACTGGTGATATGTATATTTGTGAAAGACTGTCTCAGATTAATGGGGAAAATTGTCGTAATGCTACTTGTTTTACTATGATATTTCATCAGTCAAGTGTCTTTGATTTGAAATAATTGGATCCCCTAATTGATAAAAGCAAACACATTATTATGGTTTATATGTTTTGCTTTTTCATTTTTTTAAATGGATAGACTCAGAGAATACTTGTACTCTGAATATTTTTTCTGGGTTCCCCATCTATGAAAAAGGGATACTCTTGCTACATACATTCATACTATAAGGAGAATTGTGCTGCTTCTGGGATTCCTTCCAGCTGTAGATCTCTGGTTTATGGTGGGGGTTAGGGGAGTGGTATATCTCAGTTATAATCTTTCCAAATGTTGTTTTGACTGTAAGGTCTACCTATCTCTCCATCACTATGTGAAAAGTACCAGGATAATTTAGCTACACAGCTGAGAAAGGTGCTGAATTGTTTTCCACCCATAGAGGTAGTTAGAAGCCACATACAGATGTTTCTAGGAACAAAGATCTATAAAAGCAATGACAGGAATAATGAGTGCATATTGTCCCAGAAACTACTACCAACAATTTAATCTACTTTATGTGGAGTTCTATGAATAATATGCATGGGAACACAATGCTGAAATACTTTTCCAAGGCCATATAAGTAAAACCACATTGAATCGAGGTTTCTGCCAGAAAGAGGAAGAGACACCATTATTTAAACCAAAGCAATGTGAGGAAAGTTACTAGGGAAGGAGGCAGTGATGGAGAATTAGTCTCTACTTTACCTGTTTCATGCTAATATTATACCATATTTCCAGATAGGGTACTTTTTTATAATTGGAATTATAGTATATTTGCTGATAGTGATTTGACTTTAGAAATCAAAGGCGCGAGTTTCACTTCAATTCAGTGAACATTTGTGAAGCACCTAATATGTGCCAGACAAGTGCTAAACACTGTTTGAGTCCTGGTTCTGACTCTTCTTCACTGTGTCATCTTGGCCAAGTCACTTAATAGTTCTGGGTCTCAGTTTCCTCAGTGTTAAAATGATGGGGTTCTACTAGATTATTCTGATGTTCCTTCCAGATCTAACTAAAATTCTCTGTGTTCTCTATTATCTCTTTTATCTTCGTTGGCCATTTCATAATTTTCACTCTTTTCTGGCACAGTAGAAATAGTGCTGGATCTGGAATAAGGAACATCCACTTTCAAATCCTGCCTCAGATACTTAGCAGTGTGGTCAAGTAACTTAACTTATCTCAGTCTCATTTTCTTTATCTGTAAAATGGAGTGAATAACAGCATCTACCTCTCAGGGTTAGTGTGAGGAAAAAATGAGATGTTATTGAAAAGTTTTTGCAAACCTTAAAATGCTATGTAAATGCTACCTATTATCATTATTATTGTTGGTATTGTTATTATCCTTTGACTTCTGCCCACAAATATACATAGGTATTTCTTATAACGTACAAACTCATTTTTGCCTTTTCCATCTTTATATTTTCTTTATATCTCCTATATATCCTGACTAATAGCACTGATTTATTTTTACTCCTTGATCTTTTCCAGACCAGTATTTTTACCTATAAATCATTAAAATTCAGTTCAATTATGTCTGACTCTTTATGATTCCATTTTGGGTTTTCTTGGCAAAGATTCTAGAGTGTTTTGCCATTTCCTTCTCCAGCTCATTTTACACATGAGGAAACTGAGGCAAACAGGGGTAAGTGATTTGCCCAGGATCACACAGCTAGTAAGTGTCTGAGGTTGGACCGGAACTCATAAAGATGAATCTTCCCAACTTCAGGCCAGGCACTCTATCCACTGCACTACTTTTAAGGAATTCCCATAATTCACTCTCTTTTATCTTTTTCTATCCTCAAGATCACATCTTCACAGAGAAGGAAAATCTTTTCAAGTTCTACACAAATTTGAGTCCCCATGGTCAGGTCAGTCATCTATGAACATGTTCCTTGATAGATTCTTTAGCACAACCTGAAAAATGTTTCCAGGGGAATTTTAGAAATACTAAGAGCTTATGTAAGTAAAAGAATGAAGTAAAAAGACCATTGCATTCAGGGGGAAAAATGACATGAGGTCAGAAAAATAAAACTTTATTGTATTGGAAAGAAAGGAAATTATTTCTTAAAGTTTTCAAACTCCAGAGACTTGTTCAACAACTTTGTTAGAAAACAACATGACATGTGACACTAAATTACAAATATTTAAGATCATGCCATTTCTCAAAAAAACCCCCAATATTTGTGGGTTGTTAAAACTTTTTTTTCATATATTCTCCTGTATTCTCCTGGCCATTTAAGTTTTCTAGTTATATCACTGATACTTCCAGAAAAAGGGAGGCACCAAGAAGACTCTCTCTCTCTCTCTCTCTCTCCATATATATATACACACATACATATATACACACATATATATTATGTCTGTCTGTCTATCTATCTATGTCTATGTAGATAGATAAAGGCATGGAAATATGGAGAAGACCAGGTCACTTTGCTATTTATAACAAGTTCTAATAAAGAAATAAATAAACATATATAATTATATTTATATATATACATATATATACAGAGAGAGAGAGAGAGAGAGAGAGAGAGAGAGAGAGGAGATGGAATGAAAATCTATCTTGAAGCTAACATGGTTCATTTCTAGTTAGCAGTAATCAATGCTATGCCTATTCACTGACGCCACAAACAGTGAAGAGTTGGCCATATTTGAATTTCCTAACACCCTTATGAAGCATGTCAAGATTATTTATTCACATTTTTAGGGACAATGGAACTGAGAGAGATTTAGAGAGGCTCATACAAGGTCACTCAGGGAAATCAAAAGCTGAATCAGCATTAGAACTATGAGTTCCCAACTCTCACTTTTATTCTCCATCCCTGAAACCATAATAGCTCCCCAAAGGAAAACAATTAGGGAAAGGAGGCTTTAGTGATTGAAAGCTTCTTTCAAAATCAAAGTTCTTTTGATTTAATAAACTTGATTTTTGTCTTCCATGCTGATGTTCAGAATGCTTTTTCATTGTTCATGTTTACAGCTTGCTGGCTGCTGAAGCAGCAGTAGGGAAGAAATCTTTTTGAAGTGATGGGTCATGTGTATCTTGGCAGAGTTGTTAAAATGCAATGCCAAAAGACTCCTAAAAGATTAAACTGTTAACCACAAGTACGTGGTTTCAGTTGGGAAGATTTATTTGTCGCTGACCATATTAGCCGTTGTAGTGAACATTGGCTCTGGGAAAGTCAAATGTTGGGTCAAATCCAAGATGCTGTGTTTGGAGAACTAGTTTGCATTTGTAGGGTGAACATTTTTACTTCAGAAGACTTTTACACAACACCAAACAAATGGTTAATGATGAACTCACAAGATGTTCTGCTGGCTCCTGGTCTTTAATCTTCTTTCTTGGCATGCTTGATACACAGATGTGTCAGCTCCTAGTGTTTTGTCCATCTATCTGCCTGTCCTCTTTCACAGACAAAGAAGTAGAATATGTGCAGCTGTCTCTGGGAAGCATGGATGCTACCGAGCTTGAGAGTTCCTCAAGACACACTTGAGCTAAGAGCTTTAGGTATTCCAATGTCCATGGTAGGCAATAAGGACAGGGAAGGAAAAAAATTGATTACTGGGGCCATGCATGCCATACCAGGTAAACCAAAGCCATATAAAGAGATGAACAATCCTACTAAATCAGAAGACTAGATCCTGAAGAAACTGGAAACATAAATATTTCTCAGTACAGTAGAAATTTTGCTGGCTTTGAAATCAGATGAGTTTCCAACTGAACCTCTACCATTTACTACTTATTTGGTCTTGGGTGAGTCACTTAACCTTTCTGGTGCCTCAGCTTATTCATCCAGAAAATTAAGGAGTTAAACTGAATGTCCTTTAGGGTCCCTTTCAATTATAAATCTTCGATCCTAGGATCATGATGGGCCAAAATTATGGCTCTGAGTATGCTTTTGAAAATAGGGCATGGAAGCTATTCTTTAAGAGATATCTCACAGCAACAGAGTCTGAAGTCATTCCACTTTGCATCTTCTACTCTGCATAGTTTTGACTCCATATCCCTTCCAGGTTAAGCTCATCCATTAAACTCCATTCTAAACTCACCACTATGCTGCCAATTCAAGCCTTGATTGGGACAACTCATCCAACCTCCTCTCCCCTCTGTTTGGAGGGCTGGAGGGTGGAGTACCAAACTCCTCCCAATGCCTTCCTTTATAGAGGCAGAAACTGGACACTTCAGCTCACTCCACTACATCTGCTGCTCAGTCTGGTTTCAGCGCCATGGAACAAGATGCCTCCCTGACAGGGTACCTCCTAATGTTCCTCCCCCTGATTTTTTTATCCTTTTGTGTGTCTCCCCCTTCAGACTGTAAGCTCCTTGAGGTCAGGGACTGTTATTTTATTAACACCCCACCCCAGCACTTAGCACAGTACATAGTACTAAAATACATGGTACGTACACAGTACATAACACTGGTATATAGAAGTCACTTAATAAATGCTTATTGGATGTTGGATCTTGGCTGTTGGTTTTGAATGTTCTCTTTTAGCTGGTTTTCACAATGAACAGCAGAGCACCATGGAAGTCAGTGCCACCATTAATACTTCTTAACTTCTGATTCTCTTGCCAACAATTGCAGATTTAGAATAACCAAATCAAAAGCCAGCAAGGCAGACTCCTTGTTTGTGGGCTTAATTTCTAAAAAAAAATCTATGAACTTAGATCATCACTCAAATTTCTATACATGTACAAGAGACTATTTTGGATATAAATTTCCAGGAGCAATCTTGCTAAAAGGCAGAAAGAAGACGATTCTTTATAGATTTTCTGTTAAGAAAAATCCCAGCTCAGAATATGTTTAAGTTCTTTCTTTCCACTGATTTGTTATGTCCTCTGCATAGTCAGTTCTCCAGTCTGTAAAGGCTATTGTGCTCTGATGAGGACCAGTAACAAAGTGCTAGATTTAGATTATGAAGACCTGGATTTGAATATCATCTTTGAAATGTGTTACTGGGGAAATTATTCAAACATCCTGGGCTCCATTATCATCCTATATAAAATAAGGAATTGAACTAGATGACTTCTAAGGTACCTTTCATGATTTATGATCCTATGATCCCTCTATAACACAGAAAACCATACTAGAATACATTTTAAAGAGCTTAAAACATTTAAAATATTCTACTTTGCATTCAAGTAGTTATATAATGAAAAAGAGATCTAAACAATGCATGGCTAGCGATTTACTCTTATGTGGGCAAGGAGCATTGATAAGTTCTTTTCATATAAGATCACAATTAATTTAATAAATGAAAAGGTCTCTATCAGCCAATCACTATTAAACTTATTGCCAACATACCCTAATTGGTTGCTATGCCTAATTGCACTTGTGTTTCCTACTTGGATTCTCAGACAACATGAGGTGACAGAAGTAAATGATCTGGGACACCTTAGGATCAAAATATCTCATTGTCATATGAGTTAGGGTCACAATGAGGAAGGATATGATGCTATGGGAATACCAAAGCCATCCCCCATTCAAGGGCAGTCTCCCTCCTTACCTGTGCCAGTTCAAATCCTTTATTTCCTTCAAGGCCCAACTCAGATGATAGCTCCTCTTTGAGACTTTCTCTGACCTGTACAGCTAGAGAAGAGCCACCCTAACTCAATTTCTCCTGCTTCTCTTTTTTACTTCAGTGTTGTTTCCTCTACATCCATTTTTCATCTCTATAAAGAAAAAGGAAATAGGTTGTCCTTTGACAATCTTGGTGGTGGGGGTGAGGGGAGACATTGAATCTCTTTCTTAGTCATTGCTCAAAAGATTCTTGCCAGTCATCCTTAACAGACTGATCCTTCACCTCGAAGACAATCATCTGCCTGAGAACAAATAGCTTCAGAAAGGTCTGAGGAACAGTTGACATAGTATTTGCTGCCCAGCAATTCCAGGAGGAATACCAGCAGCAGAATAGAGGTCTGCACACAATATTTGTCGATCTGACCAAGGGCTTTGATACTGTCAGTTGGGAGGACTTTTGGAAGATCATGGCAAAATTTGGTTGCCAGGAGTTCATCAGTATTGTATGCCACTTCCATGACAACCTGCTTATATGGGTTCTGGATACTGGGCACCTTCAGCAAGGATGAAAACATCATTAAGGTCGGCTGTTGCGTTGATGGTAAATTAATTAATTTGAAAAGGCTACAAGCCAAGACTAAAGTGGAGGGAAAGTTGGTGTGTGACTTTTTGTTTGCAGATGAGTGTGCACGCAATGCAGCCTCTAAGGATGAGATACAAGAGAGTATGGATCAGTTCTCTGCCACTTGTGCTAATTTTGGCCTGACAACTAACACCAAGAAAACAGAGGTTCTCCATCAGCCAGCACTACACCATCCACACATGGAACCATTGGTTACAGCAAATGGAGAAATTGTGAATGCTGTGGATACATTCACTTACCTTGGCAGTATACTTTCCAGGGCTGTACATAGATGATGATGAGGTTGAAGCATTCATTGCCAAAGCTAGCTCAGTGTTTGGGAAGCTCTCAAGGAAAGTGTGGAAGAGAAGAGGTATTAGAGTGCCTACCAAATTGAAGGTTTACAGAGCCATTGTGCTGACCTCATTATTGTATGGCTGTGAAACCTGGCCAGTATACTAACACCATGTTAGGAAACTGAATCGTTTCCCTTTGAATTATCTGAGGAAGATTCTGAAGATCACCTGGCAAGATAAGGTTTTGGACACTGAGGTCCTTTCTTGAGCTGAACTACCAATCATTCAAACTCTACTGCAGAGATTGAAACTCTGATGGGCTGGTCACGTTGTTCAAATGCCAAAGGAGAGGGCACTAACAGTTGGGGACTATCTATCTGTCTGTCTGTCTATCTGTCCATCTGTCCATCCACACACACACATTCACACATACTTACATACATTTTATTTCCCTGATAGAATGTAAGATCTTTGTGGGCAGGGACTTTTTCTTTTCTTGGCACCTAGCACATGCTATAATAAGCACTTAATGAATACTTATTGATTGATTGATTCTACTCAATTCTACTAACATTTATTAAAGCTGATATAAGGGGAATAAAAGTCTATATAACACCTACTATGTGTCAGGCAGTGTGCTAAGCACTGTTTTACATATATTTTCTCTTGTGGTAGATACAAGTATTATCCCCATTTTATAGTTGAGGCAGTTGAGGCAAACAGAATTTAAGTGGCTTTCCCAGGGTCATACAAATAGGAAGTTCTGAGTCTAGATTTGAACTCAGATCTTGCTGTCTCCAGGTCAAGACTTCTCGAATCCATAGTACCAATAGTTGTTTCTTCCTTATGCAAAGCACTGTTCTAGAAATTCTATACAAACATAAAAGCAAAATCTCCAAGAGGCATACATTTTACTAGGTAGACCAGGGCTGTCCAAAATGTGGCCTGAGGGCTGCCACAGTGAGATTTATGTGGCCTACCTACAAGCATAGAAATTTACATAAATGCTTTAGTAAACAAAGCTGAGCAAATGGTAAATAAAAATATGTCTATTGTTTCAATAAAGACCTAAGGTTGGACAGCTTTGAGATAGACATTAACTGAAACAAGACAGATTTAGATTACCTATAATGAAAAGCTCTGATGTAAAGGTTTATTGGACACTTGGTCTGGTAAATTGTGAGAACATGGGCTTTCTTTCCCCAATGATATCTTAAAGAAACATAAGGCAATATTTATTTGACACAGTTTATTCCTCCTTGAATCCAGGGAGGATTATCTGCTGCCTGTGGTAGAGTGGAAAAAGGGATGACTTTAGAACCAGAGGATTTGAATCCAAATCCTTTTTCTGATGTTTTCCACCTGTCTGAGTAAGGTATCTTATCTATCTGTGTTTCAGATTACTTAGCTATAAAATTAGGAGGTTGGACTGATGGCCTCTACCTTCCTTTCCACCTCTAGTCTATGGTCTTATCTCTTGATGGTCTGCTCCATGCAATGAGTGACTCTTAACATTTCATTTTTATTTCTGCAATAAGTACACAAATCCGGAAATGCTATTGATACAAGCACAAGGCCACAAGAAGGGCTAGCCAATTAAAATCTTTCATCTTCCTCACCTTAGCAAGGAAAACATCACAATCCAAATCACAATTTTTAGTAGCATTTAAATTATGCAACATATTTTTCCTTGCAGAAACTTATAAGGATAGACTTAGGGTGGCAACTATCCGATGAAGACCAGTTGATGGCCTACATGTCAAAGTTACTCACACCAAATGAGGAATACTACATTTTACCAAAAAAGGAAAAGGAACCATAAGCAACTCTATAAGTCATGTTATCCACAATGGAATGCTCTAAGGAAAAGCAGTCAAAACTGCAAACAGATGCTGGGCAAGATCCAGGCTGATGGCAGAGACCCCTACCTTCATAGACTTAAGTATAGGGATAGCACTCCTGACAGCTTTAGGTCATTTGCCCAGCTGCTAGTGAGCCAACATCTTCACTAAATATTACCCTCTGTAAATGAATAACTGAAACCCAAGACCTACAAAAGCCTGCCAGTTACATGCTAGTCTGACAAGTAAGCAATGCCCAAAATATTGATAGATAACCACAAATCTGGGAAACTACTCTGAGGCTGAATGATGATATTTCTGAATGCACAGAGTAGAAGAATGACAATTTTTAAATAAAAACAAGAATTATTGTTATAAGAGAGGTAAATTCTGAAATCAGCAGAAATCACAATTGGGTAAGTCTTCTGATCTCCTTAAACTTAGGTTAAAAGCAAACTCACCAATTAGACTTGTATTATTATCTCTATTGTTATATATGTTATTTTTGGAATGTTATATATGTATTTTTGAAAATTCAGGGAGCAAAAAAAATGATCCACAACTGTGTCTTCCAATATAAGTGGGTATGGTATATGTTTAACTGGCATACCTCTCTCTATTATGAAGCCATAGGATCAAATCAGAGATATGCCTTTAAGTAAGTTTCAGCCTTTGTGGTAGGAGTTATCCACCTCCTACAAAATATGGATTTCATGAGATGCCAGATCCCTCTAAAAGACACATATTTCTCTTAGGCATAAAAATTTTGGAGTCAAAGTCAAGGTTGAAGCATCTGTCTCTACCCACCAAATATACATCTTCCCCTCACCTCCTTTCACCTTCCTTCTCCCTCCTTTTCTCTCTTTGCAAGCTATAACCTGCTTCAAACTCAGGGACCACCCAGGATCTCTTCTGTTCTCTTGGCAACCCAAAACCAGATGGTCTCTAAATGTAGTACAGAGGAACCTTGCCACAAAGGACATTCATAGTAGCGCCCAGGAAGGCCAGGTCCTCCTAGGACTCTGAGCTGGCGTGGGAATCTTCCTTCTGATCCGGTTTAGCAGTAGGCAAAGAAGGTTTAGTCAGGTGACTGAAATTTTCAAGTGATGACATCTAGGCTGGGGGTATCCTCTGGAGTCATTTGAGTGATATAACATCTTAGGGAAATTGTTGTTCCGGTCTGAACGATTTTGTTCTGTTCTTGCAGTCCAAAGACTTTCTCCTTGAATGAGAAAACAGGAATACAATAAGATTCCAATAGGTGTACATTATCTCTATCTCTGTTTATGTCAGTACTTCATGTCTGCAGAAAGAGCATCTTTTTCTGCTATATCATCATAAGATAAAGTAATATAAATTATATAGGATATTGACTATTATTGCAATGATCGATAGAAATTTGCTCTCCCTTCTGATCAGCTATTTGGTAAACACTCAGAGAAGTTCATAGAACATAGGATCATAGATTTAGAACTGGAAGGGCCTTAAAGATAATCTAGACCTACCTCTTCATTTCGTAGGTGAGGAAACTAAGGATCAGAGAAGTTAAGTGATTTACCCAAGGCCACACAGTAAGCAGAAGAGATAGTATTTGAACCCAAGTCTTCTGGTTCAAGATCCATTACTCTTCAATGCACCATGACTGAAACATAGTATGTAGATGGTGTTGTTTTATTGCCTCAGATTACCCATTGTCCATTAGTTCTCTCAAAAATAGTTTTGAGTTCCAAGTCAAATAAAATATAGTCAACAAGTATTTATTAAGCAAGGCACTGTACTAAGTACTATAAGCTTAGGCCCTAACTTTTATAATCCCGTCCTATATTGGGATTAAATCCAAATATATGGAATAAGAGATTATGCTTTAACTTTATAGAATCTAGAGACTATGAGCCTTTGCTAATTATTAATAGGCATTCTTACTGACCTGTATGTATCCTCTGCTGGGCATTTAATATGCTTAATATGCCTGGCTCCATGCTACCTTGCCAGTTTCATTATACTTTATTCCTCTTCACATATTCTACAGTTCAGCCAAATTGGCTTTTGGCTCTTCATAACTCACGACTCTTCATTTCCTATCTTTGTGCCTTTGCATTGGCTGTACCCCATATCTAGAATTCACTCTGTTCTACATGCTTTCTTGAAATTCCTAATTTCTTTCAAGATTCAGGTAAAATACCATTTTCTGTTATACATAAGGACTTTCCTAGTATCCCCCAGTTGCTATGGACTTCTCCCCCTAAGGTTTTCTTGTATCTATTTGTATGTGTTTTATGTAGGTTTGGCTATAAGAATATTTTATCTTCTGTCGGGATATAAGCCCCTTGAGTGAAGGAACAGTTTTACTTTAATATTTGTGCCTTTAGTGCCTAGTATAGTGACCAATATATATATTTGACACTTAACAAATGCTTCTTCATTTATTGCTTATGTCTATACCATGAATTTTGTTCCGTAGGCAATCTTTCACCCTTCCTTTCTGAAAGCATGGCGTTTCCTTTTCTTCCTCAAATTTCTTAGGCCAGTCTGGACTTCAAGCCAGTCTGTAATGTTTTATCATCACTTCTTCCTTATTGGTCTGCTGAGTTCAACTCATTCCCCTTCCTTGTAAGGCTGCCGTTTTTCACATAGTTTTGTTCCTATCCACAACTCCTATGCAGCATGTAGGGAAGCTGTTTGGATGGCTAGTGATTGTCCCAACTCAGTCTGGATCCTAAACACACATAATTCATTAAGGTAAAGGTTGCAACATCATCAACAAGAATATCTTATCCCATACATCATTTAGTATGAATACCTATTCATAATGAGAAACATCTCCATACCTAGAAGCTTCAAATAGGTAACAGATACAATTAAGTAGTAAATGTGATATATATCAAAAAAGGAAAATGCTAAATAATTTAATATGCAAATTGTTCAAATGAGCTCCATTAGATCTATACAGTCTTGCAAATAACTTCAAATACTATTAGGCATACAATATTTCCTTTCGGCCAGAAAACATTCCTCAAGCCTGCCCAGAGCTGCTATTAGTAACTTATCCCCTACCACCTTTCTTCCTATTGTTCTTCATATAACTATATTACCATATGATGGCGTTAGGAAGGGCCGACCCATGTTTTAGCCTCCTATACCTTCTTACAACTTTCCTCAAATGACCCTTATTGATACATTTGTTCTCTCAATAGGCCATTCTACCTTTTTTCTTTTCTTCTTTCCCCTTTTCTCTATTTCTTTCTTTCTTTGTCCTCATTCAGTTTTAAGGGTCAGTATAAGGACTTGCTAAGCCACAAATCCTAATGGTGCTTTAGGTCTCAAGTTTCCACACTCCACATAAATTTCACAGTTGGTTCTGGCCTCCCAGCTTGGTCCTCTCCTTTCTGGCACCATCCAAGTCCTTTCTGGCTCTTAGACCTATGAAGGTTGGAACTCTTACCCTCCCCTAACAATTCCTAGTGAACTCCACTACCACCTCTGATGTAATTCAACACTCTTGGAGTTTACTTTCTTTTTCATCCCTTGTGATATCCAAAATCTGGTTTCTTTAGAGGAAGAGGCAAGCACATGCCTTTAGCAAGGCTCAGAGTTCCTCCACTAAGTGACCAACCAAATACAAATGGAAAGGCATGGAAGAAAATGTTAAATTTATTTTAGGACCATTGTCTGATTTTCATTAGATCAGCTCTGGTTTCTTTTATACTTTGGACATTTGGATCAGGGAGTATTTTCATGACTATATTAGCAGGAACTGATTGAAATTCAATGCAGAGCAAAGAAACAAAAAGAGCACATGGGAAAGAGGCATTTAGGGAGTTGCACTACAATTAAAGGTCAGAGAGGGGATAGCTGGAGGGTTATGGATTCCAGGAATGGCGATGCAGGAGTGTCAAAGGATGTCATAGTAGGAGGGATTTTTTTTTCAAGAGCTGAGGAAAGTATTTTAGGAGGATTTTTTTAAGTGGAAAATTTCTTTTTCTAGAAGGGGGCATTTCCTGAAATAAAGGGGAGTTACTAGGATGAGAGATGCTTTTCTGAATGACAAAGCTATTTTTTGAGGAAGAGAATTCTGAGGAGTAAAGGAGTATCCAAGAGATGGGAGAGTATGCTGGCACAGGAAACTTAAGTGGAAGGGAACCTCCAGAGAGACGACTCTAACAAAGAAAAGATGTGTGGATGGCTTGCTTGGATATAGCGGGAATGCCATTTAGATGTAATCTATCAGACCTTATTACAAGGTATTCTTTGGTCCTAAGACAAAAAAAATAAACCAGGACTTTATCTCTGACAGTGGTCCTAAAGGAAGAGTTACAAGAAAGGATTGTCACTGATTTTATCAGGCTAGGAAGGTACTCCGAATATCCCCAATTTCCCTTTGAATATATTACCATATATATTTAATCATTATCTATCTAATTCCTTTACAAAGCCACATGTGTGTTAAACATTTATACTTCCTATTTTGTCTAATATCTCTCTCACCTGTGGTTCCAAGAAGCTGAAGCATGTGCAGTAGTCACATCCTGGTAAAATCATCTCAGCAAATGGTCCAAACAAAGATAAGGTTAAATATCAGGGTCTCAAACCCATTGATAAGTTAGAGAGATATTTATCCCAAGACTTTCTATGGCAGAATGGGCTGATGAGAACGGTTTGTTCCAGTGGTCATGAAGGCAACTGAAGCAAGCATGGTGGAGTGCCTAGAGGTTGGTCCAATATCGAAAATGCCAAGGTCATGTACTATATCCTGGGCTGTCACAAGTCATCTTGACTTTTGTCCTGCCACTGGACTTCAATGACTCTGTAAGATAGAGTTAGGCTGATGATTTTGTGCAGCTCTGCCTCAATTAAATCTAGTTTACGTGCAAGTCAAGATATCATCCTTGTGATGTCATTGGTCCTGTTCAAAAATGAGGTATAAACACAACAACAATCTAATACCCAGTGTATAAAATAATACTTCTTGTACTTATCCTAAAACCATCTTATTCTTGTTTCAAAAGCTACCTACTATCTCAAAGTTGTTAAGATTTGATACTAGTTGGTGCCATTATTTATAGTTACAGATTTGGCCCATGCCCCCTCTGGTTATTCTCTTCTCTAGACTGAGAAGCTCTTACTGCCTAAGCTCAAATTCTTTTCCTTTATGTAGTCTAACCTATGCTCCATGAACTCTTCCAGTGATTTCCCTTTCCTTATGACTTTTCCTATTCCCCAAAGGTCCTTCACCTCATTTTATATGTAGAAATATTTCCTATATTCATTGTTCAAATCAAATGGGAACATCTCCATGATTTCACCAGATCAGATTCCAGTTCCTCCATGATGCTACTAGGTGAAATGTAACTTCCTTTATGGTCAAATTTAACCACTGGTTCAAATCCCACTTCTTCCTCTCTGTCTCCTATATGTAAGTTAGTTCTGTCTTCTCAGGTCAGTTATGGCACTTTATAATTCTCTTACTCATTTATTACATATTGCCTTGTATTAAAACTATTTGCGCACATTTTTATTCTCTGTTGCTCAATAAACTCCATTGGTTTCCTATTACCTTTAGGAATCCTCTGTTTGATGTTTAAAGCTCTTCAGAACCTGGTTCCAACCTACCTTTCAAGTCTTATCATACAACATTTACCTTCACAGACTCTGTGGTACAGCTGATCTGACTTTTGCTGTGTCCTTCACATACAACACTCTAACTCCCATCTAGATGTCTTTGCATGGGCTATCCTTCATACCTCACCCTCTTCTTTCTGTCATCTTGACCCATTACCTTGGTTATGTCAATGACTCTGAGATCCCATCTTAGATTGCAGCCAAGAGCTGAGAATAAATCAGTTTTTAAGCATAGGCTGGATCAATTTCTCCCCTTGAGCTACTTGCCCATGGTAGAGTATCTGTGCTGTTTCCTCGAGGAGGATCTGTTTCTTAGCTCATTTGTTCATTCCTTGTGTATTTCCATTCCTAGAAGAGTTTAGCACTACCCAAAGACATAAAAATTCACTTGAGCACTCCCTTCTCGGACTGATGAAAGTGTTCAATAGGAAACCTTGTGAGCAACATGCCTCCATAAAGGAAAACATTCCCTCCTCTTAGCTATTAAGCCAGAATGCAGCACTTATCACACAGTGTCTGGCTACAAACAAGCACTTAATAAGTGTTTGTTGATTAAATGCATGAATGATTCCTATGTATTGACCAGGATAAAATATCTCTAACTTTTTTTGAAATGCAAACGTAAGAGTGCTACTGCTTCTCCTTTATCCATATGAATACTAGGCTCCTTCAAGAAATTCTAGGACATAAGCAAAGCATAAATTACCCTTACAGAGTCATGAGACATTGACTCCAGCACTTCAATTTATCTTTGTTTATGAGTTATCTGCTTCTATACTTTAGATTTATCATTAGTTTTTCTTTGTCTTAATCTTCATCACTATCATATCTTCCTTCTTTTCTTTCTTTCTTTCTTTCTTTCTTTCTTTCTTTCTTTCTTTCTTTCTTTCTTTCTTTCTTTCTTTCTTTCTTTCTTTCTTCTCCTCCTCCTCCTCCTCCTCCTCCTCCTTCTTCTTCTTCTTCTTCTTCTTCTTCTTCTTCTTCTTCCTTCTTCTTCTCTCTTGCTCTTGCTCTCTCTCTCTCTTTCACCTTTCCTACCACTCCTAACCACTCAATAATCAACTTGTGGTATACATTCAGTTCTTTAGGATTTCACAAGCTAGCCTGATACCTTTATCCTTACTCAGTTCTTATAACTATAATTCCACACCTGTTGCATTTTAGATAGCAGAAAAGATTGGGAAGGGTTATTTTTATAAGTTTTTATATGTTTTTTCTTTATGTTTCCAACCTCCTTCTATTCTGTGCCCCGCCTTCCCCACCACCATCACTCCCAGGAATGAATACCATCTGGACCGAACTTAAACGCTTGAGTCACATCTTTGGTTGAGTCACACATTCACAACATTTTTCCAGCACCATAAAGGAGGAAATTTTGCTGATTTAGAACACAACAAAGTGGAAATTATTATGATGTTGTTAAAAGAACCAAAACATTAAAATTCATCCTGTATGATTTTTGTCAAGCAAGCACAAGACTATATTTCTGTTAAACTAGGTCATTGAGTAAGAGCTTCTGGTTTTATCACAACATATATAAGCTGTAAAGGAAGATGTGATTGTCTAAATGAGTCATTATGGCAAAAACCACTGACAAGTGAGCAGTGGGGTACAGTGGGAAAGAGGCATGCACTTGACATGAGAAGACCTGGTGGCTCAAATCCCTTCTCACCAGATATGTGATCTCAAGCAGGTCACTGTATCCCAGTGTCTGGTCTCAATTTCCTCATCTATAAAATGATGAGAGTAATACCTGTAGTACTTACTTCAAAGGGTTGTTGTGAGTACAAATTAAACAATGTATATGAATCTGTTACTAATAAAGGGCTAAGAGAGTTCTTGCAAAGCAAGGTGACTTTCAGGTGGGGCTTTTGGATAGGAAGTACCATTTGAACCCTGCCTTGAAAGAAGGATGGGAGGCTAGTGGTGGGGTAGAGGTAAAAAGGAAGGGGATGGTTTATTCCAGATAGAAGGAATGGCATTTTCAATGGCACAGAAAGAGGAAAGCACAGAATGAGTTCAGGAAATGTTAGGTAATTTAGTTTGGTGGTACGAAGCAAGGCTAAAAAGTCACATTCAATTCAAATATGGAGGGCTTTGAATGGCAAGCTAAGGTGATAAGACTAGCTGGTAAGAAAAGGAAAATCTTTGAAGGTACTGGAGCAATGAATATAATAGGAGCTGTACGTTAGGAACAACTTTGTATTGGATGAATTTGAAGGGGCAATGAATGAGCAAAAAAAAAAACATTTTTAAGGGCTTAGTATATGCCAGGAATTGGGCTCAAAAGTGTTAGTCACTGCCTTTGAGAAATTTACATTTTAATAAGAGATTTTATATACATATATACATATACATATACACACATATACATATATCACACATGTATATATACACACACATACATATACATACACACACATTTAGTTGTCAGGAAGAGGGCGATAAGTTATAGTGCACAGAGCCATTGATCCATAGGATAGTTAATTGACATGACTTTTCTACTTTTTAAGGAGCAATTGTAGAATGGTAGTATTGATGTGACTATTGACATCTCACTGGATATCTGTAGACAACTCCAACTTCACAAGTCCAAAACAGAACTCATTATCTTTACTTCCAAACCCTCCCCTCTTCCAAACTTCCCTGTTATTGTCAAGGCCACCACCATTATCTGAGTAACTCAAACTCATAACCTCAGTATTATTGTGAACTTCTCACTCACAGTCACCTCACAAATTCAATCTGTTACCATACCTTGCCACTTCTACCTCCACATCTCTCATAGACATTCATTTTTCATAACTTACACACCTACCACCGGTAGAGGCCTTTATCACCTTATGCGTGGACTATTGCAGTAGCCTACTGGTTTGTCTGTTTTTCCCCAAGCCTCTCTCCACTCCAATTCTCCTATGCATTGTCAAAGTGATATTTTGTCAAGTCAAATACGTCTATTTCATCTTCCCAGTCAACAAACTCTAGTGACTGTGAAATACCTTTGGCATCAACTATGATAACCTCACTTTGACTTTCAAAGTCCTTCCAAAACTGGCCTTTGCCTACCTAATCAGTCTTATACTTTACTTCCCTCCCCAAACTCTGTAACCCAGCAAATTTGACTTTCTTGCTATTATCTCTAACATGGTACTCCATCTTCTGACTTAGTGCTTTTTCACTGGCTATACCCCATGCCTGAAACGCTTTCCCTCCTCACCCACAACTTTTGAATTCTTTGGCTTCCATCATGTCTTGTCTCAAATCTAACCTTCTTCAGGAAGATTTTTCCAGGTTCACCATCCACTGCCAGTGTTTACTTTCCATTTATCCAGTATATGTCTTATGTACATAGTTGTTTGCATGTTGTCCTTTCATGAGAATGTGTGCTCATTGATAGCAGGGACTATATTTTTTGCTTTTCTTTGTATCCCAAGAACTTATCAGAGTGCCTGAAAAATAATTAGTGCTTAATAGACAGTAATTGACTTTATATTCAAAGACCAAGGAACTGAAAGCATGGTCAATGGAGAGACTGTACTTTACTTCAGTATCATCTCAATGAGGACTCAGAATAGAGCCCAAGAAACTGCCTGCATAGTATTTATGGAGTAGAAGGAGGATATGTTCAGTGAAATGAAACAGAGAAATAAGGCACAGAGACATGAGAATAATCAATAGAAATCATGGAGGCAAAAGGCAAAAGAGACAAATGTGTCAAGAAGGAAGAGGTGGCCAATGCCTCTGAGGTCAAGAAATAATGACTGAGAAAAGGCACTTGGATTGATGATTAATCAGATCACTGATAGTCTTCAAGAGATCAGAGTGGTTTGGGATAGAAGGCTTGAAGGATTTATAAAGGGAACCAGAGAATTTCAAAATTGGAAAAAAACTCAGAGGCCATATATTCCAACCAACACTTAAGTACAGTGCTTCCTTAAGTGGGAATCCACTCTAAAACTTCCAGACAATAGATAATCTAGCCCCTGTCTGGAGATCCTTCATCAGGTGGATCTAATTATCTCCCAGGAAAGCCTTTTCCACATTTGGATAGCACTAATGGGAACCTTTTCCCCACATAGATCCCAGACCTCTGTCTCTCCACCAACCAACTACAGTTCCTAGGTCTATTATCTTGGAACAAATTTAATTCCTTCTTTGCACAAAAGCTTTTCAAATTTTTGAAGCCAGTTTTCCTTTGGTATCTTGATTCTGTCATCCAACATGCTAGCTATGTCCCTCTCAACATTGTGCCATTGGTAAGTCTGATAATTGCCACCCACATCTTCATTCAACTTAGTGATGAAACTATTAACAAAAGTGAGACAATGATACATCCCTGCTGCACTGGATTAGAGGTAACCCTAGTGGATATCAACCCATTAATGGCTGCTCTTTGGATTTGATCATTAAACTGAGTCCAAATTCCTTCCTATCTGGCCTTCAACTCTCTTGTCTTGTCTACAAGGAGATCATGACAGACTTTGTGAAGTATGCCTTTCCTCTCAATTTTTTCCCATATATCCTTTATATAGCTTGTCAGCATAAATTTGTTTGCTCATTGTTTCTCTCATTAGATTGTGAGCTCCATTAGATTGGAGTCAGAAACTGTATTTTGCCTCTTTCTATATTTCCAGAACTTAGGGCCTGGAATATAGTAGGTGCTTAATAAATGTTTATTCACTAGCTGGAGAATGTTGTAGTACAAAGGCTTCTAGTCTTGGTATTAGGAGACCTTGGTCTGATGCTTACTAAATGTGTCACCATGATCAAATTGGGTGACATGGAAATGTCAGAGGCCTCAGAGGAGCCACAAACTCCTCTTCTATAAAGTGGTGATAATACCTAAATTACCTACTCAAAAAGTTGCAAAAAGTAAATCATTTTATGAATCTTGAAGTATTTAAAAATGTGAATTGTTATCATTGTATCCCCCTGATCTTCTAGTCAACCTCTTTTAAAAGAAAAATGGGTTAGTTTAGTCTGCTTTGTTCTTGATGGAAACACATTGGTTGTTATGGTTCATCACTTCCCTTTCTTTTTCTTTTTCAATTATTAATTAATTAATTCATTAATTTTTTAGTTCTACCTTTCTTTTTTTTAATTTATTTTTAATATGTTTAGTTTTCAGCATTGATTTTCACATGCGTTTGAATTACAGATTTTCTCCCCATTTCCACCCCCCCCACTCCAAGATGGCGTATACTCTGGTTGCCCTGTTCCCCAGTCTGCCCTCCTCTCCGTCCCCCCATTCCCCTCTCCGTCCCCCCATTCCCCTCCCATCCCCCCTTTCCCTTACTTTCTTGTAGGGCAAGATAAATCTCTATGCCCCATTGCCTATGCATCTTATTTTCTAGTTGCATGAAAAAAAAAACTTTTTTACTTTTGAACATCTATTTTTTTAAAACTTTGAGTTCCAGATTCTCTCCCCTCTTCCCTTCCCATCCACCCTCCCTAAGAAGTCAAGCAATTCAACATGAGCCACATGCATATCATTATGTATAACCCTTCCACGATACTCATGTTGTGAAAGACTAACTATATTTTGCTTCTTCCTAACCTATCCTGCTTTATTGAATTTTCTCC